>JAOANR010000007.1:43146989-43578624 GCA_030278955.1 Hygrophila difformis | reverse complement strand
ATCAGTCAATTGTGTGATGAAGACCTTGTGGTGCAGTTTACCAAGAAAGATTGTCAAGTGCTCAATCAAGATCAAGAATGCATTATGAGAGGTTTGCGCTCTAAAAATAATTGCTATCATCTTGTTCAAACTTGCAATTTTGGTGCAGCTGCAGGTAAGGATCACATCACATTATGGCACGAAAAGCTTGGACATCTTAACTTTAAAGATCTTATCAAACTCAGCAGAACCGGGGCAGTCAAAGGTCTTCCTCAATTCAATAAATCAAGTGTAGTTCTCTGCAACGAGTGTGCCAAGAACAAGCAGCACAGGAGTTCACACAAACTATCTGAACTCCCTGGATCAACCAAGTGTCTTGACCTACTACATATGGATCTTATTGGTCCAATGGAAGTTGAAAGCTTGGGAGGTAAAAAATATATTTTTGTATGTATTGATGATTACTCCAGGTACACTTGGATAGATTTTCTCAGGGAAAAAGGCGACACATTCAAAGCCTTCGAGAAGCTGTGCAATCGACTCATGACCGAAAAGGACACCAAGGTAAAGCGGATTCGAAGTGATCATGGACGAGAGTTCGAAAATCAATCCTTTGAAGAATACTGTGCTACACATGGAATTAAGCATGAATATTCGGCGCCAAAAACACCTCAACAAAATGGAGTAGTCGAAAGAAGAAATCGAACCCTACAAGAAATGTCTAGGGTGATGCTCAACTCAAAGAAAGTGGCTGAATTTCTTTGGGCCGAAGCCGTGAACACAGCATGCTACACCATAAACCGAGTCTACTTAAGGCCAAACTCTCTTATGACTCCATATGAGATTTGGAACGGTAAAAAGACCTCAATTACTTACTTTCATATTTTTGGTATCAAATGTTTTGTTCTAAATGACAGGGAACATGTTGGGAAGTTTCAAGAAAAAAGCAATGAAGGGATATTTGTGGGATACTCTACCACAAGTCGTGCATATAGAGTATATCTTCCTAAGACAAGGAAAGTACTGGAGTCCACAAATGTGACCATAGAAGATGTGACCAGCAAAGAGGATGTTCCTTCTCATGATGATGAAACTCCCAGTGGTCAAGATGATCAACACAGTACAGCTCCTCCCACGTCTAATGACCAGTCCACCAAAAGAGTCCAAACGCCAAGCATGGATACCATGTCACGAGAAGCAGAACCTCAAAAGGACCTAAATGGACGCATTCACAAGCATCATGACCCTGAAGACATTATTGGTGATGTAAATGAAAGGAGAAAGACTCGAGGGAAAAAGATCGACTTTAAAGAACTTGCGGGCTTGCACTGCTATACTTCAAAGATAGAACCCTCAAGAATCGAAGAAGCACTTCAAGATGAACACTGGATAAATGCTATGCAGGATGAACTACTTCAGTTTGAAAGAAATGAAGTCTGGACCCTAGTTGAAAGACCTCAAGACAAGAACATAATCGGAACCAAGTGGATCTTTCGCAACAAAAGTGATGAAAAAGGGAATATTACAAGGAACAAAGCTCGGTTAGTTGCTCAGGGTTACACCCAGGTCGAAGGTGTCGACTTCAGTGAAACATTTGCACCTGTAGCAAGACTTGAAGCAGTCCGACTCCTACTATCGATCGCATGCTCGCTAGGATTCAAGCTTTATCAAATGGATGTCAAAAGTGCCTTCCTAAATGGTTGGCTGAATGAGGAAGTGTACGTAGAACAGCCTAAAGGATTTGAAGACCCCCATCATCCTCAACATGTCTACAAGCTCAACAAGGCACTCTATGGACTGAAACAAGCTCCTAGGGCTTGGTACGAAAGGCTTTCCAAGTACCTGCTTGAACACGGATTCGAAAGAGGAAGCTTGGACAAAACTCTCTTTATCAAAAGAGAAAACAAAGGAATCCTCATTGCACAAGTCTACGTCGATGACATTGTTTTTGGATCAACTCACCATGTGCTCAAAGACCAATTCATCGAAATAATGGGTAAGGAATTCGAAATGAGCATGGTAGGAGAACTAACTTATTTCCTTGGCTTGCAGGTTGCTCAGAAGAAAGATGGAATATTTCTAAGCCAAACAAAATATGCCCGAAACATTGTTAAAAAGTTTGGCATGGAGTCCAGCAAACCAGCTCGAACGCCTATAGGGACTAATGACAAAATGAGCAAAGATCCTAGTGGTCAAAGTGTTGATCAGAAACTCTATCGAAGCATCATCGGAAGCCTTCTATATCTAGCTGCAAGTAGACCAGACATAAGCTATGCAGTAGGAGTTTGTGCTCGCTATCAAGCCGACCCCAAGGAATCACACCTAAAGGCTGCCAAACGAGTGATCAAATATATCTCAGGAACCAGTGATCTTGGTATTTGGTACTCTAAAGAGTCTAATCTTTCATTACTTGGTTATAGTGATGCAGATTGGGCAGGTGATGCGGATGATCGAAAAAGCACAACCGGAGGATGCTTTGACATTGGAACCAACCTAGTTAGTTGGTATAGCAAGAAACAAAGTTCCATTTCCCTATCAACTGCCGAAGCTGAATACATTGCAGCTGGAAGTTGCTGTGCACAACTGCTATGGATGAAGCAAATGATGCTCGACTATGGGATGGATCAAGAAGTCCTCACTATACTATGTGACAACATGAGCGCAATCAACATCTCAAAGAATCCAGTTCAACATGGGAGAACTAAGCACATTGACCTTAGACACCACTTCATAAGGGATCTTGTTGAAGAAGGAATAGTGTCCATACAACATGTCGGAACTACTGAGCAACATGCAGATATCTTCACTAAGGCTCTTGATCGAGAGAGATTTGAAAAATTAAGAAGGGATCTTGGCCTTTGCACTATCACATAAAATCCCAAAGATCATGGAATAAGTTTTATTTTATGCGAGTGTCCTAAATTAAAATATTTTATTTCCTTATTTATACAAATTAATATATTGTAACTAATATATGGAGTGAGAATTCAGTTATGCAGGAATCAAAACGGCAACCAAATTTGAAAACTTGGAAACAAAATTTGAACATGATGTGACAAGCGCGTGAGGCGGGAACGGTTAACTCCTCCACCCGTTCAAAAACGTGATGATGATGGTTATGGGAAGTTGTGATTCTCTTACCTTATTTCTACTAAGGAGGGCTGATGATTATTCTCACAAAATCTCATTGGTCGAGTTCCCTTAACTTCGTTCTCTCTCAACTTCTTATACTTCCAGAGTTTGTTTTTCTTAAAAACACATTCCTCTTCACTTGTTCTTGTCAAAAGTTCTCTCTTTCAGATACAATGGTAAAGACACGAGGAAGCCAGAGCTCCAAAACTCAAGGCCCTACTCCCTCATCAACCGCAGGAAGCAAGAAAGCCATATCACCTGAGGAATCCAGTGCGAAAGGGCGTGCCAAATCTGTTCAGAAAGCCATCATGGAGCAAACCATCTCGGAGACACCATCTTTGGTTGCTGTTCCATTCCCTTCTTCTTCACCATCCACTGCCGGAGAAAAGGGAACCACTGGCGTTGTTCAAGATCCTCTCGACATTCGAACAGAAGTAGCCGGAGCCAAAGCATTGAAACAAAAAGAAGCAGAGGTTCAGAAAGCTAAAGGAAAAGCAGTTTCCACTTCAAAGACTCGTGAAAAGGCGGTTGCAAGGAAGAATGCCTCGATCAGTGAACGTGTTGAAGCAGACCTGGCCATGGCACTAGAACCCATCGATGCAATCTTAGCTGACCTTCCCAACTTGGGGGCTGACAATGTGACAGAGACAGGAGTGTCAATCAAGCCCGCAGAACTTGCATCAAAAGATGCACCAAAGGTGTCCACTGAAAAGCCAAAGAAGAAAACCCCTGCGAAGAAGGTAGCAACTGGGCCGAGTGTTCCTACCAATCTCGCACCAGTCTCCACTGTTGAATCAACCCCTGAAGAGCCCTTGCAGATCACTAATACAGCAACCCAAACCAGTTCACCAAAGGCGTCCGAACCGGGCACTGAACACCTTGATGAGGAAGAACTCGACTCAGACTATGTTCAAGAGGAGGCTGACGAAAGCTCTGGAGATGAATCAATGATCGACATAAGTGATGATGAAAGGGACTATGCTGTGAACCTGATCACTGAAGAAATTGCCTGGAATGCCAGCCTAAAGCGAAAGCATATGTTGAGACAAGAACCTGAGGAAACTGTACCTGTCAAAGAAACTGTTCAAATTGAAATTGAACAGGAAGAAGATGAAGAAGATGAAAGTTCATCAGACTCGGATGACGACCAGGATGATGAGTCCGGAGGAGACTCTGAGCACCCTCAAACCGAGGCCCAGGAACCACTTGAGGGGGAGAATCCAACTGACAACCAGTCCGAGGAGTTGGGGTCTCAAGACACTCAAAGCGAGGCGGAAGAATCTGATGAAGAAAGCTCCGAAGAGGAAGAATCTGCAGAACGAGTTGAAGTCATTACTGATCCAGTCACTGTGCAGAAAATGGTGACCCAGCCAGAAACCAGAGAGCCAACTCCACCTGCCAGGAGTTCACCACAGGAGTCTGAACCCAAAAAGCGGACTCGGTCTGAACCTGAAGAGTCTTCCAAGGCCACTGGATCCAAGAAGAGAAAGATTGTCTTGTCCTCGTCTGAAGAACATGAGCCAGAGATCATTGATGCTGGAAATGCAATATCCACGGCCTTCTACTATGCAGTGTCCGAACAATACTTCTCAACAGTTCTGGAAAAGATGAAGGTGCACCCTGAAATCAGATTTGCAGCTGTGCGGTATGAGGAAATGGGATGGCACAAATACCTGGAGGACAGATCTCTTTTATTCTGGGGAATGGAGATCAAGCAATATAAGGGACAGCTAGTTAGGCATTTCTATGCAAACCTGAGCTCTGAAGTCCTGAACTCCAAAAGCCCCTGGTTCGAACTCAGTTTTGCACATGGCCAACTGTTTGAACTCAAGGCTCGAGCACTGAACCGTTTTCTCCAGGTACCCCGAACTCATCTGAAATCTGTTTATTCTCGAAGTGCCAAGTTCCCTATGAATACTATTGCTGAGACTCTCACTGGAGTAGAAGGGAGAAAATTTCAAGGAAAAGGTTTAAGTGCTGGTGTCCTAACTCAAAAGTTTTCACTGCTTTACAAATTATGTGCACACAACATCATGCCCACTGCTAACCACTCTGTTGTGTCAAAAAGCATGTGTAAATTATTGTTTGCCATAGATCAGAAATACGAGATCAACTATGGAGCCCTTGTGCTCGAACAAATGCTGGCGTTCGCGGGCACTATCAAGAGGAAATACAACACCACTCTTCCCTTTCCTGGGCTCATATCAGAGTACCTGAAGCATCTCCACATTCTTGGGAGCAAGCATGATCGTCCTGAGGACATTGCCGACTTCAAAATTTCCTCCAACCTAGCAAAGAAGAAGCCAGACTTGGCTGGACCAGGAGGCAGGATCCCTGCCAAAGATGCCTTCTCCATGCTCCGAGATGAACTCACAGACCACATCAATCACCTCAAAGTGCTGGAGGCTCAAGTGCACAGCCGTGTCCAAGCTGCTGAAAAGCTGTTCAGACAGCTTCCTGATGTTTGGTCTGATGATGAACAGGATTTGGATACCAATCCAGCTGAGGAGTCCAGTGACTCGGATGAGGACTCCTCTGAGGAGTCTGAGTGACATGCCCTTTTTGGGCAAAATGTGCGCCAGAGGGGGAGTTAAGTTGATGTAGCCGTTGATCGGTTCCTCTGGTATGCACTACAATCGAATGGGGAAGCCTAGTAGAAGAAAGTCTCTGCTGAAGAAGGGTAAATTTTTTTGAACTACTTTTGTGAACTACTGTTTTTGCTGAACATCTGCACAATGGCCTGTAATAATTGAATTGTGATCTTACGTGTTTTACTTTATGACTATTGACATGTGCTTGCTTTTGATGTGAATGCTCCTAGAATTTGTAATAGGTTATCTTGTACGGAGCATTAGTATAGTTTGTCTTGTGTTTGGGAATCATTGTAATTGGTGGTTGGGTCTCAATGGGAAGTATTTCTACATCTCTGTTCATGTGTCAATTGTTTGGACATCGGTTAGATCAACTCATATACTGGCCCACATTCTGCCAAAAAGGGGGAGATTGTTGGGAACCAGTTTTGAGCAAATGTGTTCACAACCGATGTCTGAACTACTTTGTTGGACCAACCTCGTCAACAGCAGACAAACTAAGCAAAGGAAGAAGAGCTGGCGAATATACTCAGAAATATTCCACAACGGCTAGCTGATCTTATGCCCGGATCTTGCACACGAAGTATGGAAACCACAATCTTTTAAGTCGGGCAACTCTATTCTAAGGATCCGCGTATTTATGGAAAGAAGATCTTCTACCTTAGAATAGAGACAAGGTGATTCTCTTCAAATAGGGCGGCCAAGGAATGGATCCGTATGCTGAATGATTTCACTTACACACTTAAGCAATTGAGAGCATATTGTGAAGAAGAGGATCATATTCCTTCCGTGTTCGCGAGATATTATTTCGAAGGAAGAAATTCGATCAACACTTCCTCGGGTGTATTGGTCGACAGTGTTACTGTGAGCTTGATTGAAGTTGACAAATTCAATCAAGGGTTTCGAGGAAGACGTCAAACTCAAGAGCTTAATTGAAAAGATCAAGGAGAGTCGCCAACAGGTTTCGACCAAGGGCAAACTTGAAGGAGGAGCCTTCAAGGGATTGAAGCAAGGTCGGGGAGATCTTCACCAAGACAGGGGGAGTGTCTTGGTTTGACAATCCAGTCCGCTTGGTGATTGGAGTTGGGCGAAGCAATTCACTATTGTTTAGATCGAGGATCAAACCAAAACAATTAGTGAATCTCCTGGATTGGTATCCCCCAGATGTAGGCTTGTGCCGAACTGGGTCAACAAACCTTGAGTTCTTTATTTTCACAGTTTATTTACTTTCCGCTGCTTAATTACTTAAACTGTTTAACGAGTCCACGAAAGGTGCTTGAACTAGTTTTTCAGGACTACTTAATTGATTATCCACGGACCTAACATAATGTTCTAAAAATGTAGGTGCATGGTCTGATCTGCGTATTATTCATGGATTTAATAATTCTAACAAATTAACCACAATTATATTGGGCCCGGTGCTGGATATGGGTGATATTGAGTCAAATGAAGTTCCACAGGTGATATCGAGTCAAACTAAGCTCGAGTATATTGCTGCTGGAGCATGACTCAATTAATATTTTCTAATATTTGATCTCGGACTTGATTCGAGCAACAAATTTTGAGCTCGAACTACTCATACTCGAGCTTGAGTTCAGCTCTATGCCGAGCTCAAGTAATGTTTTTATATTTTTTTTTTCTGTTTTTGAATTTTGCATTAAAATAAATTAATCAAACAAATCATTTGTATTACATTAAAAAAGTTAAAAATTCTAACATTTATGGATTTCACGAGATTCAATACACATTTAAAGAATAATATCTCAAATTTTATAAAAGAAAAATTATAAAACTTCAATATTATAAAACTATGAGATGTGATTAGACGAATTTAACATCTCACTTGACTATATTTTATCATATGTAACCATATTAAAAAGTCGAATCATTACTCAGTTAATAGTATTTACTATACAAATGTTAGAATTAATCAATGACCGAGGGAGTACATTTTAAGTTTACAGTGCATGTTTTGTTTTGTTTTGTTCTTTTCTTTTCCTTTCTTTTTTGGCTGAACAGTCTATTCAGGCTATGAAATGAGTTGTGAGAGCTCATGCCATAAAAATTATAGGGGGAGAGGGGGGGTATATGGGGCCAGTTGGTAATCGAAACAAAATTACTAAAAATTGAAGTTTATAAACTTTTCATGAAACAAAATAAATGTACTGGATTGGGCTAAAAATTATATACGTAGTTATTAAACGCTTTAGATATGGTGCTGAATGAGTAATTTTTGGAGGTGCTGACGTGTTAACCTATAAAGTGTGTGTGTGCTGAGTCTTAATGATGCGTCTGTTGAGTATTTAATGTTGTATGAGTCATATAAAAATACTCAGCAGCATACAAAAGCACTTTTTAGCACATGGAAAGCACTCCTTCAGCATTTCAGTAGGAACCGACCAAATCCGTTATTAAACATAAAATAAAGAGGTTTTTAGATATCACTATCCACAACCAAACATAAGTGAACTCCCCCTCTTTTCAATCCTTTCTCCTCACTTCCCCAAGTTTGAAGTCCTAATATTAGCTTAACAATTTAATTAATGAAGTTAATTAATGACCCAATGTGTAATCTCTAAAATACTCCGAAAGTGTAATATCTAAAATACACTCATTGGAAAGGGAAAATGTAACCTAATGAAGATGATTGTGGTAACATTGCTTAGATAAGTGTGGTAACAGACCAAGTACAAATTCGATAAGCATCTATATTGTGAAATTTTATAGAGGATTGTGTTAATAAAACGAATATAAATATGGTAACATCACATTTAGTAACGTTGTAACCTGATGAGAAGGATTGTGGTATCATTGTGGAGAGGGTTGTAGACAATATTATTGGGGTGAAATAAAAAAATTATGTGGGATTGTAGTAATACAACAAATGGTAATCGACTAAGTACAAACGTGGTAACCATCTATCCTTAACTATGGTAACATCACACAGTAACGTGGTAACCTAACGAGGAGAATTGTGGTAACATTGTATGGATAAGTGTGGTAACGACCAGTGGCGGAACTAAGAATTTGATTCAGAGTGGTAAAAAATTTAACTAGTTCTCTCTCCATCCCATGTAATATGTCTTGTTACTATTGGGTACGAGAATTAAGTTGGAATTCATTAAAGACATTAAAAACAAGTGAGAAAGACAACTAGGATAGATGGAGTATTAAAATATTGTGCCAAAATAATCAAACTACATTCTTTTATAAATAAAAATAATTACAATACTTTACCACATACAGACATTTCTTGAAAGTAATTCATAACTTTATTTATATCTACCTCCTCTAATAATTGGAAAAAAGGTCATATAAGTCCATTTTCTTTTTCAAAAATTCAAATCAGTCCTATTTTATTTTATTGCCAAAACAGTCCGCTACAAATGCTAATTATGTCCAAATTAGTCAATTTTTCACTAATTATGTTCTAATAATTGCTGACGTGACAATGGTTTAAATTTAAACCTGACATGTGGGTATAATATTAGCCCTTTTTTTTATCTTTTGTCAATTCACTCATAAATTTTTATTTTTTCCATTTAGTCCTCTACCAAAATAGGTCATTTTTATATTAATTGGACTCCAAACTTTCAAATTATTTCATTTCAGACCCAGAACCTTAAATTTTTATTATTATTAGTCCATTTATTAAATAAATGCCCAACATACTTCCGTAAATAAAATTAAACACCAAACCTCATACATAAATTGAGTTTGACTGCCTTGTTACTAGGTCTTCCAAGCTCCGACGTTTCACGAACTCCCTCCAACCACCCGACCGCAACCAATGGTTCATTGGTTCTGGTTTTATTCAAATATTATTAAAATTAACCTTCCAAAAATTAAAATTAAATTATTTATTCAAACCTTATTATGTCTTAAGGAAGGAAAAATAGAATTAGGGGGTGGGAAGGGTATGGTGGGGCTGAATTAGATAAAAAAAAAAATCGCCGGACTACAGGAAGAAATAGGGGCTTTGGAGGAGGGATTCCAGGTTGGTAGGGGGGGGTGATGAGTTGAGGGAGGCCTGGGTGTGGAAAAGGGTGGAATTAAAAAGGGAGTTACTAGGTGAGGAACGACGTTGGTATCAAAAGTCTCGAGTGCGGTGGCTCAAGGAGGGCGACCAAAATACCCGATTTTTCCACTTAGTTACTGTGATCAATAGGAGGAGAGGACACATTGGATCTATTGTGCTGGATGATGCTGTTCTGGAAGGCCCCAGGGAGATTAAGGAAGCGGCGTTCAATTATTTCCGGGAGTTGTTCATCAAACGAGAAGAGGAAATTTTTGACATTGAGCGTATTGGTTTGGCTATCATAGGGGATGAAGATAGGCAGTGGATGACAAGAAGTTTCTCAGAGGAGGAGGTTCGGGAGGGGATTTGGAGTTGTGATGGAAATAGGGCCCCTGGCCCGGATGGCTTCAATATAGCTTTTTTTAAAAAATATTGGGAGGTTGTGAAAGGTGATTTGATGGAAGTATTTAGAAGGCTTGAGAGGGGGGGGGGGGGCGGGCTGTCCAAGGGGTCGAGAGCTCGTTCATCAGGTTAATCCCTAAGGTGGAGAATCCTAGCGGATTTGGGGACTACCGGCCAATTTCTTTGGTCGGGAGTGTGTATAAAATCGTGACTAAGGTGTTGGCAAGAAGATTAAAGGAAGTGGTGAGTGGATTAGTGGGGGCTTCTCAAATGGCATTCATTAAGGATAGACAAATCCTTGATGGTGTGATGGCAGCGGCTGAGGTAATACACTCTACCAAGGTGAAGGGGCGTAAAGGCTTTGTTGTCAAGTTAGATTTTGCGAAGGCTTACGACAATGTGTTGTGGGAGGTGGTTGTTCGGGTCTTTAAAGCAATGAAATTGGATGAGGTTTGGATTGATTGGATTTATGAATGCATTTCTTCAGCGAGTGCTGTTGTATTAATAAATGGATCACCTACTGAGTTTTTCAAAATGCATAAAGGGATAAGACAAGGTGATCCCCTTTCGCCGTATATCTTCGTGTTGGTGGCGGAAATATTCAACAGGTTGGTGGTTAAGGCTTCGGAGGCTGGGCTGGTCAGGGGTCTGATAGTTGGAGAAAATGGTTTGGTAATTTCTCACCTACAATATGCCGACGATACAATCATATTTTGCGAAGGTAATATCAATCAAATTGTTAACATTAAACGGATTTTCCGTTGTTTGTCTCTCTCTATGGGGCTTCGGATTAATTATGGAAAAAGCCGCATTTATGGTATTAATTGTTCGGATGAGGAGGTTGGCGAGGCAGCGGCCCTTTTAGGATGTGGCATTGGAGGGTGGCCGATGAACTACTTGGGAATACCGATTGGGGGAAGGACTAATGGGACATCTATATGGGAGCCTGTTCTCGATAAGGTAGAAAGGCAGTTGGAGGGTTGGAAGGGGAAGATGCTATCTCAGGCGGGAAGGTTGTGCCTTCTTAAGACGGTATTAAGTAACCTCCCGATCTACTTTTTATCAATTTTCAAAGTCCCAAGAGCCGTAGCTGATTGCATTGAGAAAATCAAAAGGAGATTTTTTTGGAACGAGTGGGATGGTAATAGAGAACTCCATTTGGTCCGATGGAAAATTATATGCGCACACAAGGATGCAGGTGGGTTGAGTGTGTGGGATATTAATAAATTTAATTCAGCTTTGTTGTTGAAGTGGCGTTGGAGATTCGAAGTGGAAGAAGGGCTGTGGAAAGATGTGATTAATGCTAAATACTATGGAATGCAGTCCCCTATGTTGCCAGTGCCGAAGCCTGTTTGTTCGACATGGGGTCAAATTTGTCGCGCTTGGGACAGCCCACATGCTAGGGATCTGGTAGATGGTTTTATTATCCAAGTTGGTAATGGGGAAAAGACCCGATTCTGGTTGGACAGATGGATTGAAGGTGGGTATACTTTGAGAGAGTTATTTCCTCGAATTTACACTCTGGCAATCAATAAAGCAGGTTTGATTTCAGAATGTGGCAACTGGAATGGTTTTATGTGGGAATGGAAAATTAGTTTGAGAAGAACTTTATTTGATTGGGAGGTGGAGTTATGGGAGAATATGATTCAAATTATAAATATGCATAAGTTGAATAGATTCTTGGTTGATCGGACTAAATGGGCAAATGAAAGTACTGGCAGGTTCACTGTAGGGTCCTGTTGGCATAAGGAGGCAGTGGGTGGAGGAGTTGTTAGGAAAAGTTTTTGGCAATCACTTTGGAGAGTAAGGTGCCCTTCGAAAGTCAAGGTGTTAGTATGGAGGTTAATGTTTGGAGGGCTGCCAGTTCGGGAGACTTTGGCCAAGTTTGGAGTGATTCAACCACAGAAGGCGAGTTGCCCGTGCTGCGGCTTGGTGGCTGAGACAGTCGACCATTTATTCTGCCATTGTCCAGCGGTTGTTGCAATTTGGTATAAAGGAGTTGCTTGGTTTGGAGTAGAATGGGTTGTGCCGGGGAGGGCTCAAGTATTACTAGATTGGTGGTTTGATTGCTTGCTAAAATCTGGAAGGCGGAGGGCTTGGTTATTGATGGGATTGGCAATTATTTGGATAATATGGAAGTTAAGAAATCTGACAGTTTTTGAGGGTGCATCGTTTGATGTCAATAGGGCTGTTGAGGAAGTTAGATGGAAAGTGAAGTTGTGGTGGTCGTGTTCTTCAGAGGGGAAGTATACGGACTGGGATGGAGTAGATGAGAGCTTCCCCGGAAGCTTGGTGTAGTATCACAAGAACTACCAGATTTCAAGAGAACAACGTAGTGGGCTAGTTTAGGAGAGGCCTCGTATGGGATGGTGGAAGATCAACACGGATGGATCATCGTTTGGCAATCCGGGGCGGCCGGTGTGGATGGTGTTATCAGAGACGATGTTGGTCAGGTAATCTTCGTGTTGTCTGACTCCATCGGGATCTCAGACTCCTCAGAAGCTGAGATTACCGCCATTTACAGACTGTGCTCGGCTATCTTACGGGATCAAGGTTTTCCTCTCCCAAAATTGCTTTTTGAATGTGATTCCATTATCGTTGTAAGGTGGCTGCTTGCACCGGAAAACATCCCCTGGAGGTTCAACCATTTGCTTGGACCGATTATGGCAGTCTTGAAGTTTCGTGGTGAAGTGAGGATCGCGCACATACTCAGGGAAAGAAATACTACGGCAGATCACTGGGCTCGTTTGGGCACTAAAGGGGAAGGGAAAGTGGAAGATTGGTTTTGATAGTAGTGTTTGCAGGGTACATTGTTGTAATTTGTCTTTACTGCTTGAGGTTGAGTTATTTTCTTTTGGATGTGCGATTACATGATTGTATAAGGCATAGTGTTGGGTGGCATATCCGAACAATTCGATGGAGGAGTATGTAACAGTTTGTGGCTTAGCAATAAAAGTCCAGTTCTCAAAAAACAAAAGGTAGGAAACAAAGTAGGATTGTATAGATTGTTGCTGAAGGAAACCAGAACTAATGAACCATCAGTTGCGGTCGAGTGGTTAGAGGGAGTCCGTACCCGGAACTTGGAAGACCCAGTAACAAGATAGTCAAACCCAATATATGTATGATGTTTGATGTTTAATTTTATTTACGGAAGTATGTTGGGCATTTATTTGATAAATAGACTAATAATAATAAAAATTTAAGATTCTGGGTTTGAAATGAAATAATTTAAAAGGTTGGATGGCAATTAATATAAAAATAACTGATTTTGGTTGAGGACTAAATGGAGCAAAACAAAAGTTTAGGACTGAATTGACAAAAGATAAAAGAAAAAAGACTAATATTATGCCCACGTGTCAGGTTTAAATTTAAACCCTTGCCACATTAGCAATTAGGGCATAATTAGTGAAAAATGGACAGATTCGGACATAATTAGCATTTGTAGTGGACTGTTTTGGTAATAAAATAAAAGGACTGATTTCGATTTTTTGAAAAGAAAATGGACCTATTTGACCTTTTTTCCTATAATAATTCATAACTTCATTGTACGTTTCATACAATTACGAAATTGGAATCTGACAATCTTAATAGTGGAAAATGGTCTTTTGAAGTTTCCAAAAGTAAAATTAAGAATAGTTTGAATAAAAAAATACTAATGGATCAGTTTTCTTCTTTTTATTTTCAATTAATCTCTTAGCAAATCTACAAGCATTAACCACATAGAAATCATCATTTATAATATATCTATTATAATTTTTAAGTTAATTTTCAAACAATCTCAACATCAATAAACTCAAATGAGTAAAATGTAGTTAACCACATTTAGTGAAGAATAAAAGAGTTTATAATTAGAGAAGAATGAAAAAAACTAAATTGAGAAAAATTGGCTTATTTGTTAAAACATGGGCTTATTTATTACTTAATATGTCCCACTATTAATGTCTCAAAACTTTTAGACACACTATCAAATGCATTTTTTAACGGTTAATATCTTAAAATGTGTATAAGTAAAAATTATATAAAATGTATATTCTAAAACTACACGATTAGACGAATCTAACAAAGACCGAACTTAACTATATTTTTTTCTTTTTTAATTGCGATAACATTCGGTAAAAGTTGATCAATCAACAGTGTCAAAAATCTAAATGAGACACAATTGTTGGGACGGAGTGAGTATAATATTATTTTATATTAAAAATAAAATATGAATATATATAAATATATATTTTTCAGGGGATCAACTGATCCCTTAGGACCATAGTGGTGTCGCCACTAGTAATGACCCCCGGTAATATGTGGTATGAATAACTTCGAAAATGTGGCCACCTTGTATGAAATTTTTGTGGTAACTATTCAAATTAAAAGTGGTACCCTTTGTGTAGTGAGTGTGGTAATGTTAGCCGATAAATCGTTGTGTCTATCAATTGAGATTTTTGTTAACCAAGTTCATATGTGGTACTAAAATCGAACGAAATGTGGTACCCAATATTGCATTGTTGTGGTCACTATTCAAGTATGAATGTGGTAACTATTGTGTAATGGGTGTGGTAATGTTAGCCAACAAATCATGGTACTCATCGATTAAGATTTGTGGTTTGGGCCGCTCATTGTGGTAACTAATAGCATAAAGGTGTGGTGACCAAATGATTTAAGGTGTGGTATAACTTACCATTGAATATTGTGGTACATAGTTAAATGCAATCGTGATAACCTTTCTATAACGAGTGTGGTAATCCCGCAATTATGTGTAACCATGGCAAAAAGCTGAGTGGTAACAATTACTATATGAATTTGGTAACAACTAGTATACGAATGTGGTAAAAGCTTTTGAGAATTTATGGTAATTTTATAAAAGCAACACGATAACGTGACGATGTAATGGTATGTGCCAGTCATAGTTGTACGATACTTGCAGCTATTGTGCATACTCATGTTTTCTAAGGAATATGTGGAAGTGGTGATGTCATCTATAGGTAGCATATGAATAACCATAACATTAATATATATAACAATAGTAAAGACATGCGATAAAATAATGTATTCTTAGTAGATGGTGTTCACGTGTTAATTCTACCGTGGGGCGTGTGATCCATTAATGATGTACAATTCATTTAACTAGTAAAAAATCACATTAATCAATGTGTGCAACCCAATGAATTAGGGTTCAAAGATATTTCAATTGACTATGATGTATTGAATTTAGTATAAATGATTAAATATAATGCAATGACTGAGTATACGTATTTCTCAAATTTACGAAAAATATGCATCGATGAAATTGGATGTAATGGTTGAGTCTCCATGTTTGGCGGCACTATGTTTGGCGGTACT
The DNA here is from genome assembly GCA_030278955.1 of Hygrophila difformis. NCBI lineage: Eukaryota > Viridiplantae > Streptophyta > Magnoliopsida > Lamiales > Acanthaceae > Hygrophila > Hygrophila difformis. The sequence continues at coordinate 43,563,168 of JAOANR010000007.1, read as the reverse complement.
AAGAAGAGGAAATAAGATGCCTTATGTATGAAAAATACGACAAACGGTGTGTGTGGTAATCTAATACTCATGAATGTCATATGCAATTCATAAGAGGTGTGGATTTTTGCTTATTATTGGAATCCATGGTTGGATTTTCTTCATTGGTGGTCATGGTTGGATTCCATTTTCTCTCATCTCTCTCAATTCGTTAACCCTTTTCCTCCGTGTTTGGTTTTATGGTAAGAGCTAGGCAATGGTGTGGTAAAGAAGGAAAATTTAAGTTTTGTGGTTAGAAAATACAGTAAATAAGTTTTGTGGAAAGAAGGCGGGTCAAAGCAAGGTCAAAAGTTGGAAGAGAAGGTAAAGTGTAAATTTCGTGGTAGGGGTATTTTATAATTCTAAACTAAATGGTAAGGGTGCTTACTAAAAAAACCCTAAAATAAATTTAATGAATTAGGATAAAAATTAAATTGAATGAATAGATGGGCTACGTAACACTCTAGTTCTAAAGAAAGGTTCTCTTGCTCGCATCATTTATATATACTAGATTTTTTCACCCGCTGCGCATGGGAGTTGAACTTATATGAGTTGATAAAATGATAATATATTTTTTTTGGATTACATGAGCTTAACAACAACTATTGTCAAAAATGATTCTTCATTAATCTGTTGTAACAGAGTTTGCTACATCAGCATCCTTTTTGTTCATCAGCTCTCGGCAGTCGGTTACGTTGTTGTTCAACCATGTTGACAACGTCATCACAACCTCGGTTATCCTCATAAATTTATCCAAACTTGGACCAAACAATATCTTTACTTTATTAAAGTCCTAAAAGAATATCATTTTACTCGTTAATATGTTGTCCATTTTTATTATTATCCCTAAAGTTTTTAAAGAATATTATTTATATATATTTTTTTGGCATATATGGGATATCTCTATACCACATTGGGCCTAAAACTAATTCCTTGATGATCTGGTGGGTATTTAAGTGTTGTCTCGCCCAAAGCATAATTTTGCATGTATGCACAAAGCAAACTAATTCTAAGATTGTTTTGGGGATTTAGATGATGGGAGCTTGGCCTAGTGGTCAAGTCCCCGAACTTCCAACATATAGGTTGGGGTTTCGATTCCCCACCCAGCCCCTATCTGGCTCTCCCACCCTTTTCACATTTGTAATTTATGTACTATGGGTTGTAATTTATGTACTATGGGTTCCCACCATTTATTTCCTAGCCTGTTTTAGGTTGTTAAGCAAAAGAAAAATTTAATAATTCACCATACATTATTTAAACTTTTTTATCATCTTTTCATTCATTAAATCTTATAAATGGATTTTAAATTTTTGTTTTGATTAGTTTCTATAGACTAATCTTTAATTTTATAAATAATAAATTTTAGTTATAATTACTTTTTGATTATATGTTAAGTTTCAAAAATATTATGGAGATTATGATTTTTTTTTGTAGTGATTATACGAATTAGTATTTTTTTAAGGCAAAAGATTCTTTTATTCCCGAAAATAGCATAGTATAAGAATTAGTGTTTACTATACTATTTTAAGTTATTAATAGTATGTATTTTTAAAATTTAATGCTAAATAGAAATATAACTCTCATAACTTTAAAAATTTTAGTTCATATACCAATAAGGCAATCAGATTGTTGTCGTCGGGCTGCAATCAGTTTTTGGATATAACGTAGGTCATAAAATTTGATCCAGTCTTGCATATTTATCTTTACCATAGTTCGATCATCTGCAATTGGCATTACTTTCATATAATTTTTCATCAATATTTTTAGTTGTCAAGCTTTGTGCACTTTAGAAATTTCTTGACGTATGATTGATGGGGAAATTTTTGATAGAGTAAATTTTTCGTTCTTCAAAAGAATTCACAAAGGTGTGCATATGATTTCGCATATAAAGGGATGCATCTGATCATACTGTTATATTAATCATTTTGTCAATATTGTAATATAAAAACTACTTATGTAGCTGTGATTATGTAGGAAATTGTAATACCCGGGATTTTTATGGAAAGATAAAAATTTATTTCCGAAAAGAAAATAATTTATTACAATAAATTATTGCTCGGGAATGAAACGCCGATAGGTTCGAAAATTCGAAACGGAATAAAAGAGGAAAAGGATTTCCGAAGAAATTCCATGAATCAAGAATTGGAATTAAATTCAAGAAGGAAAAGAATTTTAGTTCCACAAACCCGTGAAGTCGGAAATAATCTAATCGGATAAATTATTACATGGGAGTCGAAAGACGACGAATTCAATACAATTGGAGTCGAAATAGAATTAAGATAGGAATTTATAATCCGAGAACGACCCGGAAAAATCGAGCCGAGAACGTAGGAGGTCGGAAGTCCGAAAGAGAGGAGAAACGGCCCGACGGGATTGCACGGCCAGCCCGGGCGCAACGGCCCAGACCAGCCGCGCGCACCCCGCGCGGCCCCGCGCCAAGACCGCGCCACCTGCGGCAGCTGCGGGCAGATCGCGATCAACGCGATTTTCTTACCTTTTTGGGGAGCTCCGGCTATGGAAACGCGTCTAGGGTTTGGGGAGCCTTTATGAATCAATTTTGCAGCTCCTAGGGCGTCCAAGAACCTGTGGCAGCCGCCCACTCCACCCCCACCTTCAAACAAAAACCAAAAACACAAGTTCCGACCTCCCGACGACTTTCCGGCGAGGATTCCGGCCAAGAGAACGATCAAGACGAAGCCCCCTGCCTTCTAGGACGTTGGTAAGGTGTTGTACAGTTTTGTATTCATCTATAATGTAGTAAATTCGAACCTAACCATCGAAACTTTCTTACGAGTTCACTTCGGGGGCGAAGAAGAAGGAGATCGGTGGAAGATACCCGCTCGTCGCGACCCTAGACAACCCGAGAGAGCCCTGTGACGATCCTAAACTCTAACACGGTAAGTTAACTCCTTGCGTATCAATTTTGGGTGATTAAAATCGAACGAATCAATAGATCTAAACGAAAACGTAAAAATCGGACTTAAAAACCTCAATACGCGCATTTTCTGAAATCCGTTAAAAACTCTTATTTCGAGAACCCGAAACGAGAAACTCCGAACTGAAGATTTGTTCCCCACATTGTGATCTACGTTGTGTCAAATTTTCAAGCATTTTCATCAAGTTTTGACCCCCGAAATCGCGTCTGGTATTTTCTGAGTTGTTTCCAAAACCGAAGGAAACTGGCAGATTTTCGTGTTCGAGTTCCTTGGCGTTTTTCTAATTGAATCCTTCAAAACTAAACTTTTATGTAAAGATTAAAGTTGTAGCTAACTGTCTAAATATTGTGTCCGTAAAATTTCACGCATTTTCATTAACGTTTGCATACTCAAAAACCCGCCGAAACAGACTGCGATTGAACGGAAAAGTTGACAGATTATGTAGTCGAACTTGTTGTGCGTTTTTCGATCCTTTATGGTCAAAACTAATCTTGGGTAAAAACATAAAAGTTGTAGATGATTGTGTCTAGTTTAACTCTGGAAAATTTCATAATTTTTGAACCACGTTTGTTATGCCAAAAATTCGTCAAAGAATGAACCGTCAAATCTGAAATCCTGACAGTTTTTATGACTTAACTTGATGCATATTTTTCACCCGTTTAAAGAATGATTCAACTTTGCATTCCTAAACAAAAGTTGTAGATAATTGAGTCTAGATTATGCATACAAAATTTCACGGATTTTGGTGTTCATTTGATATGTCAAAATGGCCAATTTCCGGAACTGTTTTAAAATAACTTTTGAGTCCGCGCGCACACAGTGTGTTGTGGTCGATCTTTGAGCATCTAAAATTCATTATTTCCAAATTCTTAAAACATGAAAGTTGTTCCTTAATGTGTCATGTAGTTACTGTAAAAATTTCACATCGATTGGTTTTGAAATGAATTTTTAATCGGCGTTACACGAACCTGTGACGGAAACAGTTTTTAAGACAGAAATCATTCCTTGCAATGAACTCGAATTTCGACTCACTTCGGAACCTTATTTCCAAAAACTTAAAACATGAAAGTTGTTCGTGTGTGTGTTTTTGAATTACTGGCCAAGTTTCAGAATTTTTGGAGAAAAGACGAATTTTTAATTAAGGAAGGCGTAAACTGCCTCGAATAGGATTCTTTTGAACTTGAGAAAACTCGAACTATGAAATGCGATATCAAATCTTTTGATCACTTGAAATACGAACTTTCGAAAAATCCCGTTCATTAGGCTGAGCCGAACTTCACGCTATCATTATCTTTGAGACTGCCTCGTTAGTGGTCTCCCATTATTTGGACTGCCTCGTTAGTGGTCCTACGATTGAGATTGCCCCGTTAGTGATCTCCTTATTATGCCAAAACGGCAGTTGTGCACATGGCCTGCCAAAACGGCAGTGAGAAATACACGGCCTGCCCGAGTGGCAGTGAAACCGCTTGAAAGGCCTGTCAAATGACAGTTGATATACACGCCTGTCAAATTGACGGTAGATATACATGGCTCGCCAAAACGGCAGTCAATACTGATAGGGCTGCGGCCGCCGGTTCACCGGCTATCTGGTTACGACTATTGAGATTGCCCCGTTAGTGATCTCCCTTGTGTGGTGTCCTCTTCTTAGTTTACGGGATAAAAATATAAAAGACTTGTGTGAGCGTTTAATTATGCTTAAATCCTCTTTACCATGTTTCTAAATTATGCATTTAAATTACGCTTTTAAATTATGTCTCTAAATTATGTGTTCTCGTCTTGAATATATAAATCATGTTTTCCGCGGCAAGTAAGATTACGAATTTTTAATATTTAGATTTAAGCCTGAGTAAAAGTATAAGTTTTAAATTAATTAAATAATCTTTTTAAAACCCCTTCATCGTTACGTTAGGAAGTAACTTACTCAGTATTTTATATACTGATAAAACCTGTTGTTTATTTTTCCATTACAGAGTACGGAGCATGATCATGCATCGGGGGATTACTTTGGACATTTAGTTATTTATTTTACATGACTTGCATACGGGCCTGTTGACCCGAGTTTTGGCCATGTCGGCCCATATTTAAATTTCCGCTGCAACTATTTATTTTTATCATGTATGGATGATACTACATTATTATTTTTAAGTAATTCCGGACTTACTTTTAAGACTTTTTCCAACACATATAGCCTTGCATCTCTTTAGCAAGCTCGGAGAAACCGTGTCTTGCTAGGGAGGTGCGGCGGTGACACCTCGGCCTGGGTTATCAAATCCGGGGTGTTACAGAAATTATTACATTGTCCAATTGACATCCAATAATAATAACGTGCTATGATTTTCAATTTTCTATTTCATAATATACTGTAACTGTACCGTAAATGAAATACTCTTACAATGATTCTCCAATCATATTTGTTTTATTGAGTGAATCCAAACTATCATACTTCATTATATTCGTCATTTCTTTTAATTTTGAATAATGATTTAATATTGGAGAACGAATCCACAAAAAAGTTATTAATCAATGAATATAAAATGATTAGATAATAATTTTATTGATTATTGCCTTAATTATTATAATCAGTTATTTCGGTCAAGTATGAACCATTCTTTTATGCTTATATTTTAAATCACATTAGCAATCTGCTCAACTATCATAAAATGATCATTCATCGGACCAACATATGATACGTAAAATCGACTAATACATTTGCTAACCTTTTGATAAACTTAAAAATATAAAATTTAGAATTATATTCATAAGTATTTATTTTCAAAGCATCAAAAGAAATAATGGCAACATAAATTCATTGCACCTTTCGAAGTGAAAAAAACAAAGAAAGCATAAGACTTAAAATTCATGGTTACGGAGACTATTGGATTTATAAAATTTAATGGCAGAATTGACCATCTAATCCAATGGTGTAAATTTGAGAAAAAAATACGTTTAGAACTACTATTGAAGCAAAAAAATGATGTAGACAATATAGAATTACATTTACCTTAGAAATGATTTTTTGGTAAATATCATAAGAAAATTAATATTACCAACTACAACTAAAAAAGAAAATATAGTCAGTCTATACAAAAAAAAATCAAAATTTATTATATTTGGCGAATGGGGCATAACTAACCTACTACAACTTATAAAAATATAGGAAGTCATTTCTTTAAGGGACAATTCCCAAAAAAATATATCTCAATTAAACAAAAATTCTAAAATTAGTAGTTAAACTTGTTAAATCACAATAATCTATTAATTACATGGTACACAAAAAATAGGCCCTAACTTTGAAAAGAATATCAATATTCAAGGTTCAAAGTTTAAATTAGTACTTATAATGTTAGATAAAACAATCAATTTTCTCATTTCCCTTGGAAATATCAATTTAACACCCATCAAAATTTTCAAAATTTTTATTTTGTCCCTAATTTTTTAAAAAAATATATATTTTACTCAACATTATACTACTATTATGTTACATTGTGTAACACCCATAAACTTTATTATGAATAATTTTTTTAATAAAATCAATATTTATTTATACCATTGGATAGATTGCAGTATATAGTTTTTAATTATATATGTAAGTATGTCAAAAGGAATATATATATTTTTTAACTATACTATTTATCTTATTATATTGATCTATGTTAATATTTTAGGTTCTATTTTTATTATAGAATATTATTTAAATATATTTACTCACTCGGTCCCAAAACTTTTTGGCACGGTATTTTAGATATAATGTGTTATTGCGTTAAAATGGAATAATTAGTTGCTGTGATGTTTTTATTGATAATTATGGAGTAGAAAATTTTTAAAAAGGAATATGTGACAATTGTAGCGGGACGGACTAAAAAGGAAAGTGAGACAGAATTAGTGGGACGGAGGGAGTATTTCATAATATCATATACTTCATCCGTTCCTTTTTAAATAGCACGTTTGACTTTTGTTACTGTGCATTAAGTATTTTTGACTCAACTTTTTAATATAATTATATAAAATAAAATATAGTCAAGTGAGATCTTATTGGATTCGTCTAATCGCATAGATTTAGAATATTAAATTTTCATAATTTTTATTTATATGGAATTTGAGTTATTATGGATTAAAAATATGTATTGAATTGCGTGAAATGTGGGTCTGTAACACTTATTTAAGAACGGAGGAAGTATAAATTTAAATAATTTGTAATATATATATATATAACTTTAATTGAATTTTTATAAAATACAAAATATAATAGTATAATTTAATTTATTTAAAATTTATATCTTTATAATAAACACAGAACGATTTTATCAAAATATTTTTATTTTCTAAATATATACGTTGATTATCTTGATACTGACATGGCCTTTATGAGATGTCAACGTGAGAACCGATAGTTATATTAATATTAATTTACAGATGAATCTTAGAAAAATATTTTTATAAAGATTTAAAATAAATTAAATTTAATAAAGATTTATTATATAGATATGGATTATAATAAAATTTATTAAATAATTTTATATATAAAGTTAAAGAATTTATAATATATAATTTTAATAATATATTTAAAATATATAAAATATGATAGTATAATTTAATTTGTTTTGAATTTATATCTTTTTAAAATATACAAAAAGATTTTCTCAAGATTTTTTATATAAATATATAGATTTATTTTATAAATATAGAGGAAATCTTGGAATGATATTTTTAAGAAGATTTATATATTAAATTTAATTCAAGATTTATTATATAAATAGATAGATGCCACATGTCAGCATCTGAGATTTTTGAGAGGATGATGTGGCGTTTATGATGTCCCTTGATGAAAGCCGTTGATATGTTTGATCATGTTTTATAGTAATTTACAGATATAACCTTGATTAGATATTTTTTAATAAGAATGAAGATAAAAATTAATGTAAAATAAGGGTAATATAGTCTGAACAGGCCAAAAAGTATTCAAGATTTATTATATAGATAGATAAAAGAAAACTTGGTACAGCTCCTATGTGTGCCAACCAACAATTCTCCCTCCATACAACGCAATGGAATATACTGAGAAATCATACAATTAGAGTTAAAGATCAACTTAGCAAAACCATTTACAAAATATGAAAGTCCATTTCTTCAAAATATGGTTTCACCATCCCACATGATATATAATCATCGATGGTTATCTCCCTAATTTCCAGAAATAGAAGAAAATATACAAACGTGAATAATTAATTTGTTGGTAAGTGAACTCACGTGCCTCACAGATGACATAATAATTGATAAAAAAAAAAATAAATTATATTCATAACAATAAATCTTAAAGCATCAGTAAATGGGAAATATAATCATCAACAATTCATTTTGACGTGGACACTCGGAATCGTAAATCGGTATCTCATAGTTGTCGTGCAGTGCAACGGCACCGTGTGTCGAATGCAATATCGTGCTCCTGAGTCTATGCATGGCTCATTTTGTGAGGATTGGGATCTCTAAAATCCAACAACACCAGTACCCTAGTTTAAGCCCTCACGTAGACTAAAATAAGCTAAGTAAGGCTCAACGGCCTATTAAAAATAGAGACGGTACGGTTCCCGCAGTTTCCACCTAATACCGTAATGGGTATTTTCCATCTATGTATAGAGACGACATGCCTCACATTATTTATGCCTGATACGACAATGGTACTTTCCTTCTATATAATAGTATCAATGCCTGTCAATAGAAATTACATTAAGACGTATGGGTTCGGGGAAAGGATCTCCAGAATATTGGGTAGCTATTGTTAAACCGGGATGAATACTATATGAAATGGGTGGAGTAAGCAAAAACATCGCTAGAAAGGCTATTTTAATACTAGGGTGAAAGGCCAACCAATATCGGATACAACTGGTTTTCCGCGAAATCTATTTCAGTAGAGCATATGATGTCGATGGCCCGAGATAGAGTACTCAATGGGCTAGGGTGGCTGCCAAAAAGCTTGAATTTAGCGCGAATACTATTCTCTTCTTCGATATCAGTAGAACGACTGTAAATTGAGGGATAAGCTACATCATATAAGCCAGCTATCGAATCGCTCCTCAAACCAGGAGAAAAGATCCCATTGACGCGGCTAATCCCATGCATATTGTATGGACCTCTGGTCGCACACACATGCACACACACACACACATATATATATATATATATATATATATTCAATATATGGGGGTAAAATTTAACAAGTACTGTACTTAAAAATTTAAATATTCAGCGCAATTTTCACGTTTTCTTTTATTCTTAATTCAAATTCAAATAAACATTAAAATGTCTAATTCTTTAACAAAATTTTCATTTTTCTATTCTCAACGAAAGCAAACATCACGCCATAAAATTATTCAAAATAATTTCTACCTTTTTTCCTCAATTGATTACTTCATTTTAACACAATATCCCACTCTACCTAAAACAGACTACCTAGAAGTTGTGGGACATAAATGACGGGATAGAGGGTGTAAAAGATTAAAACATGCACAATAGATATTAATGAGATAATTTGAAATGAACAAAAAGAATAGTTGTTAACCCAATCGCCAACACTAAGTATGGTTGAAGAACAAGGGGAATTAAGAGCGTAGAATCTTTTAGCGGATAATATGACCCTTACTATATATAGTCAGGAACAAGGCATTGATGCTTGTAGAAGTTGGGTAGGTACAAGACTTCAGTTTGTTAGCATCAATTATTTTTTTTTTTTTTTTTGTGAAACAGCCTAAAAAGGCGAGTGAAGAAAAGAAAAAAGAAGGCGAGCGAAGAAAAGAAAAAAGAAAAGAAAAAAGAAACAAGCAACAAAATTAACTCAAACGAACAAATGGAACACCCGACGAATCTCTGTCCAAGGAGACTCGGATCTCATCCGACGGGAATGCACAAGTAGTATAGAAATCCTCTGAACAAGCACCCTTTCTAGCATCAATTATTCTTGAAAGCACAAATAAATTGAAAACTGGTAGTTTTATTTTAAATATTACAAAATATTTTTAAATAAGATATACACCTTTATTTGCAATATATCAAATAGAAGTAATATACAAACAATATAGTAAAAGTATATGACAATATTTTAGTGTTAACACATCAAAAATACCAAAGCCCACTGCAAGCCCGACCGATTGACCCGAGTCTTAGGCCCAAAAAGAATCCGCATAGGACATAAGGTTCCGCAGATTATGATACCCGCGGAAGAAAATTAATCTGCAAAAGGTTGGAAACAGAGCAGGAACGAGCCATCCACGAAAGCAAGGAACAGGCAGAGTATAACGGATTTCGTCCGTGGATATGATTACAAATGTACATGAAAGGTACTCCCTCCGTCCCATTAAAAGTGGCCACTATTCCTTTTTGGGGCATCCCATTAAAAGTGACCACTTTCCCTTTTAAGTAAATTAGATTAACATAAACATGATTAAAAACCCACAATAATGACAATTGTACTTTCTGCACAAAGTCTCTATATATGTTTAACCATTAATATCTCAAAATGGGTATAAATAAAAATTATATAAAATATATTCTAAAACTATATGATTAGACGATTCCAACAAGATCACACTTGACTATTTTTATTTTTCTACATCATTACGATAACATTAAGTCAAAGTTAAATAATAAATATAGTTAAAAGTCAAATGTAACCATTATAAATTAGATGGATGAATTAGTCAAATTTACTCACACCACTTTAAACTACCTAAATTCCCGTACCCAAAAGAAATGGGTCACTTATATTGGGACGGAGGGAGTATGTTGTAGTTATAAATACACATTTGTAAAGTAGAGAAAGGACGATCACATCATCACAATAAAGCTAAATTTCTCGCTTTTCTATTATAATGTTTTTCACACCTCAGTAATTAATTCCTTCATCCTTTTACTTTTCTTGTCCTTTACCTTCAAAGCATTACATTAAAAGCATAAAAATTAGAACACATGGGGAATACTATTGTTTAACTTTGACTTAATATTATTAATACATTGCTTGAACATCATGTTGTGTACTTTTCATTAGATGATGATACATGTGTTAGCACATCCTATTAACGACGACAGTTATCTGCTACTCCTGGAAGTTACTTTGATTTATCTATATATATACTTATGCAGAGACAATAATTCAATAGTTTGAGAGTCTACTGATTAGAATTTTCTTGTATAAGTTTTTGAGAGTTTTCAATTGTACTTGAGTCTTGAAGATTGTGAGTTACAAAAGATCTTTCAAGAATATATTGTTTGTGTGAAGAATTCAAGTGATATTCGAGACAAACAATTCCAAGAGGAAATCTGAGCTTACTGGAAGTCTGGAGAATTGATTTGGGATAATCAAAAGAAGATCGAAGGTGTTGATAGATTCAATGGTTCTTGGAGAATCGAAACAGGAGGATCGCCTGCAGCAGCTGTAGTTAAGGGGGAGTCCTAACTACTGTGTTCGACTAGATAGTTTCTTCTAGTGTCGAGTTTGATTCTGTATGTTGAATCTAGATTGAGTCTGTATTTTCTTGATCTTCATAGTTTAGATTAGCCCTGGATTGGTATTCCCCAGACGTAGGTGTCTAAGAACGTTAGCAAATCCTGTGCATTCTTTACTGTTTTCCACAAGTCGTTACAAAACATCACTAACAACGTAACCAGAACCTTGACTAAGGGGATCTTCAAATATTATCGTAATGATGCAATTAGAAAAAAATATTCAAGTGTGGTCTTGTTAGAATCGTCTAATTGTGTAGTTTTAAAATATATATTTTATACAATTTTTATTTCTATCAATTTCGTAATATTAAGAATTAAAAAAATATAACGGACTTTGTGTAGGAAAATAAAAATGCATTGGAATCTGTGCAGAATAGTAAAAGTAAACATTTTTAGTGGGATTTGACAACAATTAAGATTCTAATCAAATTTGTAGTTATATTAATTTAATTTTTCTAAAAATGAAAAGTGGTCAAACTTCGTGAGACACCCCAAAACGGAATAGAGATCAAACTTCGTGGGACGGAGGGAGTATTATGGTTAATAATTTTATAATTCATATAATTTTTTATTAAATTTATTCTTTATCAAATTATATTAAAAAATTTATGAATTTTATTTTTTTTATGTTTAAGAATTTACAAAATGAAATGTTAAACATAAATATAACTAAAAAATTTATTCTAATTATGAATTTTTTAATTAATGTTTAATGAATATATGTGGTTAATGTATAATTTATAATAAATAATGGGTATGAATGAAAAGATAAATAAGTTTGAATGAGAAAGAATATACGGTGAATACTTTTTTTGAGTTTGACTTTAATTTAGTCTAAATGTGTAACACCCCGGTTTTGGTAACCCAGGCCGGGATGCCACCGCCACACCTCCCTAGCAAGACACGGTTTCTCCGAGCTCACTAAAGAGATGCAAGGCTATGGTTTTTCAGAATTAAAAATATTCAAACAGCCCATTCATAAATAATTTAAAAATAATACATCAGAGTTGCAGCGGAAAATTTAATTGTGCAGCGGAAATAAAGTATAAGGGCCAACATGGCCAAAACACGGGTTAAACAGGCCCGTTCATGCAAGTCGTAATTAAATGCAAGGATTTAAAATAGAATTTTCCCCAATTATTCCCATGTATGCATATGACGATGCATAATCTTCATACTCTGTAGAAAAAGGAGATAAATGGTTTGGGTCAGCAAAAACGCGCTGAGTAAGTTAACACATAGCATGGGTTAGGGGTTTCAAAGCCTTTAATTAAATTTAATAAAAAGATGTTTTGAGCTTTTAAAAATTCTTCCCGATATGCCACCATCTCAACAATATTTAATTTAGCCGGCAATCCGGCGGCCGCAGCCAATTTCATAAAAACTAAGCTTTTTAATATATTTCCCGTTACGCCATCATCTCAACAATATATCATTTAGCCGGTGATCCGGCGGCCGCAGCCAATATCAAAAGTATCATTTAGCCGGTGATCCGGCGGCCTCAGCCAATTTCAAAAGTATCATTTAGCCGGTGATCCGGCGGCCTCAGCCAATTTCAAAAATATCATTTCTCATGTTTCAAGTTTATATTTCAATCTCCATTCGGCAAGCATTATATTTCAATTGCCTTTCGGCAAGCAAGATATTTCAATTGCCTTTCGGCAAGCAAGATATTTCAATTGCCTTTCGGCAAGCAAGATATTTCAATTGCCTTTCGGCAAGCAAGATATTTCAATTGCCTTTCGGCAAGCAAGATATTTCAATTGTATTTTATCTCAAAGGGATTCCCAATCATTTAAAACAACGCTCACTCTCGGCCGTCTTGGCACGAAGTGAATAGCTAGAGGGGCACTCCATCGAGCACTCACCCCCTACATAGCCAAGCATCTCATGTGTTTTAATTTAGTGTAACGGGATTTTCAAAGGTATAGATATATCGTAATTCCAACGTCTCGACCGTTTGTTTCAAAATTTCAAGATCTCACAAGTTTAAAAACGGATCGATGTCACAATTTGCGCCTTTTTGTTTTAAAAATCCATTTCTTAGGCGATTGTTCTGAAATTTGTACAGCATCTCAAAATCTTCCCAATGAACAACTTTCGTGTTTTAAGTTTTTCGGAAAAACGATGGGAAGCATGTCAAAAATCGAGTTTTCTACACAAATAGTATGCTGCCAGGATTCAGGTTTGACACCTCTCAAAGATTTGACTTTTTGACATATCAAATGGACTTCAAAAATTCTGAAATTTTACAGACACATACTAGACTTGATTTCCAACAACTTTTGTTTAGAACTCAAAGATTAGTTCGGGCTAGAAATGATAGGAATAAGCTCCTCAAGATCGGTTATGAAATCTGTCATCCTTTGGAATTCTTAAAAACGCAGAATATGTCCGACATGATTTGGGGTATCAAAACTTGATGAAAATATCTGAAATTTTCACACAATATAGCCTAAGATCTTTGGATCAAAATCTTAGTTTTGAGTTTTCAGGTTTGAACACTCGAAGTAAGAGTTTTGCTCGTCGAGTTTGATTAAGAAATCTGTCAAGGTTCTTGACATCGGTTCTAACGCAGATCGGATCGGCTCAGATTCGGAGGCTCAAATCTCAACGAAAAATTCTAAAAACTTACAGTAATGTTCTAAACTCATAGATCTACAATTCTTATGTTCAACACCACTCCTAGATCGGCCTAGATCCATGGTCAAAATAACCAACAAGATTGAGAATGAAATCTGCCAAAGTTCAAAAATCCAGATTTAATGATCTTCGGTTTTGGGTCGGTTTCAGGTTTCAAAACCTCATGAAAAATTATGAAATTTTTACAGAGGCTAAATCAAAGTCTTAGGAACACTTTTCATGTTTTGAGTTTTATTGTTTGAGCAGCTTTAGAGGTTCGAAAAATTCATACGAAAACGCTGCGTTGAGGGTTTCTCTTGTTGACAGATTTTTATTAACTTTCTTGAGTTGAATCTCTATGTTTGGTTGCATTTTAAGTCACCCAAAACCATAGTAAGGTTAACTTACAGTGGGGATAATGTCTAGGAAGTCACGGGGTCGTCCGGAATCCACGGGATGTCACGAACGAATCTCCTCCACCCGATTTATTCTTCCTTTGGCTCCGATTTGTGTTTGAATACGAAGATTCGTAAGTTAGGATGATGTTTATGATCTTAAAATCATAAGTAAACTTGAATAACATCTTACCAACAATCCAAAGCCTGCAATCCTTGATCTACACACTTCCTTGGTTGGATTTGGTTGCCGGAAACTCGTCGGAAAGTCGCCGGAAGTTCGTCGGAAGAGTGTTTGGCTTTTGGGAGAGTTTTTGGAGAGTTTGGGGTGAATGATTGATGAAAATGGCTGAGAATGGGGATGGGATTGATTACATAACATCCAAAAAGATGCCACACCCGTGATAGATCAAGATTCCCACCTTTGGGACCCAAAAAATGGCAAAAAGTCCCAAAAACACATAAATCCCGACTGCTACAGTAGCATGCTACAGTAGCGTGCTACAGTAGCATGCTACAGTAACTTTTTTTTTTTTTTTTTTTAAATTTTTTTTTTATATATATATATATATTAAGATTCTTATCTTAAAAAAATCATAATGTGGGAATTTTTGTGATCTTGTAAGTCATACATAGCTTCAAAAAGGAATATATTCTTTATTTGAAAATGACAAGATATGATTAATATTCCACCCTACAATTTCAAACCATAGTCAAATTATTCCCAATTATATTATGGCATTCTAGAATAATTCATAAAAAAATATGGGTAGAATGATTAATCAAGGATATATAGAAAATAGATAATTCTCATTATAATTTAAACATGTAAATATATACATGTATATACATGTGTACATGTTTGGAAAGATTATTTCAAGACCAAGGTATATATGTGTATATAAACTTGTATATGGATTTAAAATATTCTATGAACCATATACTTATTACACTTGATATTGAAATCCATATATTTATTTGAAAAGACAAATATATATAATTTTTCAAAGTATGTTTTGTAGAAAATAATATACTAATCTTTAAGCACATATTTGAATATATAAATATATATAGATTTGATTAAAAATCTACTTAGTGAATTGATCAAAATATATATATTCATACATATATATCGGGCAATTTCTATGGTATTACAATCTACCCTCCTTAAGAAACAACTTCGTCCCCGAAGTTGCGCGACTTATTGACCGATTGATTGATTGCGATTGTATCATTGTGTTTTGTTGTTTGATATTATTTGGGATACATAATATTCGGGTTTCAAAAATAAATGCTTATGCATTCTTACGGGGTATTACATCCTCCCCCCCTTAAGATTACAGTTATGTCCCCATAACTGCCTATGTATTATTCACAACCAGGTTCGGGTATCATCGCATATGATCCTTCCTCTGTTTTCTTATAGGTGCCAATTTCTGTTATAGAAGTACGCGAAGATGAGTTTCTAAGTGATCAAGATCTAGGACTAAGGAAAAGTTAGTCTTTAGCAAGCGCTCCTAAGTCAAGATCATGTCGAGTTCTAAGGTAGGAGTGTTTCTTATCACCGATAATTCACATAAAAAGAGTTAGTGTAAATATTTATGTATGCATATGCATGTGTGATCTCCCCCAAAAAAAATTTTATGCATGCATTTGTTTATCCATGGGTTTTAAAAATAAATTTATTCCATGGATAGGTCAAAATAAGGATAAAAGGTTTGGGCCACTATATTGGGCCGAAAGAAAATTATTTGGGCTTTAAATAAAAACAAGGCTATTGGGCCAAAATAATTTCTTAGGCTTCTAAAAAAATTTTTGGGCTAAAAATTTGGGCTTTAACTTCAAAATAATAATTGAGCTCTTTGAAATATACTACTAGTTTAGAAATGATAACTTTAAAAAAAATAATAGTTTAAAAATATTCCGGGCTCTTTAAAATAGTAGTTTTAAAATATTCCGGGCTCTGATACCAACTTGTAACACCCCGGTTTTGGTAACCCAGGCCGGGATGCCACCGCCACACCTCCCTAGCAAGACACGGTTTCTCCGAGCTCACTAAAGAGATGCAAGGCTACGGTTTTTCAGAATTAAAAATATTCAAACAGCCCATTCATAAATAATTTAAAAATAATACATCAGAGTTGCAGCGGAAAATTTAATTGTGCAGCGGAAATAAAGTATAAGGGCCAACATGGCCAAAACACGGGTTAAACAGGCCCGTTCATGCAAGTCGTAATTAAATGCAAGGATTTAAAATAGAATTTTCCCCAATTATTCCCATGTATGCATATGACGATGCATAATCTTCATACTCTGTAGAAAAAGGAGATAAATGGTTTGGGTCAGCAAAAACGCGCTGAGTAAGTTAACACATAGCATGGGTTAGGGGTTTCAAAGCCTTTAATTAAATTTAATAAAAAGATGTTTTGAGCTTTTAAAAATTCTTCCCGATATGCCACCATCTCAACAATATTTAATTTAGCCGGCAATCCGGCGGCCGCAGCCAATTTCATAAAAACTAAGCTTTTTAATATATTTCCCGTTACGCCATCATCTCAACAATATATCATTTAGCCGGTGATCCGGCGGCCGCAGCCAATATCAAAAGTATCATTTAGCCGGTGATCCGGCGGCCTCAGCCAATTTCAAAAGTATCATTTAGCCGGTGATCCGGCGGCCTCAGCCAATTTCAAAAATATCATTTCTCATGTTTCAAGTTTATATTTCAATCTCCATTCGGCAAGCATTATATTTCAATTGCCTTTCGGCAAGCAAGATATTTCAATTGCCTTTCGGCAAGCAAGATATTTCAATTGCCTTTCGGCAAGCAAGATATTTCAATTGCCTTTCGGCAAGCAAGATATTTCAATTGCCTTTCGGCAAGCAAGATATTTCAATTGTATTTTATCTCAAAGGGATTCCCAATCATTTAAAACAACGCTCACTCTCGGCCGTCTTGGCACGAAGTGAAAAGCTAGAGGGGCACTCCATCGAGCACTCACCCCCTACATAGCCAAGCATCTCATGTGTTTTAATTTAGTGTAACGGGATTTTCAAAGGTATAGATATATCGTAATTCCAACGTCTCGACCGTTTGTTTCAAAATTTCAAGATCTCACAAGTTTAAAAACGGATCGATGTCACAATTTGCGCCTTTTTGTTTTAAAAATCCATTTCTTAGGCGATTGTTCTGAAATTTGTACAGCATCTCAAAATCTTCCCAATGAACAACTTTCGTGTTTTAAGTTTTTCGGAAAAACGATGGGAAGCATGTCAAAAATCGAGTTTTCTACACAAATAGTATGCTGCCAGGATTCAGGTTTGACACCTCTCAAAGATTTGACTTTTTGACATATCAAATGGACTTCAAAAATTCTGAAATTTTACAGACACATACTAGACTTGATTTCCAACAACTTTTGTTTAGAACTCAAAGATTAGTTCGGGCTAGAAATGATAGGAATAAGCTCCTCAAGATCGGTTATGAAATCTGTCATCCTTTGGAATTCTTAAAAACGCAGAATATGTCCGACATGATTTGGGGTATCAAAACTTGATGAAAATATCTGAAATTTTCACACAATATAGCCTAAGATCTTTGGATCAAAATCTTAGTTTTGAGTTTTCAGGTTTGAACACTCGAAGTAAGAGTTTTGCTCGTCGAGTTTGATTAAGAAATCTGTCAAGGTTCTTGACATCGGTTCTAACCCAGATCGGATCGGCTCAGATTCGGAGGCTCAAATCTCAACGAAAAATTCTAAAAACTTACAGTAATGTTCTAAACTCATAGATCTACAATTCTTATGTTCAACACCACTCCTAGATCGGCCTAGATCCATGGTCAAAATAACCAACAAGATTGAGAATGAAATCTGCCAAAGTTCAAAAATCCAGATTTAATGATCTTCGGTTTTGGGTCGGTTTCAGGTTTCAAAACCTCATGAAAAATTATGAAATTTTTACAGAGGCTAAATCAAAGTCTTAGGAACACTTTTCATGTTTTGAGTTTTATTGTTTGAGCAGCTTTAGAGGTTCGAAAAATTCATACGAAAACGCTGCGTTGAGGGTTTCTCTTGTTGACAGATTTTTATTAACTTTCTTGAGTTGAATCTCTATGTTTGGTTGCATTTTAAGTCACCCAAAACCATAGTAAGGTTAACTTACAGTGGGGATAATGTCTAGGAAGTCACGGGGTCGTCCGGAATCCACGGGATGTCACGAACGAATCTCCTCCACCCGATTTATTCTTCCTTTGGCTCCGATTTGTGTTTGAATACGAAGATTCGTAAGTTAGGATGATGTTTATGATCTTAAAATCATAAGTAAACTTGAATAACATCTTACCAACAATCCAAAGCCTGCAATCCTTGATCTACACACTTCCTTGGTTGGATTTGGTTGCCGGAAACTCGTCGGAAAGTCGCCGGAAGTTCGTCGGAAGAGTGTTTGGCTTTTGGGAGAGTTTTTGGAGAGTTTGGGGTGAATGATTGATGAAAATGGCTGAGAATGGGGATGGGATTGATTACATAACATCCAAAAAGATGCCACACCCGTGATAGATCAAGATTCCCACCTTTGGGACCCGAAAAATGGCAAAAAGTCCCAAAAACACATAAATCCCGACTGCTACAGTAGCATGCTACAGTAGCGTGCTACAGTAGCATGCTACAGTAACTTTTTTTTTTTTTTTTTAATTTTTTTTTTTTATATATATATATATTAAGATTCTTATCTTAAAAAAATCATAATGTGGGAATTTTTGTGATCTTGTAAGTCATACATAGCTTCAAAAAGGAATATATTCTTTATTTGAAAATGACAAGATATGATTAATATTCCACCCTACAATTTCAAACCATAGTCAAATTATTCCCAATTATATTATGGCATTCTAGAATAATTCATAAAAAAATATGGGTAGAATGATTAATCAAGGATATATAGAAAATAGATAATTCTCATTATAATTTAAACATGTAAATATATACATGTATATACATGTGTACATGTTTGGAAAGATTATTTCAAGACCAAGGTATATATGTGTATATAAACTTGTATATGGATTTAAAATATTCTATGAACCATATACTTATTACACTTGATATTGAAATCCATATATTTATTTGAAAAGACAAATATATATAATTTTTCAAAGTATGTTTTGTAGAAAATAATATACTAATCTTTAAGCACATATTTGAATATATAAATATATATAGATTTGATTAAAAATCTACTTAGTGAATTGATCAAAATATATATATTCATACATATATATCGGGCAATTTCTATGGTATTACAATCTACCCTCCTTAAGAAACAACTTCGTCCCCGAAGTTGCGCGACTTATTGACCGATTGATTGATTGCGAGTGTATCATTGTGTTTTGTTGTTTGATATTATTTGGGATACATAATATTCGGGTTTCAAAAATAAATGCTTATGCATTCTTACGGGGTATTACAAAATGATAGGAGATGAATTATTATTTGTTTAATGTGATATTTACTGTAAAATAGATTTGGGCTTGGTGTTGACTATTAGAGATTCTTTTAGACAAACGAATGAACATCGCCTACAATACCCAATCTGGTTTCTGTAATGGCATAACAATTGCCAGCAGGTGCAGGCAGCGCTAAAAATGATGTGTAGCCCTTTGTAAAGTGATGTATAGATGGTAGTTTGTTTTTCTATTAGTGTTTGGTTCATAACCTCCATCCATCACTTTTTTATACTCACACATCATTTCATATACACATATCTATCATTTTTTAATGTGCCAGCACCAACAGGCTGCCAGCACCCAAAACGATTTCCTACAATAACTATGTATCATGGAAAAGGAAAATGGACTTTATCCTATGTCCTAAATAATGGCTTTTGATAATCTGCTAATAAAAGAACTAATATTTTGCTGGAGTATATAATGTAATGGAGTGAGTTTGTATCCTAACGTCTGGAAATGCGGAGTGATATGTAGATGCCTGTGTTATGCTATTTTTTTTGTTTCCTTACATATGGTACTAAATTATATTATTTTCTTTCCTTTGTTTGTTTTAGCAATTAGTGGTAATTTAGGGAGGTTATATTTCGGCATACATGTTCTTTATATTGAAGTCATGTGCTCTTTTTTGTTTCTTTCACTTACGGAAGTTTTTTTCAATATTTTTTCTTTTTTATGCATTATTATTGTGGGCAAATGAATGGATGTTTCCATTTAGTTCCCCTGGAATCATGGAAGAATTTTTGGTAGGGTGTAATACTTAGGTGTGGTGGGCCAATGTCCAAATTAAAAAAAGATTCTACATATTTTTTTAATTTAACAAATCGTGTGTGAGATTTTTTTTGTCTTCACTCGGTCTTATCCATTTGAACCACTTTTGGTCTTATATTTTATATCTTTCCACTTCAACTTAAGAGTAGACTTACATTTTTTTGTGCTATTGAACACCCTACTGCATGTTATCTTGAAGTTCTTCATGTGATCTATGATAAAAAAAAAATTGTATGATCTGTCGCTAAATTAATTTGTGTTGCTAATTCCTTTTAGTGGTGCTACATAAGCCATACAAATGTGTTAATTACTATGCTTACACATGATATAATTATTCATCATAGTACTGTGCTGCCAACGATGATATTATTTATTTTTTCTAGACACATGATCTGCCGCCAAGTTTAAGATGTGTTCTGAACACAGTTGTTATGTGCTTCTCTTTGTTTACAAAATGCTATTTTACATGTTATACGAAATTAAATTCAATGCTATGCGAACATTTTGACATTGCTATTTGCATGTTATTAAAATGTTATCTCATCAGTTTTAAAATAACATCATTATTTTTTCCAACCATACATCACTATCATCGCGCATCCACTTCCGCCAATGTTCATCATACATCACAACATTGCAATTGTAAAACCTTAACCTAAATGTGACCTGCCGCCGCCGTCGCCACCGCAGAACCACCACCACGGATCCGCCACCATCATCTCTCCGACCCCGCCAGCACCTCGCCACCCTCACCACCATCATCCTCTGCCATCATCCTCGCCACAACCGCCACCACCACCAGATCTCGCCACCACCACCGCACCACTGCCACCGGCCATCCCACCCGTTTCCCGTGGCCTCCATCCCTCTCCCGTCACCACCCCTCTCACCGCAGCCCCTACCATTTCGAATCACCAACAACAAAACCTACAATCAGAACAAAAAAAAAAAAAAAAAAAAGAAGAAGAAGAAGAAGAAGAAGAAAGAATGAGAAGATGCTGTTGGAGACAGCAAGAGAGAGGGAGAGAGAACGCCGTATCACAACATGTTCGACTACTGGCCTCTGCATCATCGTCGTCTTCACCAACTCCATTCCGTGGTAATGGCAATGAATCAGCACAGCAGTGTAGACCATTATCTCCGCCGTCAACATAGCATTCCACATCTTGTGTATCATCATCTCCGAGACAGATGTTTTCGGTTGCCATTGCATTGTCTCCGGCTTCACCTAAATCATCCGGGGACAAATACAGATCGAGCATCTCGGTTCTTCCTTTCCCTGTTCAAATGGTCTGCAATTTTTTCCGGTTTTTCAATTCCCTCACCAATTATCCGTTTTCTCTCCATAATCAAATTGGAAGTCACTAATCCCTCATTCATGACGCCTTTAATTTGGGGTAATCATGGGTAATCAGATCCACTTTCCTTTGTGATTGCTATGGCTTTGAATGGAAGGTGTGAATGGCTGGATGACGCGTAGCATCTTCGATGCTGATGCGGAACACATCCGCATATGCGGACTCCTAGTAGTCTGCATAGTAACTTAGTCCTTAGTACTAAAAATTTGAATTTCAGCAACTCGAGTGCATCAAGTAAACAACGGTGCATGTCTAAAATATTTATTTCAGCAAGGATAATGCTAAAATTTAACAAAAGCATAATTAAGTTAAACATGGTAAGTATTTAACCGGCAGCAAGGCGGTCAAACACAAGGTATGGAGTTTAGTGCTTAATTTTATTATCAGAAGCATGATGGGTTGTTATTGGACTAAATTAAATGAAAAATCTAAAGTTGGGGTCAAAGGAGAATAAAGCTAAAGTTGGAAAGTCAACTGTGGGGGTTAAAGTATAATAAATCAAACATTGGTAGGGTCAACAGAAATTAAAAAAAGTCTAAATGGCCTTGATTTGGTCAAAATTGGTTTTTAATGGCCTAAAATCAAAAATAAAGTTTTAGTGGCCCAAAATTGGAAAAGATGTCTTCTCATGGCCTATTTTAGTAATTAGTCCATAAAAGAATTAATATTTTGCTGGAGTATATAATGTAATTACACCTCACTTTGATAAGATCACCCGATCAATATCGCTAAAACACTTGTTTTGTCAGTAAACTACATTTAGTACTAAAAATTTGAATTTCAGCAACTCAAGTGCATCAAGTAAACAACGGTACATGTCTAAAATATTTATTTCAGCAAGGATAATGCTAAAATTTAACAAAAGCATAATTAAGTTAAACATGGTAAGTATTTAACCATTTAGCAGGTCATCTCTCCTGCTACTATAGTACAATAAACATGTCTTCTATTATGACAGAGCAAAAAAACTGAAACAGCCAGTAATGGCATTCGTTGTTAGAGCTTACGCAAAAGCAAGGAAGCACCTTGTTGGGGTCGTAAAGTCAGGATCTCGAAAGGAGCATGAACATATGACTGGGACAACTCGAATGAGAAG
Organism: Hygrophila difformis; assembly: GCA_030278955.1. Taxonomy (NCBI): domain Eukaryota; kingdom Viridiplantae; phylum Streptophyta; class Magnoliopsida; order Lamiales; family Acanthaceae; genus Hygrophila; species Hygrophila difformis. The sequence goes on along the minus strand of JAOANR010000007.1, from coordinate 43,539,970 downwards.
TGCTGCAATATCATAGACAGAGCTATTTTTGCCTCAATCATGGCGAAGTGTTGCCCAATGCAGCTTCGGGGTCCTAAGCTAAATGGGATATAGTTGAACGAACCCCCTTTTGTTGCATTTGCAATCCCCTCAGAAAACCTCTCTGGCTTGAACTCCTTAACATCTTCTCCCCAAATCTTGGGATCATGGTGAAGCATGCCTACCAAGAGCATCAAATCTACCCCGACGGGTAAAGTTTTGTTTCCTAGTTGTGTCATTTTTGTTGGGCCGCGAACCATAAGTGGTGCCGGTGGATATAGCCTCAAAACTTCTTGGAGAATCATAGTCACCTACAATGCAAGTTTATATGTGTTTAACAGGAGTAAGTCTTTCTAAGGATAATTAAATTGGCATTTTTAGACAATTACTAGTTGGATTGTTTCTGAATTTTCCAAAATGCAATTTTGCTGGATAGGTCATAGTATATAATATGGTTACTGTATTTTTGGCCCCTATCAATCTCTTAAAAAAGAAAAGGAATAAAGAAGCATGCCCTTAACTCTAAACGGTGAATTGATGCTCACTATATATGAGATCCCTTAAGGACTTAAATTGATGATGACTGTACATACATGAGATGCAAGATTGGGTTATGTTGACTTCAATTTATTTCCTGATTACATCAAATTAGATCTTAACAAAAGAGAATCAGATCAGTCCAAGGGAACCATGCCTAAATCCCAATGTTAAAATTATATAGGAGTATTTTTCTATATGGAGTATATTTTAAAGAACCTTTCTGACCAACTCTAAATGAACTCAATGAATGTGGTTTGGATGTGTTTTTTCCAAAAGCAGCTTGCTTTTAAGATATGAAGAAGAGAACATACAATCTTAAGGCGACTTAGACCACCAAAATTTGGTTGGTTGCATCCGAAAACTTGCAAAACCTCCTCTCTTGCCCGATCTTGCCATTCTCGATGGATACTCAGCATTACCATTGTCCAAACTAACAAGACCGATGTGGTTTCTGAACCGGCAAAATAGAATAACTTACATTCCTCTATTATATCCTGAATGCTCAATCCAACATCCCCATTCCCTTGAACCTCTTTCATGTTGGATTGCATTAATGTGCCCAACAAGTCATCCCCAAATCCTTTTCCCTTTACCATTGCTTTCTCTCTTTCCTTTATAGTATCCATTAGCAGTGTCTGAATCTCTTTGGAGATTGCTTTCATTCTTCTCATGGCCTTTGTGGGAATGCAACTGAAAGAAAGTAAAGGCAGAGAAAAAAATAACTCTTGGGAAGTAATAATATTTATAAAAATCAAGAAAAAAAAATAAGTATCAAGTTAATTACCTCAATCTTGGGAAGAAAAAGAGATGCATAAGCTCCAAAATGAGTTTAACCTGTTCCTTTTGCAACTCAAAAACTCTTCTTCCCTGCTCATGATTAGAGCCAAACGCAGTCCTCGAAATCACATCTGCTGTTAAATTTTCAAGATAAGGCCAGACGTCGATTTCCCTGGGTTCATCTTTGGTACTACAGTCAGAAAAAAGGGACTCCCATTTCTCAACCAGAATTGAACAACTCAAACTCATGGAAGGTACCATATTCTGCATTAGCCACACGTAAATAGATGATATTAATTTAGTGACAGTCAGTGTAGATTGTACAGCTCTAAACTTTTATTTCTAGAGACACCCGAATCATAACTAGCTAGCCTAAATGAATGAACATGTTTATCCAAAGGCATATTTAGAATATCACGATATCAAGACTCAAGGAGCTTATAAGTACTCTTATGTTAGCTTCGAGATTTTTTAGTACTTCACAAACTTATAGACTTATTCGGATTCTGGTTCATCAGAGTTGATATATACTCAAAATATCCAACAAACTAACCAACCTTCAACTTATCAATATGGAAAGCAGGATTGATAATCTTTCTGTGTTTAGCCCATTTCTCATCCTCAAGAAATAGGAGGCCACCAGCAACCATCTCCCCAATGGGATCTGGAACCGGTTTCTGAAACACATCAGGTTTCGTCAGTATCTCCTTAAGAAGCTCCGGATCACTTATAATCAGCTTCGGCCAAGGCCCAAACCATACGAAACAATTCCCACCTGTTGCACATATCAATTATGAATTGGAATTCTGAACTATAAATTCAAACAATCTAGCTAGACTCACCGTATTTAGCCATTGAATGGTGGTAAAAAGGAAGAATATGGGCGGGAAGATCGTCGGAGAACTGGATAGCTTTAGCCTGTTCTGCTTTGGTGATTGAGATGCAATCAATCATATCTCCAAGGAGGAATCTGTAGGGACTCCCCATGAGGCCTTGCTGCCTCAGCAGCTTCTCTAGCTTCTTAGGCTTCACCCAAACCCAGTTGAGAAATATGGAAACCATTGCTAGAATTCCCACAAAGGTTATGGATAAAATGATTGAGTAGAGTTTCACTTCCATCTTGATTCTTGGCAGAGAAGAAACTGTGGTGAAAATTGAAATGAATGTTCCAAAATTACCAAGCAAGTTTGATTATATATCTTGTTACTTGTACTTGATTGTCTTTTATATTTAATTTGACAATTTGTAGAATATGATCTGATAATGCAAGGGGCGGTATATATTGTTTATTCATTAATACGTTTGGATATATTATTATGGCATTATTGGGGTCTGAGCCGCTGAGGAGATTATGACCTCAGTCTCTCAGACAACCACATGATATATTTTGTACTGTACTCCATAAAGAAGTCAACCACTAAGACACCAGATATATTGTACATTGTAATCTTCTAGTTGTACTAAATTCATCAAATCTTAGATTTTAATAAATTCAAGTTGATACCTAAAACAGGATTCTCAAATGTGTGTATAAAATTTGCACGCATTCAATAAGGCGACACCATTGATTATTTAACTTCCTTATTTCTAATAGATAGCTTGTTGAACAAGGATTGAATACTTGATATGCATATATAGTGTAATGAATATTATTTGAATATATTCCTACAAGTTGATAATTTTAAGTTATTAAATATGATATACTTTTTCGTGATTATTAATTTAGAGAGATTTCTAATCTTTTAATAAAGTAATCACATGGAGTGAAAGAATTAATTATTTTCGTTCGTCGAGCCTTTTTTTGTAATAGAATTAATCCTGCATTTGTAAACCTTGTTTTAATTATGCCACATCAGCTAATATTTTTCGTACTAGTGAAAAAGATGAAATTTGATATAATTAGTAAACATAGAGGACTAAATGGTACCAAAAATTAGGTGATGATAAATTTGGACAAAAAGAAAATAAATGGGATGTATTTGGCCATTTTTCCTTTGTTTAGGCCTTTAATATGTACTAGTATTACCCCAGTCTAAATGCGCAGGATATGATAACAGGATATGATAACGATAGATTAATATAGATCGAAGTTTGAACAATGAAATATTGAAATTTAATATATATATATATATATATCTCTATTTATATATGTGTGACTGTCTGAATTGAAAGACCATTTTACACTTCAGTTTCGAAAAAATTACATGGCTGTCCTTCTATTGCTTTTGTTTGTCCAATTGCCATTTGCCATCATCAACCCTAATCCGCCCATTGCCTTTCCTCATTGCCTGCGCCGCTCTTCTCCTTGGTCTTCCCGTTCTCGGTGTAATTATTAGCGTGCGTTCGATCGTACCTCTCCTTCTCCCTTTTGTCTTCGCGGCATCTGCTTTGGATTCTTTGGGTACTCCGTCTTCGCCTCTCCTTCTCTCTGGTCTTCGAGTCAATCCGTCGCTGCCGCTCATTTAGAGGTTCTTATCTGGTTATTCTATTTTTCTTGAATGTTTGATTTAGGGATTCTCCTTTTGCCGCCCCCGCAACCCTAGAAATTGGAGGGGGAATCCACCATTTTTGGGTGCTTGAAGGTAAGGATTGGATTGTTACTTTCCTCTTCCTGATTCCCCCCCCCCCCCCCCCCCCCCCCCCCCCTTTCCCCATTTGTTTCCCCTTCTTCTCTCCTCGGAACGGGAGCCGCTTGAAGCGGATGAGTCGCCACCACAATGGCGACGGGCAGAAGGCGCGAAGACGGAGGAGCTGCTGGGGGAGGTGGCGCCGCCGTTGAATGGAAAACGTCGTGGAGGATGCCGCTGGGAAAGACACAGGGGCTGCGGCTGCGCTGTCGGTGATGCGATGGTGATCTGGGCATCGCGGCGGTGGTCTGGAGTTTGCTGGAGGCAGTCGTGGCTTTGTACTGGTGACCAACGGTGGTCGTGAAGGGTGGCAGCGGGAGTGGAGGAGGCGCGTTGGGGCAGCAGCGGGGATACCCCTGCCGTGGTGCGCTGTCAGTTCCGGGCGGCAACGCCGTTGCCATCAACGGCATCGGGTGCTGGTGATCTGATTTCTTTTTTCCTTTTTATTTGCTTCGAATAGTGCCACTAATCAAATGCTTCTACATTATTCTAATGGGTTTTGTAATATTGTGGTGGATACAGTTCTTCACTTGCTTCTTGTTGGAGATGGTCTACTGAGATTTCATCGTGTACTAAAATATGTAAGCATTTTCATTGAAATTTTATGTTTCACGTCGCAAGGTAACATAGGCTTATCTATTGATCACACAATTGTTTACTTAAGTTTGGCCTTTCAGATATATTATCAAATTTGTGTGAACTCATATGTGCATTCTCTTATTGTCTTTTTATTTTTATTTATTTATTTATTTATTATTATTATTATTATTATTATTATCTTCAGTACTTGTAATAATTTTTATCAGCCTGGACTCAAATCTCTTTTATATCTTGTAGCAGAATTCTTACATCGATGCCCTTATTTGAAGCTTCCGGCTTGCCTTCTCATTGAGGAAAATTTCTCTTGGCAGTGGAGGTGAGCTGCTAATGCCAAGACTGATTAAAAGTGTTCTATCAAGTGTCTCTATATGTTATAAGTGAAACAAATTTAAAACATAGATTAATTAAAAATCCCTTTGGATCTGCATCTTCTAGCAATTTAGTAAATAGTTAAATACAGGTTTCAAAATTTGAATTTTATTAAAAGCTGCCCAGGTCACACTCATCCTCAATTGTTAAATGTGGTTTTGCTCCCAAAACTCAAATATGCATATTTGTTAATCCAAAGATGGTACAACTGAGAGTATGAGGATACCTGTTTGATACACTTCTGTTTGATATTATTACTGAGGGTTGTCGCAATACTCCTATCATGTTTAATATGTACTTATGGAACATATACTACATTATTTTCAGGAATGCTACGACCAGGACGTTGCAGATCCCTCTTTCGAATGTCGACTTCCATGATATTCTTTTTCTGCAAGAGCTTACAACATTCTTCCCCTTATCCCTCCTGCGAAAGCGATGGTCTCCATGAAATTGGTATTTATTCCTTTATTTATTTATTTATTTATTTTTAACTTTCTCAAAGACTATTTAAAATTAGAAGATTTATAGCGTTGTTCCCATAACCATCTCTAATGTATATTTCCCAAACCATGAGCACTATGAGTATTTATTTATTTATTCATCTTACATCTATTGCTTGGTTTTTTTAGTATTCTTGAAATGTAATTGGTATTTAGTGAAAGAAATTCTGTTTGCTTTGTCATTTGTATGGAATACAATTTCTTTTATATTATTGGCTTCATTGCATGATTATTTAGGGGTATAGTCGGAAGAGGACGCATGTGGTGTTTGATCTGTTTCTTATTGTAAGCCACAAGGAAGCTCAAATCACTAAGAGAAGTCCAATGTTGAACTGAGTGGGTGTTTACTGTATCATTATTATTGTAATTGTGTATAACTCAATGATATTTAAACTAATGTTTATGGTTGAGGCAGCTATATCGGTCACAATTTTGATGAGATCATGAGATATTGTCCTTTGATATTAATGACGAGAATGCAATTCCTAGCTATTGTGATTTCAAACCTCATTTGATGTGAGTTAGTGTGGTGGAAGATGTATATGAGAGAACGAAATTTTCCCTTGCAATACTCTGTATTTATTGGGTTATACTTTACTGAATTACATTGCTTGTCTTAATTACATTGCCTAACAATATGCATGATATTTGACACTTCCTTTCCAAGTTCTTATGATACAATTATTGAGTTGAGTGCAATGATTGTGTAAGATGTGGACTCAAATTTAATGCAATTCAGGTTCTTATGATACGAAATTTACCTGCATGTCTTTATTTATGTGCTTTTGATATTTCTCAACAGAGATTTGGCTATTTGCAGCTGAAAATAGAGATAGAAAAAGAAAAAGGGAATTTATTTAATATCCCTTGCATGTAGATTTTGCCCTTTCAATATATAGAATCTTAATTCTTTTTTTTAATAATTGTGTAGGATGAGGAACTTAACAAAAGAGGAGTACATCATATTGAAGAGCATCCAAAGCAAAACATCAAAGTAGTTTGGTAGCCGATGCTGTCCTGTGCTTGCAGAGCCCTCTTTGGTAGCCTGTTGTGCAAGTAATTTTTCACCATTGATTTTGTTTGGTTGAACAATATTCTAATTGTCTCTTTTGATAGTTCTGTTATTTATTGCAATTGTTGCTTCACTTGAGACATTATAATGGTGAGTAAGGTCTGGGCATGAAACTTTCCTGTTCAATTTTTTTTTTTTTTCAAATTGCTTACATGCTTGGGAGTGGGGGGTTACAAGATCATGAATTTGAAAGGATGTTGCTACTCCAGATTTATGCCTGATATTGTTGTCTTCAAGGCAGAAAGTCATGGCAAATCACCAACAATATTATTTGGAAATGGGTTGAGTTGACTTCCTCTTCTATTCATCCTAAGTCAGCATATTCTTCTAGACTTTGTTTTCCTTGAATATGTTTCAGAATTATTTAAAAGGATATAAATGTGCCTTATAAATTGAATTCACTCTTCTCTGAGTTTATTTGTCACTTTTTCGATGTGGAAATGGTGACTTATAAGTTGAATCACACTATCTTGGGACGTAGCCTGCTCCAAAAGAGATTTGATGATCTTTCTTTTTTTTGCCAAATTAGAATTTCTTTTAAATATAACATACGTGCAACACATAGTATTTAAAACATCTTCACCACCTTTAGTACCTTGCTTAAATGCGGGGCGTAGCCCGCACTAAACGAGTACTAGTATATATATATATTGTTTCACAACCTATATAGGGAAAGAAATATTGGGAATTCATGACATACAAATTATAAATTGACACATGGGAGGGATAGAGGGCATGGTGGGGATCAAACCACCACATACGGTTGTGAGTAAATAAACTCGACCACTTGAAAAAGTCCTAAATTATAAAAAATTATAACATTTCATAAGTTAATTATCACATACTATCACACATAATTTTATTAGATGTACTTAATTGGATTACATATGAACAATATTTACGTTTATAAAACTATGTACATAATTTTTTAAAGAGGTTTTTATTAAAAAAGGCCACAACCACAAAATACTACCAATACGAGACCAAATACCAAATACATTACGTATTAACACCAATATACTATATAAATTCAAAATCAGGACCTCACCATTTAAAATAAATGAATAATGTAAATCAGGTGTGAATATACAAAATTAACCCTTACCTTTTTTTGTACTTTTCTGAATATGATGTGAAAGGTGGATGAGTGAGACAAATGAAGTTTACATTGGGCATTCAAACTCTTTCATTGCTTCTTCCTCCCTGGACCCGTTGAACACCATTATTCCCCTTTTTGCAGTGAGCAGCTCCAGAAAGACACCATTATTCCCATTTTTGCAGCGAGCAGCTCTAGAAAGACGCCGGAAGGGTGGGAACGAAGGTGTCGACCTCTATTATCGGAGTACTCTGGCGGAAGAGCGCATCAAGCGGTCTGGCTTTATTTTCCAATATTTTGGGGTGGGAAGCTTGTTGAAGAAGCTCCCAAGACCGGTCGGAAGCGCGCATAGCTGGGGAGTGGATTCGCGTGCTTGGTGGGTGGAAGGAGAAGGCTTTAAGAGGGTATAGGGCTGTTATTTAGTGTTTGGTGGCGGGAAGAAGGTTAGGGTTTGAAGAGGCTGTTATTTAGGGTTTTCTACAGGGTTTTTGGAAGTGGGTAGGGGTGAGGAAGATGGCAAGCAGGGAGCAAGGGGGTTGGCAAGATGTCATGTTATTTTTCCATTACAATGACCAAGCCCATCTCGTGCGGATAAGGGATGGCGATGCCCTTACGGATGTGTATCGAAAGGTGACGGAGAAATGGGGTAATATATGTTCAACAATACACACGCTCCACTACGCTGAACCCGACGGGGTTTACACAATTGAGATAATGAATGATGACGATGTGAGAAGGATGTAGAACCTGAATCGAGCAAAGGGACCGACATTTGGGAAGATGATAGTGATGGACCGGAAAGTAAGAAATACGATCATGTAAGGCTTTTATGAAATTGAATTGAGCTGTTTACGTTTTAATATTTGACTAAATGAGAGCCTATGAATGATATTATTTGCGTTAATGATGCCTGGTTACGATCGTAGTTATATCTTTCAATAGTATCTGGCAGTCTGCAAAATGGGACCATGATTCTTGAAACAGGGAAGTGGTTAACAACATCGGTGTTTTCTGTACACAACACTAGTATAGCATGCACATATGAATAATGTTAGACGTGCACATCACTGGTAAGGCCATTGAATGTAACTAGTTTGTAACATGGAAGTAACTTGTACTGCAGGGAACACACGATAGCATAGGATGACCTGGACGATGAAGATACCGAGGACGAGAAGGATCAAAGGGTTATATGGGCCAATGCAATAAAGGGAGTAGGTTAAAGGTTTATGAGTCAGGATCATTTCCGGAAGGTGGTGGCAAATCAATGTATAGCTCTTGGCGTGGATTTGAATTCGTTCACAACAACAAAAGCAGAATATACGGAAAATGCACTACGGAAGGTTGTGACAGGCGCAGATATGCCGAGTGATTCAGCTGCGTCGTTCCACTAAGCCAAGACTGGCGTTATTTTTGTTGCGAAATGGTATTTTGTTGTTGCTGCGTACTTTTGTTGATTTGGTGTATTGGTTTTTGGTTTGCATGGTTTCAGTACTTGAATCTAGCCTTTATGAGGATGGTTTCAATATATGATCCATTTTCAATGCAATGAAATTATCATTTTCGGATGACGTAATTCACGAACAAATGATGTGCACATCATATTTAAACTTTACAAGCATTTACAGGACAGAAACAAAAAAATACAAGTCAACTAGTAACGAGAACACTAATGTAATGGACACATAATACCTCCAGAAGTGGGAAAATACGGTTATTGTTCAACACATTAAAAAGTAAAAAATAATCAAGTTATTGTTCAACACGTAAGGTTATAAGTGATCACATAAACTGGTCACAGAAAAAAAAATGCATCACTCATGGCAAACAAAGTAATAATGTTTATTGCATTGTTGTTTTGAATAGATGATCCTTAGGTATGTGAATGGAAGGGTTACATTATAGATTCTTACTCACTCACACATGGTATCTTCTTTATTTGATTCCACTAAATCGCTGTTATCATTAAAGGCGATTTGGACTTCAACGTTGGGTCACATCAAGATGCAATTGAGAACTGTTTCGGTTCCAAATTGCTATTTTACAAGATAAACTCTGTGGATCAGTCAGAATACAATTTTGTTAAAGTATAATACAACTCTTGTAGCACTCTCAGTACCATTCTCATTCCCTATCTATATCATTGACTTTCCCGATTTATACTGTTATAATGTTTATTGTGTTTATTTTTGTTAAGGGTGTTGTAGTAGGTTATTGTAGCACTCTCAGTACCATTCTCATTCCCTATCTATATCTGTAATACCCGAGAATTTTATAATATAAATAAATACATAAATACAATAAATAAATAAATATAATAAATAAATACAATAAATAAATAAATCAGCAAATACCCTAAATAAATAAATATAGACGAAATGAGAAATGAAATTAATTAATTTAAACAAGAGAAATTAAATTAAGTCGTACACGGAAACCCGACATCAATAAACTCGAGAATTCGAGCCAAAATGTAAAATTAGATCCGAAAGAAATGACGATACGAAATAGGAAACCGAGGAGAGACCGGAAATCGGAATCCGGGAGCATATGGGGATAGAAACCCGAAAGAGAGGAGCAAACGCATGACGGATCGCACGACCTGCCCGGACCGGAGTCCAGGCGAGTCCGGCGCGCTGGCCGCGCGCTAAAGGGCCAAATGGCGCGCCAACCCCGCGCCAGACCACAGATGTGGTTGTTGCGTGAATCTCTCGCCCGAACGCGGATTTTTCGACTTCGGTTGAACGTCTTGCGGCTCAAGACCCTTAGACTCAGTCTTTGGACGCCCTAGGACTCAGATATCTATAAATAAAGCCCCTTGAAGACCCGAAACCCTTTTTCAAAAACCCTACGATACTATACACAAAGACGTAATCCCGGAGGCCACGAAGGCATCAAGAAGACACCAAGGCAGCAGCTTTTGGACGAAAATCGAAAGATCTCCGACGTTTGGTAAGCCCCGATCCAACCTTTTTCAATACATGATTCGAAAACGAATCCTAACCCTCGTCTTTTTCTTTCTACACCTCGAATCGAATCTAGGACGTAGAACCCGACGAACGGAGAGGAGAAACGGTGGACTGGAAGCCACGCCTCCGAAATAGACATCCCCCGACATTCGAAAATCTGTAAGTTAATACTTACATGGTTTTGGGAGATTAAAATATGTCGAATTTAGTTAAATTAATCAAGAACGTAAAATCTGTCAACACGAAAACTTTACCGGCGCAACAGTTTTGATGAATTTTTCCGAACCTTGAAACGACTTCAAACAGAAAAACTTAAAACACAAAAAACGTTCCTAAGGCTTAGATCTATATACTGTAAAATGTTTAGAATTTTTAAAGACGATTTGATATGTGAAATCCACTTAAAACCGAACTGTTAAAAACTTGGATCTTGAATTCTTGACAGAACTTAGGTTAGATCTTGATCGCGTTTTTGGATATGCTTTTAGGCCGAATTAGATCTTTTGCCGAACATGAAAGTTGTAGATAAATATCTTAAGATGGTCTCTGTAAAATTTCATTACATTTGGAGTTGAGTTGCTATGGCAGAATTCGAAATCCTTAAACTGTGACATATAAAACTCGGACAGATTTGTGTTTCTGCGAAAATTGGTATTTTTGACATGTTTCGGTATCTCGAATTGAAAAAGTTAAAACACGAAAGTTGTTCATCTTGATGTTTCTGAGTCAGTAGTGAAATTTCGGAATTTTTGGAATTAAATCTGATTTTAGACGAATTTTAGAGTAAACAGTGGTTTACCGGAAATCAAAACTTGAAATCTTGTTGAAACATGAAATTAGCCTTTAAGGTTGAAACGAGTTGAAATACGTTTTTGAAATAAATTAAATTGATATCAGATTTTGAAATTAAAATCCCCTTACAAACTTGATAAATTAAAATTAGGGGTGAGTGCTCTGCAGAGTGCCCCCTAACGATTCACTTCGTGCCGTAATGGACGATGGTGACCCCGCGCGCTAAACTTGAGATATGATATTGCCAAAACGGCGAGATATAGAGCCTACACTCTCGAGAATATCCACATGGGTTTCCCGAGACTCCGGAGTGGTACTGGGTATGGCTGATACGGTTGCGGCCGCCGGGCTACCGGCTAAACTTGTTGACATCGCGATGCTATCGTGAAACTTTGAAATACCAAATCTGGGATGTAATGGGGATATTAAATTTCATTAAATTAAATTAAATTATATTGTTATTCAAGTAAATTAATTAAATACTTTATTTTAATTATGGCTAGTATTTTAAATCATGTAAAATGTGTTGTTAAATAGAGTCTGGAATAAATTATGCAATTGGATAGCTGATTCGATTAAATTGAATATTATGTTATTATCATGTTTTAATTAAATATGAAATTAATGGCTTTAAAACCTCAAGATCATGCATGTGTTAACTTACTCAGCAAGTGTGCTGATAAAACCATTTTTATTCCTTTTTCTTACAGAGTATGTAGAATGAACATGAGCACTTCGTGCATGGGAATTTTGGGAACATTTTGATATTTTGATATTTTGATATTTGATATTTTGATTTTTATTCTTGCATTAGACTTTAGAATAAACGGGCCTGTTTAACCCGTGTTTTGGCCATGTCGGCCCCATTTACATTTTCCGCTGCAATACTATACTTAAATATTATTTCCGCTGCGCTATGATATTATTATTTTCGAATTATATGGTATGGGCTGATTGAATGCTTTAAATATTTTAAATACTGAAATACCTAGCCTTGCATTTCGTTAGTAAGCTCGGAGAAACCGGGTCTTACTAGGGAGATGTGGCGGTGACACCCCGACCTGGGTGACCAAAAACCGGGGTGTTACAATATCATTGACTTTCAACCATTGTAGGAACAACACTCCCAACCATTAGCCATATCGATTTATGCAATATACTATACTTGTATAAACCATTGTAGGAACACCACTTAGTTCAACATAGTGAATCGTGTTTCAAGATTATCACTTAGTTCAACATAGTGAATTGTGTTTCAATGTAGTAGGAAAATCACTTAGTTCAACATAGGAACATCACTAAGCTCAACACCAAACATTATGTTACAAGATTATCCACATCACTTAGTTTGGGGCTCTTTGTAACACCCCGGATTTGATAACCCAGGCCGAGGTGTCACCGCCGCACCTCCCTAGCAAGACACGGTTTCTCCGAGCTTGCTAAAGAGATGCAAGGCTAAAGGTATTCGGAAAAAAATTTAAAAATAAGTCCGGAATTGATTAAAATAATAATGTAGCATCATCCACACATGCAATAATAATAATAATAAATTTGCAGCGGAAATTTTAAAGATAGGGCCTACATGAACAAAGTCGGGTTAACAAGCCCGTATGCAAGTCATGTAAAATAAATAACTAAATGTCCAATGTGATCCCCCGATGCATGATCATGCTCCGTACTCTGTAATAGAAAAACATAAACAACGGGTTTTATCAGTATATAAAATACTGAGTAAGTTAATCCCCAACAAAACAATTTAAGGGGTTACATGTGTTTAAATCCAAAGATTTCACTTTTCATGCATTAATTTAAAAATCCATATTTTATTCGCAGCGGAAAAACATGATTAATTTATTCAAGGGAAGAATACATAATTTAAGGACTTAATTTAAAAGCGTGATTTAAAAGCATAATTTAATGACATAATTTAAATGCGTAATTTAAAGACATGGTAGATAAGATTTAAGCATAATTCACTCACACAAGTCTTTTATAATTTATCCCGCAAACTAAGAAGAGGACACCACACAAGGGAGATCACTAACGAGGCAATCTCAAAATCATGATCAGTTAGCCGGTGAACCGGCGGCCGCAGCCATATCAGTATTGACTGCCGTTTTGGCTAGCCATGTGTATCTACCGTCAATTTGACAGGCATGTATATCAACTGTCATTTGACAGGCCTTTCAAACGGTTTCACTACCACTCGGGCAGGCCGTGTATTTCCCACTGCCGATTTGGCAGGCCATGTGCACAACTGCCGTTTTGGCATAGTAAGGAGACCACTAACGAGGCAGTCTCAATAATCGTAGGACCACTAACGAGGCAGTCCAAATAAAGGGAGACCACTAACGAGGCAGTCTCAAAAGATAGTATGAAGATCGGCTCAGCCTAGTGAACGGGATTTTTCGAAAGTTCGTACTTCAAAGTTATCAAATGATCGATATCGCGTTTTCGTAGTTCGAGTTTTCTCAAGTTCGAAAAAAAATCCTATTCGAGGCAGTTTACGCCTTTCTTAATTTAAAATTCGTCTTTTCCCCAAAAATTCTGAAACTTTGCCAGTAATTCAAAATCACACACACGAACAACTTTCATGTTTTAAGTTTTTGGAAATAAGGTTCCGAAGTGAGTTGAAATTTGAGTTTATTGCAAAGATTAATTTATGTCTTGAAAACTGTTTCCGTCACAGGTTCGTGTAACGCCAATTAAAAATTCATTTCAAAACCAATCGATGTGAAATTTTTACAGTAACTACACGACACATTAAGGAACAACTTTCATGTTTTAAGTTTTTGGAAATAATGAATTCTTGGTACTCAAAAATCGTGTGCAACTCACTGCATGCTCATGGCCCTTAAAACGAATTCAAAACAGTTTCAAAAACTTGGCCGTTTGACATATCAAATGAACACTAAAATTCGTGAAATTTTGTAGGCAAAATCTAGACACAATTATCTACAACTTTTGTTCAGGAATGCAAAGTTAAATCATTCGAAAAATGGGTGAAAAACATGCATCAAGTTGAATGAAGGAATCTGTCACAGATTTGAAACGTTCGGTTTGATACAGAAAGTTCATGGCGAAAATTGGGATAGCAAAACTTAATGTCAATGGCTGAAATTTGGACACAAGATAGATAAAGGTGTTAGGAACAACTTTTATGTTGAAAAATTTTCGGTTCGAATTCCCGAAGGTCGAGTTTTTGGCGAGTCTTTAAAATTGGACGAAAATAGGGTTTTTGAAAACCGATTTTTGTTACAAGCCTATATCTCGAGATTTAAACAACAAACAACCGCAAAAATTTGTGAGTAAGGTGTTAACTTACCTAGAATGAGGATGGGGTCGCTGAAAAGGGTTCCCGGAGATCCTAGGGTCGCGACGAACGGCCAACTTCTCCGATCGCTTTTCGTTCGTTTTCCGGCGTGAAATCGTAGTAAAGGAAACGGGTTAGATTTTGAGTTTCTAAGTGTTATGGACGAACTAAAACATTAATCTATGGCTTACCAAAGGTCTAGGAAGCAGAGGCCTCGTCCCGTTTGCCTCGTCGTCGCCGGAATGCTCGCCGGAAAGTGGTCTCGGAGGGATTTCGGCTTGGAGAGGAGAATTTGAGAGAGTGAAGCTTTTGTTTTCTGTCCAAATGAGAATGAGGGCTCCCCAATCCGCCCTTAACCTTCCCCAAAGGCTGTGATCCGGTTGCCCTCGATAGGGATTGGATTTTTGGCAAGAAAATCGCCATGGAAGGAAAGTTTACACCTCCTGCACCTCTGGCGCGCTGGTGACGCGCACATAGGCCTTTGTCCGCGCGGAGCACGCGTGGTCTGCCCTGGAGTCGCGACTCCTCTGTCCGCGCGGTGGCCGCGCGGCGGCGCGCGGAGAGCGCGGGCCGGCCGGACCGGCCGGTTCGGCGGTCCGCGTGGTCCGTCGGGTCTTTTCTTCTTTTCTCGATCGGGTTTCTATCCCCTACGTTTTCGGTTCGACTTTTCGGGTCATTTCCGGGGTTACGATTCCTTTCTAAATTTTATTTTGACTCCAATGAATTTCATATTCGAAACCTTGAATCCGTCGAGTTTGAATTTATCGTCTTTCGACTCCCGTGTAGTAATTTATCTGATTAAATTACTTCCGACTTCACGGGTTTTTGGAATTAAAATTCTTTTCCTTCTTGAATTTAATTCCGATTCTTTTAACTCGATTCATGGAATTTCTTCGGCTTCCTTTCCCTCTTTTATTCCATTTTGAGCTTTTGAATCTATCGGCGCTTCATTTCCGAGCAATAATTTATTGTAATAAATTATTTTCTTTTCGGAAATAAATTTTTATTTTGCTGTAAAAATCCCGGGTATTACAGTCTACCCCCCCTTAAGAATCAACTTCGTCCCCGAAGTTGCGCCCTCACTTTCTTTTGGGCTCAATTTAATGTTGGGGTATCTCCATCTACTTTCCTTAAGGATAAACGTCTTCCACAAGAAATTAATTTCATTCCTTTGAATGTGAATTAAATTTCTCGGGTGTTACATCCTCTCCCCCTTAGGAATCAACTTCGTCCTCGAAGTTGGGCGTTAGCTCCTCGTGAGCTAGGAACTAATGTAAATTTGGTTTTTATTTCTTGTATCATATCATGTCATTTTTATTTCTTATTTCGACTGTACTTAGAATTGAAATTTCTAAGTTGCCTACGTACCCCGTGAAGGGATCAAGCCATTACGTAGTTCAAAACAATTTGAATTTGTTTATTTTTTTTGATTGGATACAATTTGTAGAGTCGAACTCAAAAATAAATGCATTTATCGATGCTTGAAAACTTCTTACGGTTGCTTGGGCCGAGTGGTCACGTCCTCTCTCCTATTTATGTTTTCTATTCGCGTTCGGCAGTCACGCAGCCGATGACCATGTCGACCGCACCGAAGGCATGCTCCAGGCTGAGGGCATCCCCTTGCGAAATGTGGTTTACCACACTTTGGACATGGTGGCGCATAGTCACCATGGTTGAAGACTATCCCCTTGTTACGTCCATTGTCGTCTTGATGTGGTTGGTTCGAGTTTCTACGGACATGGTCCTTATTCCTCTTGTATCCTCCTTGTGATATTTGGTTAGTCCCACCTACCGGTTTCCGTTTCAGTCCTTGAACTCGTGCAACCGCTACTGCACGATCATATACAGCTTGTAGGTTAGGGTAGTGCTCACCCGTGATCACCTCTCTAATAGATAGGTTCAATCCCATCTCGAACTTCTGTGCCTTCTCTACATCAGTTAGCACCAGTCTCGGCGCGAACCACACCAACTCCTTGAAACGATTATAGTATTCTTGGACCGTTTTTCCTCCTTGCCTCAGTGTCAGAAATTCCTCATACATAGCAGCCTTCATGCCCATGGAATAAAAATGATCCCTAAGCAGATCCGCGAATTCTGACCATGTGTAGGGCTCGTCGTACTCTGCACGTTTCCCTTGGGTGACTTGCCACCAATCATCCGCCTCTCCTCCTAGGTAGTATGACGCTACGTGAACCTTTTCCCCGTCGGGACACTTTACGGCGTTCAACAGCTTGTCGAATGTCCGTATCCATTCCTCTAGCTGAGCCGGGTCCTCTTCGCCGGCGTAGTGGGGTGGTTGGTAAGGGTTTACCAAGGCTAAGTAGTTGACCCGGGTTACCTGTGGTGGTACGCCCGCTTGTGCACGTTGCACTTCAGCATTTCCTAATACTACGAGAACTTCCTCGACAGTCCTTAGACGCTCATCCATATTGTTGGGAACATGAGGCACTCGCCCTCCTATGTCCTGAGGGATCTCATTATTGTTCGGTGTGTTGGGGAGGTCAGCGTTAGTGTTGTTTGGGATTTCCTTTCTCGATTTTCCCTTAGGTGCCATTCTCTGTTATCAACGCACGTGAAGATGAGTTTCTAATCTAAGGCAAGTTAGCGTTCAAGAAAATCTATAAGGTAGGATTGGAAAGAGGTAATAGATAGGAGAATGCTAAACTTAGGTGATCAAATTATAAGACTGAGGCAGAATTAGTTTAAAGCAAACGCTTCTAAGTCAAGGTCATGACCAATTTGAAGGTAAGAGTTTTGACACTGTTAATTCACATAAAAAAAAATTGCGCGATATTCATGTATGTATGTATGCGAATGCATGTATGCTTTATACAATGCTACCCCAACCCCGAAAAATATTTTCGTGACTTTAAAAACTTGTTGGAAAAATTTCTATGCATATGTAAATATTTCCCATGGGTTTAAAATAAATTTTGTTCCATGGAAATAAAACTTAAAATTTAAAAATAATAATAATGGTACTTAAAAATTTTAAAATAATATTAATATTTGTTTAAAAATCTTGGGCCTCTATATTGGCCAAAATAATAATAATAATTTAAAAAAATATTTCCGGGCTCTGATACCACTCTGTAACACCCCGGATTTGATAACCCAGGCCGAGGTGTCACCGCCGCACCTCCCTAGCAAGACACGGTTTCTCCGAGCTTGCTAAAGAGATGCAAGGCTAAAGGTATTCGGAAAAAAATTTAAAAATAAGTCCGGAATTGATTAAAATAATAATGTAGCATCATCCACACATGCAATAATAATAATAATAAATTTGCAGCGGAAATTTTAAAGATAGGGCCTACATGAACAAAGTCGGGTTAACAAGCCCGTATGCAAGTCATGTAAAATAAATAACTAAATGTCCAATGTGATCCCCCGATGCATGATCATGCTCCGTACTCTGTAATAGAAAAACATAAACAACGGGTTTTATCAGTATATAAAATACTGAGTAAGTTAATCCCCAACAAAACAATTTAAGGGGTTACATGTGTTTAAATCCAAAGATTTCACTTTTCATGCATTAATTTAAAAATCCATATTTTATTCGCAGCGGAAAAACATGATTAATTTATTCAAGGGAAGAATACATAATTTAAGGACTTAATTTAAAAGCGTGATTTAAAAGCATAATTTAATGACATAATTTAAATGCGTAATTTAAAGACATGGTAGATAAGATTTAAGCATAATTCACTCACACAAGTCTTTTATAATTTATCCCGCAAACTAAGAAGAGGACACCACACAAGGGAGATCACTAACGAGGCAATCTCAAAATCATGATCAGTTAGCCGGTGAACCGGCGGCCGCAGCCATATCAGTATTGACTGCCGTTTTGGCTAGCCATGTGTATCTACCGTCAATTTGACAGGCATGTATATCAACTGTCATTTGACAGGCCTTTCAAACGGTTTCACTACCACTCGGGCAGGCCGTGTATTTCCCACTGCCGATTTGGCAGGCCATGTGCACAACTGCCGTTTTGGCATAGTAAGGAGACCACTAACGAGGCAGTCTCAATAATCGTAGGACCACTAACGAGGCAGTCCAAATAAAGGGAGACCACTAACGAGGCAGTCTCAAAAGATAGTATGAAGATCGGCTCAGCCTAGTGAACGGGATTTTTCGAAAGTTCGTACTTCAAAGTTATCAAATGATCGATATCGCGTTTTCGTAGTTCGAGTTTTCTCAAGTTCGAAAAAAAATCCTATTCGAGGCAGTTTACGCCTTTCTTAATTTAAAATTCGTCTTTTCCCCAAAAATTCTGAAACTTTGCCAGTAATTCAAAATCACACACACGAACAACTTTCATGTTTTAAGTTTTTGGAAATAAGGTTCCGAAGTGAGTTGAAATTTGAGTTTATTGCAAAGATTAATTTATGTCTTGAAAACTGTTTCCGTCACAGGTTCGTGTAACGCCGATTAAAAATTCATTTCAAAACCAATCGATGTGAAATTTTTACAGTAACTACACGACACATTAAGGAACAACTTTCATGTTTTAAGTTTTTGGAAATAATGAATTCTTGGTACTCAAAAATCGTGTGCAACTCACTGCATGCTCATGGCCCTTAAAACGAATTCAAAACAGTTTCAAAAACTTGGCCGTTTGACATATCAAATGAACACCAAAATTCGTGAAATTTTGTAGGCAAAATCTAGACACAATTATCTACAACTTTTGTTCAGGAATGCAAAGTTAAATCATTCGAAAAATGGGTGAAAAACATGCATCAAGTTGAATGAAGGAATCTGTCACAGATTTGAAACGTTCGGTTTGATACAGAAAGTTCATGGCGAAAATTGGGATAGCAAAACTTAATGTCAATGGCTGAAATTTGGACACAAGATAGATAAAGGTGTTAGGAACAACTTTTATGTTGAAAAATTTTCGGTTCGAATTCCCGAAGGTCGAGTTTTTGGCGAGTCTTTAAAATTGGACGAAAATAGGGTTTTTGAAAACCGATTTTTGTTACAAGCCTATATCTCGAGATTTAAACAACAAACAACCGCAAAAATTTGTGAGTAAGGTGTTAACTTACCTAGAATGAGGATGGGGTCGCTGAAAAGGGTTCCCGGAGATCCTAGGGTCGCGACGAACGGCCAACTTCTCCGATCGCTTTTCGTTCGTTTTCCGGCGTGAAATCGTAGTAAAGGAAACGGGTTAGATTTTGAGTTTCTAAGTGTTATGGACGAACTAAAACATTAATCTATGGCTTACCAAAGGTCTAGGAAGCAGAGGCCTCGTCCCGTTTGCCTCGTCGTCGCCGGAATGCTCGCCGGAAAGTGGTCTCGGAGGGATTTCGGCTTGGAGAGGAGAATTTGAGAGAGTGAAGCTTTTGTTTTCTGTCCAAATGAGAATGAGGGCTCCCCAATCCGCCCTTAACCTTCCCCAAAGGCTGTGATCCGGTTGCCCTCGATAGGGATTGGATTTTTGGCAAGAAAATCGCCATGGAAGGAAAGTTTACACCTCCTGCACCTCTGGCGCGCTGGTGACGCGCACATAGGCCTTTGTCCGCGCGGAGCACGCGTGGTCTGCCCTGGAGTCGCGACTCCTCCGTCCGCGCGGTGGCCGCGCGGCGGCGCGCGGAGAGCGCGGGCCGGCCGGACCGGCCGGTTCGGCGGTCCGCGTGGTCCGTCGGGTCTTTTCTTCTTTTCTCGATCGGGTTTCTATCCCCTACGTTTTCGGTTCGACTTTTCGGGTCATTTCCGGGGTTACGATTCCTTTCTAAATTTTATTTTGACTCCAATGAATTTCATATTCGAAACCTTGAATCCGTCGAGTTTGAATTTATCGTCTTTCGACTCCCGTGTAGTAATTTATCTGATTAAATTACTTCCGACTTCACGGGTTTTTGGAATTAAAATTCTTTTCCTTCTTGAATTTAATTCCGATTCTTTTAACTCGATTCATGGAATTTCTTCGGCTTCCTTTCCCTCTTTTATTCCATTTTGAGCTTTTGAATCTATCGGCGCTTCATTTCCGAGCAATAATTTATTGTAATAAATTATTTTCTTTTCGGAAATAAATTTTTATTTTGCTGTAAAAATCCCGGGTATTACAGTCTACCCCCCCTTAAGAATCAACTTCGTCCCCGAAGTTGCGCCCTCACTTTCTTTTGGGCTCAATTTAATGTTGGGGTATCTCCATCTACTTTCCTTAAGGATAAACGTCTTCCACAAGAAATTAATTTCATTCCTTTGAATGTGAATTAAATTTCTCGGGTGTTACACTCTTAACTACTTTGTTATGAACCAATTAATGATACTTGAAGGAAATATACGTAATAGTGTTTATGGTATGATTCCATCGAACACCATTAATCGATTTCCAGGTCTGACACCATTACTGAACAAAGTTTGCAATCATCGTAAAAATAAATACCAACAGTACTTTCTTTAGAGGCGAATACGACTGTTCTACATAAAATACCATTCATCACCTTGCACAGTACCGACAAATGAACACGAACAACACAATTGTCCACATACACTGTGGAACCATTCATCAAACGACAAAATACCAATGATTCATCAGAACACCATTAACCCAAGTATTCAACCACTAAAACTGTACTATCAATCCATCAACCCATTGATAATGGCCAAAATTGACCATTATTTCCAATCCATTTCCGTGTCTGAGACGGACATTTTGATCGTGTTTCCATCTTATTTTAATAAGAAAGCAGTTGAATTCGACAGATTAATGCGAGTTTGTAAAAACATTGGACCGGTAATAAAAAGACACAAAATATGCAATTTTTAATTGTATTTGTGTAGAAAAATCCAAAAACATGAAAAAGGAAACAGAAAAGAAAAAGGAAGAAAAGATGGGCAAAAGAATAAAGGAGCCCACAAGAAAATCAAAAAGATGGGAAAAAAATTGAAAATCCCACAACTGAAATTTGGTTAAGTGTTGAAGCACAATTCGAATTGTGCAATTCGAATTAATTCGAATTGCATACAATTCGAATCGCTGAAGAGAACAAAGAATGGTTAAATGTTGGGGAAGGGATGCAGAAGCCTAGTTCGAATTGTTCAAATCGAATTAATTCGAATGAGGCAATGAAGAGAAGGAACCCAAAAAGGCAAGAAGAAGAGGCAATTCGAATTGTCCAATTCGAATTAATTCGAATTGGCACAAACAATTCGAATTGCCAACAGATGCAAGGAAGCCAAGCAGAAACCCTCATCCAATTCGAGAAAAAGATCAATTCGAATTCTTCACAACAATTCGAATTGATAACTGAAGGCCACAATTCCAGCTCAAGGAAGAGACCGCACAATTCGAATTAATTCGAATTGGCTGAGATAATTCGAACTTCACTCAAGATTCATCCAAAAGAAGCTGTGGAGCATGAGCACAACACTGGTGGGCCTAGGGTTTCGAAGTTTGTCTATAAAAGCAGACCTTCCACAACAGAATTGCGGATCCAAAACTTTTTTCCAAAAAGCAACTTGGGGACAAAAAGAATAGCAGGAGGTTTCAACACCCCTTAAGGGTTAGGTAGTTTAGTTTAGTTTATTTTTCTTGCAAGTAGTGTAGATTTACATGCTTTAATCTTAGTTTAGTATAGAAGCAGTTTTTGTAACCCATAGAGTAGCCATTTCCAGAATTTTTTACATGCTTTTTAGTTAGAATCAACCCTACCTTCAAGTTAATGAGGGTTCGGGTTCTTTATTTTGCTTTCAAAGTGTCAATACAAGATAAATTTCCAGAAATGGTGTTATTCGTGTGTTTTGACGCTCTTTAATGCTTTCTTTAGAAATAAATGCTTAGAATGTTTGTTTGTCTCAACTAGGTTACATTTATTATGTTCTAGTTGACATTCAAACACAATAAATGCATGTTTGGTGGGTTTTGGTTTGGTTTTATACCTTAGAGCTTCAATCAAGTGTTCTTAGGTTTTAGATGCTTTTAGATGTTGTTAGGATTTACTTTTCATGCCCTTTTTTCTGTCTTATTTGTGTTTTCTTGATGCCTTAGATAACATAGGTGTTCTTGGCATTATGCATGTAGTTCTTAAATATTTAGTAGTTTTAGGATTTTTAATCTTTGAATCTTGTGTTTGTAGAAATAGGGTTGAATCCTATCAATACCCACTGGACATGTGTTTGCTTTATTTTGAAAACCCTCACTAGGGTGGCTGTGAAGTGACACTGATGGGAGATGAGGGATTTGGTGAATCTAAACCCATCACTACCCGTACAGTGTACACCTAACCCATACTTGTGAGACAAAATTGTTATGAGAAAATGGGATGCAATTCGAATTGAGGCAATTCGAATTAATTCGAACTGCCCAAGAAATTCGAATTGCACACCACAAATATTTTTCCTTCATGTGGTTTCCAACCAATTCGAATTAATTCGAACTGCTCAACAATTCGAATTGGCTTGAAAACCACATTGTATCCATTGCCATCCCCTCTCGCCTTAGTTATTTTCTGTTTTCCACCCAATTCGAATTGTCCAATTCGAATTCACCCTCTCATTGAGGTAAATGCATTAGTCAATTTGAGCAAGGAAAGGATTTTGCCAATTCGAGTTGTCCAATTCGAATTAATTCGAATTGGACAATAATTCGAATTAGATGATATTTCATTCCTTGGCAATGATTAATTGGGTAAGGTCACACTTCATTCTTCATGCATTCTCAATTCGAATTACCCCAATAATTCGAATTGAACTATCCTCTTATTTTGAAGATTCCAAAAATATTTTCTTTCCTGATCTGTGTAAGTTGCATGGGTGTATTGGGCCTCGGCCAATTCCTGATAAGATACAGTTTTCTTTTCTTTACCTTAATTTTAAACCTGAATTTCAAGCTATGGTAATATTAGACAGTGTCGATCAACACTGTTATGATAATACAATAGTAAGAGACCATGTAGGTTTTTCCTCATTCATGGACAGTAAGACTTTCGATGATAGCGATCACTATCATTAAGGGATCCTCACTGTCTAAAATTGTTCCATCTGGAATACTTGGGAACCGAATGGCAGATGTTTGCTGTCCGGATAACCCCAACTATTTCTGGCATTCTTTTTAGCCAAATTCTTCTTACCTCAGGCTATTTCATCTCTGTGTATCGCATTCTGTCTAACTCCACCATATATTTTGGGGTATTTTATTTTACTTCTCATATACTTGTACGCATGATACTATTATGTAGATGTTGCGGTCATATCACTATTTTGGGGATCCTTCCCCTTGGACATAGAAGTCTTGATTTAAATCAGATGCTGCATAATAAATTTCCAACAAAAATTCCTTTATAAAATCCGGATCCGAGTAAGGGATAAATTCGACAGTTATGATTAATTCATATTCCACTGGGGGTTGATTTTGAGAACTTAGAAGCAGAGTCAGCGATTAGGTCTCATCTAGACTGAAAGGATCTGTGTTTTAATTGAGAGTTTAGTACCTGTCTTGGGAATGATTTTCAAATATCAATTGGTTTCTCAAAATTGCTGTGTGTTGGAAATCTAATATTAGATATTGCATTAAATCAATACCCACTTGGGTATAGATAAGATGTAATAAATAATACTAGAGGAACAACATATAGGCCTTGGTTAATTTCTAAGGTAGGGTTGAGTATTCCTTCGACTACTATCTTCTTCTGCCAAAGGTCTAAAATTGAGTCTTGAATGAGTACATCCGGAACAGATTTATTTATGGATCTGTTTCATTTAGTTTGTATCTCATAACTACACAAATGTTGTAAGCCCTGTGGCTTATTGATATCTTGGGGGTTCTTGATCTGCATCTGGTCACCAAGACCAGGGGCTCTTTTATACTAACGGAAAGAGATGCTTTTTAAGACTTCCGAGTGATAGGATTTTAACTGCTTTCTTTACTGCTTCCTTTTAATTGCTTTCATAGAGGTCACTCGGAAGAAATTTAAGGTTGTCCATCTGTTAAAAGGTTTAAGAGTTATGGAAGGGTTTGGGGCTCATTTTGAAAACTTTTGGTGTGACCAGAGGAATGATAGGAGTACTTGGCATATCAACTAATGAATTGTCAGGTGTTGCTTATCCACCACAGATAAATAATATAATTTCACAAAGGCCTGTGAACAAGGCCCGTGAAGGGAGTTACAAGTCTGTGGTATTTTAGATTTTGTTGTTTTAAGAGCATGTAAACTCTTACTGTAAGTACCTGTCTGTTAAAGGGAACATGGTGTAAAGAGCATGAGAGTTAGCTAACTAGAGGATTATCCCAAGCTAAGATCTGTGTAATTAAAATGGAAGTTTAATTGTATTTCATCTGAATCTTGTCCAATCTTTATTATTTTCTCCCTGTCCCTTCTGTCTCATTTTAAATATGCTTTCGTAGAATAGTTTTAATCGCTTTCGTAGAATAACTTTATCGTTTCCTTAGAATAGAATTTACTTGCTTTGTAGTGTAATTTTAATTGCTTTCATAATCTAGATTTAAATTATGTCAGGTAGTTGTTAGAAACCATTGCAAAACTTGAATCGAGTAACCGAGTGGAAAATCTTAGTAAACGACGTGGGCCCTGCTTCCATCGCACACCCTCCAGTGAACGATCCGGTCTTACTATAAATTACTGCAATTTTTTGACACCGTGCGCTTTCGGGGGCACAGTTTCTTGACACGAGCAATAAAAACGTGACAACCTATAATATATCCCTAATCCCAACTCCATCTTCATAAATTGGTTTCATTGAATAAAATTGAAAACCAGGATCATTATGTTTCAGAAAATATTCATGAAAGGGGAACTTGTCAAAGGTTTCAGGGCAAGGATCTTCATGACATGAAACTATGATAAGTTTCATGATGCAAAATGCTGGGGACTTTCAGGGTGACAGACTGAAGGTCAAGATTGAACTTTCTATCCCGGTTGCACCATGAAAGTTGTCAAAAGTTTCATGCCGGGGAGGATCACTGCGCCGTTGAAATTAGGGCACCCCACATGAGTACTAAAAAGTGGAATATATCCTTAACCCCTTTCCCGCGAATCATAACTCTTTCCTTTTAATAATTTTAACTTGGGATATTTTAGAAAAGCTCGTGCACGAAATCTGTCGAAAAGTTTCATGGCGCCGTTGCCGGGGAGGGTGCAGCGCCGTTTACTAGGAGAATTACACTCCTGATTACTCATAGTTAGTTTTGTGTATATATTTCAGAACAGAGAAGTACCCTCAAATCAATTAAACATTTAGAGTACTAAGACTCTAAATGTGAGGATGTTGATTTGAGGGGAAAATCTAACCGATTGGGTATTTTCTTTCTTGCAGGAATCATGGAGCCACGAAAACTGGTGTAAGGAGTTAAATGCGGAAAATGGAGAAGTGTAGCATTGGGGCTACACTAATTTGCAATTGTAAATTGCAAAATACGTGGGACCCACGTGTTTGTCATCTCCACCACCTCCGGACCACGAAGCTCCACCGCTGCTCCATCGCCCATCCACCTCATTACCATCACTGCTATGAGGAAATCCTCATCACTGGTGAAACAACAAATGGAGCAGCAGACCTTCGGACTACCATTTGCTCACCACCATCGGACAAGCCACGGCCACCGTCTCACTTGCCGTCGCCCCTGTTCCGACTGAACATCTAAATGGGTTCCTAGTTGGATTAGTTCTGCAATTGACCGAAGATTATATCCGGAATTTAAAGAAATTTAAAATCCGGAATAATTTTCACAAACACAGAATTAATCCAACCTAAATTCCTGCAAGTCAAAATATATATATCTCTTGTACATATTATATTAAATAATTTGGGTATTTATCAATTAACTCCCATTTAGAGTACTAAGACTCTAAATGTGAGGATGTTGATATTTTTGAGAAAACCCGATAACTTCTTCTGTGTTTGCTTTGCAGGAATTTGTGGGACCAACAAAAAGAAAATTAAAGCCTCAAAACAGGTTCCCGGTTGGATAAGTTCTGTGACTAATAGAAAATATTCTTGGAATTTAAAGCAATTTAAGATCCGGAATAATTTTTATAGAACGGAATTAATCCAACCTAATTTTTGCAAGTAGACTAAATTTTATTCATGTGTTCAGAAAATTCAAAAATGTGATTGAACAATTTTGATGAAAATCAGAATTTTTCTAAGTGTTGGGCATCGAACAATTGCCTTGTTCGATGAACCAAACGATCACACATAGCCAAAATTGTCGAACACTTAATTGGTTTGACAAAAAAAAAGGGCTATCGGAAGTATGTTGTGTAAATACTTTCCCCTCCCTCCCTCCTCTTTTATTTTATTTTAATTTCGATAATTTGTTTAAGTAGGAATTAATTTACTCACATTTCGAGCAAGGCTCAAAATGTGAGGATGTTGATTCTTCACTTAAATATTTAATATATATATATATATATATAAATATTATTTTTATTTTGTTTATTTCTATTATTATATATTTGCACCTAACACGAAGCATGCATGAATCTGTCAGTTTAAATTCACATACTTGATCTTGGTTTATGATTAAGTTTTCAATCTTTTAAATTGGGATAATATAATTAAAGACATGCATGATGTGAATTTTTAGATTTTGAGCTATAAAAATTTAATGATCATCATCTTGTTGGGTAATGAATTTTCATGTTGAGAATTTAATTGAATTGATTGTAGGAATTTTTCGAAGATTTTATTTAGGAATATTGTATGACGTGAATCAACCATTCCTTGTGAGATTTGAGCCATGAGTCACTTTTACTCATTTTCTTCTTTGTTGTGTGAAAATCATTTTGATTAAAGGAAACTAGAACTTGCGATTGGGACCAATTCAAGACCATGCCATATTCCAAAAATCGAGCATATGATCGAGGCACCTAGAACCCAAAATTTTGGCCTTCGTTTGAATTCCAAACCCAAAAATATTTTCCCTTTAGGATTAACCACTTAGAGCCTTTAAGCCTAATTTTTCTTTGAAGCCTTTATATTTTCCCAACCTTATAAAAAGCCAAAAAAATTCAAACCCAAGTGTGCACGAATGAATTCTATCAAGGCATTAAATTTATGATCATCAAAGATGTATAAATCGGTATTCAATAAACTGATTCAAAAAAAAAAAAAAAGAGAAAAATGTTGAGTTCCATTCAACAACAATAAATTGCAAATGACAAAGCAAATTAGACATAGTCTAATGTCATGCAATAAGAAAAGAAAAGCAAAAGAAAGAAAGAAGAAAAGAAATTGATGATCATAAATTTTTTTTTTTTTTTTGCCAAGTTATGATAGAATTTATTCTTGTCACTTCTTAGCCCAATAATTCCCTTTCCTACCAAATGTTACAACCGTATGACCCGTTATAACCCTTGAAAAAGACCTCATGATCTCGATTTGAAGAAATGAGTAGGTGGCGAGTTGGTCAAATTGCAAGCCTATGGAGAATTTAATTGAATTTGATTATGAGCGTTAATGATAAAAAGCCAACTTTGAGAGTGAGCGAATTTTCCGATTCTACTATATGTGAGGCTCTGTTTTAATTGATCAATGTTCATGTCATGCTTGAATTCAAGAATTAAGCCAATGGGATTTTCTAAACACATATTCAAGAAGAATTAACAATAATGATTGGTTTGTATGATCACTCAAGTGAGAAGTATCATTCCATTAAACACTGCAACCAAGAGAGTTTAATACTTGTAATTTTGGTTGTCTTATCCCAATATAAAAAGAATGAAATTTTTGAGGCCACGCAAATGGATTGAATATGCAGAGTCCAAGCTCTTAGGAGCACCGACTCTGACTGCTCGGGGACGATCAGTATTAAATGTGAGGATGTTGATAATGGCCAAAATTGACCATTATTTCCAATCCATTTCCGTGTCTGAGACGGACATTTTGATCGTGTTTCGATCTTATTTTAATAAGAAAGCAGTTGAATTCGACAGATTAATGCGAGTTTGTAAAAACATTGGACCGGTAATAAAAAGACACAAAATATGCAATTTTTAATTGTATTTGTGTTAGAAAAATCCAAAAACATGAAAAAAGGAAACATAAAAGAAAAAGGAAGAAAAGATGGGCAAAAGAATAAAGGAGCCCACAAGAAAATCAAAAAGATGGGAAAAAAATTAAAAGTCCCACAACTGAAATTTGGTTAAGTGTTGAAGCACAATTCGAATTGTGCAATTCGAATTAATTCGAATTGCATACAATTCGAATTGCTGAAGAGAACAAAGAATGGTTAAATGTTGGGGAAGGGATGCAGAAGCCTAGTTCGAATTGTTCAAATCGAATTAATTCGAATTAGGCAATGAAGAGAAGGAACCCAAAAAGGCAAGAAGAAGAGGCAATTCGAATTGTCCAATTCGAATTAATTCGAATTGGCACAAACAATTCGAATTGCCAACAGATGCAAGGAAGCCAAGCAGAAACCCTCATCCAATTCGAGAAAAAGATCAATTCGAATTCTTCACAACAATTCGAATTGATAACTGAAGGCCACAATTCCAGCTCAAGGAAGAGACCGCACAATTCGAATTAATTCGAATTGGCTGAGATAATTCGAACTTCACTCAAGATTCATCCAAAAGAAGCTGTGGAGCATGAGCACAAACACTGGTGGGCCTAGGGTTTCGAAGTTTGTCTATAAAAGCAGACCTTCCACAACAGAATTGCGGATCCAAAACTTTTTTCCAAAAAGCAGCTTGGGGACAAAAAGAATAGCAGGAGGTTTCAACACCCCTTAAGGGTTAGGTAGTTTAGTTTAGTTTAGTTTATTTTTCTTGCAAGTAGTGTAGATTTACATGCTTTAATCTTAGTTTAGTATAGAAGCAGTTTTTGTAACCCATAGAGTAGCCATTTCCAGAATTTTTTACATGCTTTCTAGTTAGAATCAACCCTACCTTCAAGTTAATGAGGGTTCGGGTTCTTTATTTTGCGTTCAAAGTGTCAATACAAGATAAATTTCCAGAAATGGTGTTATTCGTGTGTTTTGGCACTCTTTAATGCTTTCTTTAGAAATAAATGCTTAGAATGTTTGTTTGTCTCAACTAGGTTACATTTATTATGTTCTAGTTGACATTCAAACACAATAAATGCATGTTTGGTGGGTTTTGGTTTTGTTTTATACCTTAGAGCTTCAATCAAGTGTTCTTAGGTTTTAGATGCTTTTAGATGTTGTTAGGATTTACTTTTCATGCCCTTTTTTCTGTCTTATTTGTGTTTTCTTGATGCCTTAGATAACATAGGTGTTCTTGGCATTATGCATGTAGTTCTTAAATATTTAGTAGTTTTAGGATTTTTAATCTTTGAATCTTGTGTTTGTAGAAATAGGGTTGAATCCTATCAATACCCACTGGACATGTGTTTGTTTTATTTTGAAAAACCTCACTAGGGTGGCTGTGAAGTGACACTGATGGGAGATGAGGATTTGGTGAATATAAACCCATCACTACCCGTACAGTGTACACCTAACCCATACTTGTGAGACAAAATTGTTATGAGAAAATGGGATGCAATTCGAATTGAGGCAATTCGAATTAATTCGAACTGCCCAAGAAATTCGAATTGCACACCACAAATATTTTTCCTTCATGTGGTTTCCAACCAATTCGAATTATCCAATTCGAATTAATTCGAACTGCTCAACAATTCGAATTGGCTTGAAAACCACATTGTATCCATTGCCATCCCCTCTTGCCTTAGTTATTTTCTGTTTTCCACCCAATTCGAATTGTCCAATTCGAATTAATTCGAATTGCATGGACAATTCGAATTCACCCTCTCATTGAGGTAAATGCCTTAGTCAATTTGAGCAAGGAAAGGATTTTGCCAATTCGAGTTGTCCAATTCGAATTAATTCGAATTGGACAATAATTCGAATTAGATGATATTTCATTCCTTGGCAATGATTAATTGGGTAAGGTCACACTTCATTCTTCATGCATTCTCAATTCGAATTACCCCCCTAATTCGAATTGAACTATCCTCTTATTTTGAAGATTCCAAAAATATTTTCTTTCCTGATCTGTGTAAGTTGCATGGGTGTATTGGGCCTCGGCCCAGTTCAGCTGATTTCTATCCATTACACATTTCAATCCATCAGTGTCTATCCATTGTGTGATTAATACCCACACAATACCAAAAATATTTTCTTACTCTCATGTTTTCTCTTTCACTGTGTATATGAATGAGTAATGAGAAATATCACAGATCAATGTTGGTGAAAGGTCCCTTCACAGGGATTCGATTAGCTCGTCTTCTGTGTATCGATTATTACTTGTTATTTTGCATGGTCTGATTGGAGATTGGTGAAAGATACGGAGAAGGGTCTCTTCACCGAGATACGACTAGCCACTCAGCCAATTCCTGATCAGATACAGTTTTCTTTTCTTTACCTTAATTTTAAACCTGAATTTCAAGCTATGGTAATATTAGACAGTGTCGATCAACACTGTTATGATAATACAATAGTAAGAGACCATGTAGGTTTTTCCTCATTCATGGACAGTAAGACTTTCGATGATAGCGATCACTATCATTAAGGGATCCTCACTGTCTAAAATCGTTCCATCTGGAATACTTGGGAACCGAATGGCAGATGTTTGCTGTCCGGATAACCCCAACTATTTCTGGCATTCTTTTTAGCCAAATTCTTCTTACCTCAGGCTATTTCATCTCTGTGTATCGCATTCTGTCTAACTCCACCATATATTTTGGGGTATTTTATTTTACTTCTCATATACTTGTACGCATGATACTATTATGTAGATGTTGCGGTCATATCACTATTTTGGGGATCCTTCCCCTTGGACATAGAAGTCTTGATTTAAATCAGATGCTGCATAATAAATTTCCAACAAAAATTCCTTTATAAAATCCGGATCTGAGTAAGGGATAAATTCGACAGTTATGATTAATTCATATTCCACTGGGGGTTGATTTTGAGAACTTAGAAGCAGAGTCAGCGATTAGGTCTCATCTAGACTGAAAGGATCTGTGTTTTAATTGAGAGTTTAGTACCTGTCTTGGGAATGATTTTCAAATATCAATTGGTTTCTCAAAATTGCTGTGTGTTGGAAATCTAATATTAGATATTGCATTAAATCAATACCCACTTGGGTATAGATAAGATGTAATACATAATACTAGAGGAACAACATATAAGCCTTAGTTAATTTCTAAGGTAGGGTTGAGTATTCCTTCGACTACTATCTTCTTCTGCCAAAGGTCTGAAATTGAGTCTTGAATGAGTACATCCGGAACAGATTTATTTATGGATCTATTTCATTTAGTTTGTATCTCATAACTACCCAAATGTTGTAAGCCCTGTGGCTTATTGATATCTTGAGGGTTCTTGATCTGCATCTGGTCACGAAGACCAGGGGCTCTTTTATACTAACGGAAAGAGATGCTTTTTAAGACTTCCGAGTGATAGGATTTTAACTGCTTTCTTTACTGCTTCCTTTTAATTGCTTTCATAGAGGTCACTCGGAAGAAATTTAAGGTTGTCCATCTGTTAAAAGGTTTGAGAGTTATGGAAGGGTTTGAGGCTCATTTTGAAAACTTTTGGTGTGACCAGAGGAATGATAGGAGTACTTGGCATATCAACTAATGAATTGTCAGGTGTTGCTTATCCACCACAGATAAATAATATAATTTCACAAAGGCCTGTGAACAAGGCCCGTGAAGGGAGTTACAAGTCTGTGGTATCTTAGATTTTTTTGTCTTAAGAGCATGTAAACTCTTACTGTAAGTACCTGTCTGTTAAAGGGAACATGGTGTAGAGAGCATGAGAGTTAGCTAACTAGAGGATTATCCCAAGCTAAGATCTGTGTAATTAAAATGGAAGTTTAATTGTATTTCATCTGAATCTTGTCCAATCTTTATTATTTTCTCCCTGTCCCTTCTGTCTCATTTTAAATCTGCTTTCGTAGAATAGTTTTAATCGCTTTCGTAGAATAACTTTATCATTTCCTTAGAATAGAATTTACTTGCTTTGTAGTGTAATTTTAATTGCTTTCATAATCTAGATTTAAATTATGTCAGGTAGTTGTTAGAAACCATTGCAAAACTTGAATCGAGTAACCGAGTGGAAAATCTTAGTAAACGACGTGGGCCCTGCTTCCATCGCACACCCTCCAGTGAACGATCCGGTCTTACTATAAATTACTGCAATTTTTTGACACCGTGCGCTTTCGGGGGCACAGTTTCTTGACACGAGCAATAAAAACGTGACAACCTATAATATATCCCTAATCCCAACTCAATCTTCATAAATTGGTTTCATTGAATAAAATTGAAAACCAGGATCATTATGTTTCAGAAAATATTCATGAAAGGGGAACTTGTCAAAGGTTTCAGGGCAAGGATCTTCATGACATGAAACTATGATAAGTTTCATGAGGCAAAATGCTGGGGACTTTCAGGGTGACAGACTGAAGGTCAAGATTGAACTTTCTATCCCGGTTGCACCATGAAAGTTGTCAAAAGTTTCATGCCAGGGAGGATCACTGCGTCGTTGAAATTAGGGCACCCCACATGAGTACTAAAAAGTGGAATATATCCTTAACCCATTTCCCGCGAATCATAACTCTTTCCTTTTAATAATTTTAACTTGGGATATTTTAGAAAAGCTCGTGCACGAAATCTGTCGAAAAGTTTCACCCATAAATATGTATCAATACTCAACAGATAATCAAACTACTGATCGTAATCGATCAACCAATTGAGATCATTAGAAGGAGAGGCAACATCGTCATTTGGCTCAGAAGCATCAGTCGTGGGCTCGGGAACAACATGGGGATCAGTCGTGGGCGCGGGTATAGCTGGGGCATCAGTCGTGGCCGCGAGAACAATAAGGGGATCAGTCATGGGCGCGGGAATAGCTGGGCATCACCCGTGGGTATGGGAACAGTCTAGGCATCAGTCGTGGCCAAGCTACATATCAAATCCAGTATTTCCTGCCTTTTTAGTGCCCTGCTCGCATTGAAATACTTTTGCCTGAGCGGCGATTTTGGCACACCTCGTGTGCATGTGCATGCCCTCGTGCTGTAGCCCAGTACCACAGAATATTCCCACGCATTGAACTTTACTGTAAATCCTCTCCAAACACAAAACATCCCAAGTCTGCATTATAGCACTCCACCAACGATTGCAGCCTCGTCTTGCTGCTGTAGATCGAATCGATCTTCGCGAAGTGGTAGAATGGAGTGGACTTTATAGCCTTCCATTGATCGTCCCTTATTCTTTCTCGTATGCTACTCATTGTGTCTTGTAGAACACTCAGTGTACAACGTGCTATAATGGTGGCCTGTCCGCTCGTCTTTGCATTGGCCTCATTCGTTTGTGTCTCTTCACTTTCATTCTTCTTTGTTCTCTTCCTATCCGGCCGACGTTTCGGGGCCATTTCTGGATATCTGCCAACACATTTCATTTATACCAATGTCATGCGCAAATAACATAGGTGCACCAGTTTACCAAATTCTTATCTTAGAAACATTCTGTAATCATCGATTTCAAATTCACATACATGCCTAACACCAGAAACATTGTAGAATAAAATTCTTTTACAAAACCATGGGATATTGCACCCCACAACAACATTAAAGGGCTATAATACCGACCAAACAGGCAACACCCAATGAACATCACCGGTAAATTTTCAGAATGTGACTGGATCAATTCCGTAAGAAATTCAAAACCCCCAAAATCCATTGCAGCGATCACTGAAAAATTTCAACCAATAACCAATCAAAACACCCAAAACCAATTGCACCCTACAAGAAATAATTTCAACCAATAACCAATCTCAAATGGCATATGAAACTAGTAAGTAGCACCAAATGGGCTATAATGCTGATAATAAAATCAAAACGCAGCAACTGCATCTAGATCGAATCAACTAAAATCAAAACTACCGCCAGGAAAATCCTACCTTGGAACTTCGATTGTTGAGTTCTTGCACCGATTAAGAAATCAAGGAAATTCAAAAACGAAATCAAGTAGATTACTCCAACTCAACAAAACCATGTCGAGATCAAGTATTCAAAAACAAGGGCTGTTGTGTTCGAACCGCAACAACTAGCCCTAAATCGAGAAAAAAAAAATTGCAAACCCCATTGGCCTAAATCGTTCACTTTCATCAACATCAAACAAATAAAAAAACTAAAATAACTAAAACCGTAACTGCACAAAACCCATTCACATACCTTTCTCTTTGGTCTTGCTGTGTTCGAACCGCAACAATGGCGACAATGGAGAACGGAGCCGCGCCGGGGAGTGGGGAGTCCGTCCGTTTCCTGGCTTTTGCAACCTCACTGAGGCGAAAATGAAGAAGGTAGCCGTGTTGTCTTCAATTTTTATGAGAGAAAATGGGGGTTCGAACGTTTGAGAAGAGAGAAGATGGAATGGTAGGGGTGAACAACGATGGTGGAGTGTGGAGGAGACATGAGCAATTATTTCCTTGCAGCAGTTGCAGTCTCGGTCTCCGGGACGAAAAGTGGAATTTTCCATTATACCCTCAATTCCATTACTTGGGTGTATTTTCTGACAGGGACAGCTTTGTCATTTCGCAAATTATATTTTTAAAACTAAATGTAAATACATAGTATAAT
Source organism: Hygrophila difformis (assembly GCA_030278955.1). Classification (NCBI taxonomy): domain Eukaryota; kingdom Viridiplantae; phylum Streptophyta; class Magnoliopsida; order Lamiales; family Acanthaceae; genus Hygrophila; species Hygrophila difformis. The sequence goes on along the minus strand of JAOANR010000007.1, from coordinate 43,504,715 downwards.
AGTCAATAGGTAGTATTTTGGTATGCTGGTCTTGTATTGAGAGTATTTTCCTCAGCTGTCCTTTTCTTTACATTTCCCCTTTTTTAAAACAACATATTGGGCCTGTTTGGGAGAGAGTAGAAAGGGTAGCAGATCGGGAATGAGCAGATTTGACCAATGTATCTGCTATTTTGGGTTGTTTGGCAAACAACAGATTTGGGGAGCATATTAAGCCAAATCTGCTAAAAATCAATCTGCTTCCATTTGAAGCATATCAACAAGCAGATTCAATCTGCTGGTTTAATCTACTACTCAAATCTACTTATCAAATCTGCTGGTCAAATCCACTATCTGCTTCTGCTATCTGCTAAACTCCCAAACAGGCCCATTACTTTTAGCAATTTAGGTATTCTTACTAATTGACACTATAGTGAATTATTTAAATATCAATTTCATCCAAATTTTTAGTAAAAATGTGTCTTTAGGCCAAAAAATTCCTTATAATTTTTTTAAAAAAAAAAATAGTAAAGAATATCACAATTACTCCAAAATATCATAAGCTAACAAATTAATATTACATAATATCATGAAAATTATTTACTACAAAATAAAGGTCAATTGCTAAAATATCTGAATTTAAATAATGTAAATAATCTTTCTCGAAAACCTTGGATCTTCTATTTCTTTATTTCCTATTGTACACCATGAATGCCACTGATCCTCTCCGAAAGCCTTTACATTATTTTTATTATTTTTAATTTAATTAAAAGGAAAAATTATTTAAAAACCCCCAACACCACCAACTTATTCCTCCAAAATACCCACACAAATTTTTATTCCTTTCAACCCCCTGGAGAGAGAAAATTTTCAAAAAATCCCCATTTTACCCCTAAATAACCAAATTAAGGAAAATAATGCCTAAAAATGATTCAAATGAGTTTAACACTTCTCTAAAAAGTGCCCAAAAATCACACACCCCTCTAAAAATATGGTATCAGAGCATAAGTTGCGATTTTAGGGCTTATGGCTAATGACGGATTAAAAGATAATCAAAACACAATTAAATTAAATGAAAATATTAATTATGAAAAATTCTTAATAATTGACATTGAAAAGAAAAAGCTATTCAAAAACCAAACTAAAGACTGTAAGATCTGTAAATAAAACAGAATAAAAATTAAAAGAGTAAAACTCAAGAAAAATAAAACCTTTAAAAATTATTGCAAACTAATAGTAAGGTTAGAAGCTTTAAGACAACACTTAAAAACTCATGAATAAAAACATGGATATACAAAGAAATCTTCAATCAATTGAAGCAAAACTAGATAAATTAGAATTATTAGGAAAACAAAATAATACAAATCTTAAAGTAATATTAGAAAACCAAACATACTTATCAACCCAATATGATAAATCATCTAGTGGAATGAAAAACTTATCTAAAACCATAACAACACTTCAATATGAAAGTTCCAAGCTAGTTAATGATGTCCCAAATCCAAAGAGAATCATTAACCATAGTGAAGAATTAAAACAACTACAAGATAAGGTTGAAAAACTTGATAAAGAAATTAAAGAAATTAAAAATATTGTTGAAAACAATATTGAAAATGTAAATGAAATGTGTAACAAAATTATAAAAATCATTAAAGGATAATGGAAACAGCCTTGAAAGAAGTTAAAGAAACAATAGAAAATTTTAAACAAGAAATTAATAATAAATTAAAAGAAATAAACAAAGAATTAGTAGAAGTAAAACTAAATGTTAATGATCTTCATAAAAAAATTGGTGAAATAACAGATCATAATAGAATAAATAATACAAACATTAGTTTAATTGATAAAAAACTAAAAGATCTTGTAACAACCGAAATACTAAAGAAAAAAATTGATGATGTACATGTCCAAATGGAAAACATGAAAAAATATCAAGACCCTGCTTTAAGAATAGCCATTGAAAGCATAGATGAAAAACTTGAAAGAATACAAGCTGTTAGAATGCCTGAAGATAATACAATAAAACAACTAGCTGAACAAATTGCAAAATTACCTGCAGAAGCTAGAAGGAAAACTAAACCGCAAGAAAAACTAAACTTTTGGGTTGTAAAACCAGACGAAAAATATTTACAAAAATGAGTAGGAGATCCTTTTCTCTTACCAATGAATCTAAAAACAGTTTAATAGAAAGAAATAATTCTCAAAGAATTGAAAGCTCAAACTTTGAAAAAACTTTAATAGATAGAATGTTTAGGGAAAAAGCCAAACTTGAAGAAGGGCCAACAATAATTGAAAAAATAATTGACCCTGATATTGAATTTGAAAACTTCAAGAAAAGAACATTAATCCAATTAGAACCAAGATTATTGTATGACCAAAGATTCCTAAATTGGAATACAGGTTATTACAAATACCATTATACAGAACCAATAAGCTGTCTAAAAGATGACAAAAAATTAATAAAATTAATAAGCAATAATGAAGCAATCAGGCTTCAAAGACAAGGGCAAAAATACATGCATATGGGATTAATCTCCATAGGAGTAAAAGGATTAACTAGAAAAAACCTAGGAACCAAAGTCCTAATGACAGTTCTAGATACAAGATGGACTAATCCAACCCAAGCTATCATAGGATTAATGGAAATTGATATGAACCCTAATGTGGGAGTATGTTATTTGGCACCAGATTACATGATACAAATAACAGATTTTATGAGACATATCCAAATAGGAATTCAAACTGTAGGATATGAAGAAATGGAGACTGGTCACAACCTAATGATATGTGTAGGCTTCTTAGGAAGAATCACAAACAATGGTCAAACCAGGCATAAAAAAAAAAATTGAAACTGTAGTAAGTATTATAGGAAGTGAAGGAGTAAAAATGATAGGACCAACTGAAATATCATCAGAAGAAAATGCTGGGAAAAATTGGGACTTATCAAAATTCTTTGAAAAACCAAATGCTAAAAACTTAACTCCAAAAAATGTAAATTACTTCATTAACTCAAGAGGAGAAACATCAGTAAGATTTAATGACTATGAAACTGCAAAACGACCAATAGATTTCACAGAAGAAGAAGGTCAGGAAAATGAATAAGCAAATGAAAAGATTTATTGTAGAAAAACCAATAACAGATAACTATGTAAAATATGAAGGAAAACATATATTCCACCCTAGTGAAGAGGAGGTGGAAAGAATTGCTAAAGACATACAACATATTTGTTTAAAAACAAGAAAATTTCTAAACTTTAAGAAAGGAAAAATTCTAAATAAAAGGGAGTACCATGATAGGTATGAAAGAGTTTTCTCACAACATGTACATTCCGCCTTGACTAAAAAATTTAAAAATAAAGGAATATTACCTCACAATTGTCAAGATTGTAAAATTGATCTTGATAGAAGACACTCAAATAAATTAGCACATATGATCCATTTAGTAGAATGTCCAAAACATAGTGGATACTTTGAAAATTGGATAGAAAATTATGAAGAAATGGTAAGAGAAATATCAAAACTAAATGAACAAAAACAAGAATTAAAGGATAAAATGAAAAGAAAAAATAAAGAATGGAAGAATAATTTAGAAGATATTATTGAGAAAGAAGTACAGAAAAGATTACAAAAAATACAAATAAAAGAAGAACAACAAGCAGATATTGAAGCTCACTTGTTCTTAAAAGAAAACTCACCAGAAGAAGGACAAAGTTCGGAAAACACATTAATGGAACAATATATGGGAGACCATATGTCCTTACATTCTGAAAAAACAAATAAAACATCTAAAGAATTCATGAACCAAGATATTGTCATGAAAAACACAGGAGACAGTATAACGAGAGTCCCTGGAACTCCATTTGCCCCATACCAAAGAGGGACTGAGTGGAGACCTGGAACTAATTATACTGGAAATAATTCTAGACACTCAATTACACATGTTCATCCAGAATATCCTTATGGAAAGATACAACCTGGGATGATAACAAAACCTAGAGGAATTAGACAACCACTAGAAAGAGGATATTATCATAACCCAGCAATATTAGAAGTAACAAATGTAAGCCCTCAAGAATGGGGCTCAGTAATTGCAAAATGGAAAAACATAGTTGTAGCCGATTATATCAAAAACAAAAATGATTATAATGATACAGCTGAATCAATGTATGGATATCTTGAAACCTATTTAGGGGAATTCGCACAGTCAATGTGGGAAGTATTTAAAAGAGATTACCCAATGGATTATCAAGACTTAATAGAAAGAGGACCAAATCCTTATAACTTTGTAAATAAAATATCAAGTCTGATAACGGGTGAAGATGGTAATTCAGGACATATAACAACACAAATGGATGCCTTAATCCATCTAGACCAAATGCACCTAGATGACTTATATGGAACAGTAGACTTCTTAAATGAATATGTGTATTATACAGGCCTAGCAGGAGGTGCTTTTAACCAAGAGTTAGGTGAAAAATTATTTATGAAAATACCAAGACCAATTGGTCAAGAAATCCAAGATACATGGAATAAAATGGTTGAAAAGAATCCTCAACAATATACTATTAGTATGAGGGCCGTTCATGTGGTAAAAATACTAAAAGATAAGTGTACAAATATAATTGCACAAAAACAACTTAAGAAAACTGATTATTCATTCTGTAAAAGGATATACACTCCTCAATGATATGGTAGGCCGGAACCATTAAAGAAAAAACCTAAATTCATGACAAGAAAGAAGTATTTCATAAAACAATCAAATAGCAGAAGGCCTTTCCTAAAACAAAAACATCACGTCAGAAAATATAATCCTAGTAGAAATTATACAAAGAAACTTGCTTGTTTCACATGTGGTGATGAAAGCCATTTGGCAACGGCATGTCCTAAAAGAAAAAATCAACATTCTAGAGAAGCAATTCTTACAGAATGTATACAACAAGATATATTGGATGTAGACTCAGATGTTTCTGAGACTGAAACAATATATAGCATAGTAACAGTGGAAGAAAATGTTATGGAAGAACAAGGGGATGATGATCCCTATGAATTGATTAATATGCTTGCAAATGAAAACTCATACAATGGTATCACATACAAAGAGTATATGATGCCATATGAAACTGAGTATATGATGAGAGAAATTAATGAATGCGAAAATCATAATTGGCTTTTCAGGATAGGCACCGACTCTACACCTTGTATAAAATGCTCTTATTACCCGTCAAGAAAACTTAGAGCTAAATGTACAATATGTCACGTAGAAATATGCCAAATATGCTTGGTAAAGTATTATAAAACTAAATTTCCTGAAGAAATGCCAATAACAAAAATTGATGATAATTATACATTCATCACAAAAAGAATAGATATAATTGAAAGAAAACTTTTTGATTTACAAGGCATAATGAATCTTAAAGAATTGAAAATTAGAATTGAAAATATAGAAGAAATCCTAGAAGAATATAATGTGTTAAGCCCTGAAAATAAGGGAAGTAAAGGAAAAGAAGTTCCTGAAGAAGAATCTAATGAGGAGCAAAATCCTAGTACAGAGTACATGTTAGCACAAAACCCTGAGTACATACCTGTGTGCCAAGATCCTTCATCATTAACTACACTAAGGGTACCAATAATCTTTAAATTAAGAGAATTGGTATTCCGTACTAATGCAATAATCGATACAGGATGTACTAGAATAATAATAAATGAAAAACTTATCCCAGAACATCTACAGAAAAACTTAGCAAAACCCATTAAATCAGAATTAATGGATGGAAGAATCTCATATACAACAAAACAACCTATTTCGGGAGGACAGATATTCTTTGAAACCAATTGTGGAATATCAGAACCCTATGGAGTTCCTGATAATTCATATATAAAAGACTTAGTAATAAATGCAGATGTAATCTTAGGGTTACAATTCTTCTTACAAAATAATGGAGGATTATTTATTACAAAAGATTATATCCAAATTGTTGAAAAAGCAACTTTGGCAATGTTTTCGCCTAGTATTAGTAATGCGGGAACCAAGCTTTTAACAACATCAGAGTTGCGAGAGAAGCGTGGTGGAGCCCCTACTAATACAAAAACAAAAAATAAAAAACTCTTAAAAGACAAAGATATTGAAAACTGTAAATGCAAAATAAAAGGAGCATGTAAACAAACTTGTAAAGAAAACATAGAAATTACAGAGTTTGAAGAAAAATACATTCCTGAAACTCCAAAACTGAAAGAATTAATAAGTATAACTAGATTTAAGCCTGAAGAAACCATCACAAAATGGATTGAGAGGTTAGAAAAATCCCAAATTATTGGAGATAACATCCAGAAATATTGGGAAAAAGATGGAACAATATGTAAGCTTGAAATAATAAATCCAGAATTGAGAATCTCAACTGCAGAAATAAATCCTACAAATCTGGACATAGCAGATTTCAAAATGCATATTGATGAATTAAAAGCTTTAAAAGTAATTAGAGAATCAAACTCCAGACATAGGTCTGCAGCTTTTATTGTAAGAAAACATTCTGAAATTGTAAGAGGAAAATCAAGAATGGTCATTAATTATAAAAGACTTAATGACAATACAAAAGATTTTGCTTACAATATACCAGATAAAATAGTTCTAATAAATAGGATTCAAGACTCAAAAGTATATAGCAAATTTGACTGTAAATCAGGATTTTGGCAAGTAAAAATGCATCCTGAGTCAGTTGAATGGACTGCATTCACATGTCCAGAAGGTTTGTTTGAATGGTTAGTAATGCCATTTGGACTAAAGAATGCACCAGCTATATTTCAACAAAAAATGGATAAAATATTTAAACCATACCAAAAGTTTGTTTTGGTATATATTGATGATATTCTAGTATTTTCAAAAAATAGTACTGAACATATGAGTCATCTTGACACAGTGTTTAGATTATTTGAAAAACATGGAATAATCATTTCAAAGAAAAAGATGGAAATCAATAAAACTAAAATAGCATTCCTTGGGGCAGAAATTGGAAAAGGAAAAATAAAACTCCAAGATCATATTGCTAAAAAGGCTATTGAATTTCCAGATAAAATGGAAGATACAAAACTATTACAACAATTTTTGGGATTGGTTAATTATGCTAGACCATACATTAAAAACTTATCCTCATTAACAGGATCATTATACAATAAACTGGGAAAAAATGGTCAAAAGTATTTTAACCAAGAAGATATAAAAAATGTACAAAAAATCAAAGAAGCATTAAAAACACTTCCAGAATTGGTATTGCCAGAAGATAGTGATTATCTTATTGTGCAAACTGATGGATCACATGAAGGATGGGGAGCTATCCTTTTGCGAAAAAAGGATGTCTACTCACCTAAAAGTAAGGAAGAAATTTGCCAATATGCATCAGGAAAATATAGAGAAAAGGGTAACCTTTCCTCAATTGATGCAGAACTGCTGGCAATAAAATATGCACTCGATAAATTTGAACTGTTTCTAACAGGAAAACCAGGATTCACAGTAAGAACTGATTGTGAAGCCATTGTAAAATTCCATAGCCAACTCCAAGAAAAAAGATCAATGTCTAGGAGAAGGTGGTTGAATTTTACAGATGTTATTAGTCAGAAAGGCTATAAAATAAAATTTGAACATATTAAATGTGAAGATAACAAAATTGCTGATATATTATCCAGAATTCTGATTAAAGAAAGAGAAAAACTATTATATGACACTGAATTTAAAAATGAATCAATTGATGATTATGATGAAAATTATGAGGAAAAATATAGATTAAAATGGGATCAATTATACAGAGAAGACTGGAATATTAAGAATTGAATAATACTGTTACAGGAATGGCAGAAAACTCTCTGAAAACCAGCAATGAAAACGGAGTAAAAACCACAGGGATGGTAAAAACCCCAGAAGGATATTACACGATTCCTTCTAAAACCAGCCTCCCAGAAGGAAAGAAAAAAGATAAACTCCCAGAAAAAGGAGTGAAAATCTGCTTTGGCAGAAGAGCAGAAACTGGTAATAATGTAGAATTAATTTTATTTGATAACATGAAGTACAGGCCTATCACAGGGTTGAACTACACAGAGGAACATATCTGCCTTTGTGATAACATTTGGAGAGCATCATTTGACAAAAACAACAGCAGGTATATTGTTACTTGTCTCTCTGCTCTAAGCATGTATTTCCAAAAATTTAATAACATAAAACCATTCTTATATTATGTAATCTTTGAAGGTTACAAAAAAGGGATTTATGATAAAAATGATATTTTACCCCTTAATGAAGATAATGAAAAACCTCTTCATAAAGGATTTTATGATATAATGTCAATTCAATTTGCAAAAACCACATTGGGCCCAGATTTCTTTGTAAGCCCAAGTTTGAAAAATATTGTTGATGGTCTAAGACCAAAAACTCAAAACCCCTCAGGCCCAGTCCAATACTCAATTGGACATTCTTCCAAAAACCATATTGTGTTTTGTGATCACTGTGAAAAGATTGCCAAAGAAGTCTGTAAGTATGAAGCCCAAAAGGCTGAATGGTTACAGAATTTTGAAAACCAAAAAATGAAAACCCGTGAAGCAGAGGCCCAGATTGAAAACCTCACCAAGAAACTTGAAATTCTCCAAAGCCAAAATGAAAAATTAACCTCAAAAATTGTGTCCCTTACACTGAAGCAGGAAGAAAAACCAGTCTATGGTCCAGAACCCAAACCCACCAGTTCTATGACTGCAGTAGAATTGGCGAAAACCTGGATGCAGCAAAACCAGGAAAATTCAACTCCTGAGATCTTAAAGGATCAAAAGTTTGAATCTAGTCCGTCTCAAACGGCAGACGGTAAAGACGAGTCAAGTCCGTTAATAGCTGATGCTTTGCTAAAAAGCATAAGTTCAAATGATTTTGAACCAAACCAGGGAAGTTCTAACCCTGAGGTCTTTAAGGACCAAAATGATGAACTAAGCCCATCTAGTCCGGTAGATGGTAAAAGCACATTAATTCCGGTTATGGCTGGTAGTTTGCCAAAAACTATGAGTCCAGTACAGACTGGAAAATTCGAAAACCTCAGTGAAGAAGAAATTCTCCATAAGCTTGAAATGGAACTAAGGCCTACTTTTGCTGAGACAATGGCAGCTAGGAAAAGTGGAAGATATGGTGCACTGATAACACTAAAAAGAAATGAAGCAAAATACCAGGCCAATAAAACTGTAAAAAACCAGAAAAAAGAAAATGGTGGTCCCCCGCATGATGAAGAGTATTAGGAGAACCACGCAAGAATGAGCTGGAATTCACAATAAAGTCCAGCATGTGAAGATAATGGAATCCGAAAAAGAAAAAGAAAACAAAAAGAGTTAGTGGGGCTGTAATACCCGTAAATTTTAGAATATGAGAATAGGAATTAATCCAATAGGAGAGAAGGTTTCGTTTCCGAGAACCCGTAGACGCGGAAATGCACGGAAGTCAAAGGACGACGAATTAGAACCCGACGGACCAAAACCGACGGTCTTAGGATTTCAAGCATGTAATCGAATTGAGACGGAATAAATTTATGATGAGAAGCATAATCCGGAAATGACCCGGAAAAAAAATCGAGCACGAAAACGGGGAAGGATAGAAGTCCGAAAGAGAGGAGAAAAAGACCCGACGGATCGGATCGCACGGACCCGCCCGGACCGCAGTCCAGGCGAGTCTCGCGCGCTGGCCGGGCGGGGTTTGGCTAAAAGGTGCGCCAACCCCGCATGGCCCTACAGGTTTTGGCAACTTGCGCGTTTTCGGCGATTTCTTACCATAATTCGACCTCCCGACTTTGGAAAGCAAATTTTGGTCGAAGGGAAAGCCTTTAGGGCGACGTAGGGCTGCCTCCACCACCCTTTCATCAGTCACCAACCAGAAAATTCACTCTCAAACTCTCTCAAACTCTCCCCAAGTGGTCACACTCCAAAACAAGGACAACGAACGGATGATGCAATTAGGACACTTAGCAGCTGAGCTGCTAGGCCTAGAGGCTGACATATTTCCTCCGAGCCCGAGCCCGGTGGGGACACCCATTGCTATTGACGTATCCAGCGACGAGGACGATCCCATCGAGGATGTACCTACCCATACCCTCTAGACTTGGAGCCCATACTGATGCACTACTATCTATATTCTTTTTTTTCAAACTAGTACCAACACTACTATTTCATTCCTGTTACGAATGCTTGTAAACAGCTGAAAATTTTTCTCTTGAGTAATAAATCTACAAGCATTTATTTTATACAATTATATTTAAAGTATTCTGTAATACCCGAGAATTTTCCAACATAAAATAAAACAATAAGTAAATAAATAAATAATAAATAAAATAAATACTATAAATAAATAAACAAAGCCAGCAAATAAAAGAAATAAATAAATATAAGGAAATGAGAAATGAGATTTTTACTTAAAAAGGAATTAAAGGAATTTAATTCAATAAAAGGATGGATAAATGAAACACCAAAACCCGACACTAATGAACTCGAGTATTCGAGTCCAAAACATCCAACTAGACTAAGAATAAAATTAGAAAGAAAGTATGAACTCGAATATACCCCGGGAATCGGAATTCGGGAGCAAAGAGGGATAGAAACCCGAAAGAGAGGCGGAAACGCACGACGGATCGCACGACCCGCCCGGACCGAAGTCCAGGCGAAGCCGGCGCGGTGGCCGCGCGGTGGAAGGGGTTCAGCGCGCCACGACCGCGCCACCCCACAGATTTGGTTGTTGCGTGAATCTCTCACCCGAACGCGGATTTTTCGACTTTCGGTTGAACACCTCTCGACTCCAGAGTTCTAGGTCGGCCGTGGACGCCCTAGGGACTTAGAATTCTATAAATAAGCCCCTTGGGAGCCCCGAACAAGTTTACGAAACCCTAAAGCACTCTATACGTTCGAAACCCTAAATCCGGAGTCGTCGGAGGCACGAAACCAAGACGAACGCTGTTGGACGAGTTCTCTACAGATCTCCATAGTCGTGGTAAGTCTCGGTCCAATCTCTATTCAATAAACGATTCGAAAACGAATCCTAATCATCTCCTTTTTCTTTCTACACCCCCGTATCGGATCTAGATCGTAGAACCCGACGAACGGAGAGGAGAAACGGTGATCTGGAAGCCACGCCTCCGAATTGGACATTCCCGACGTTCATAGATACTGTAAGTTAACCTTACATGGTTTTGGGAGATTTTAAAACATTCGAAACCTAAAAGATTTGACAAGAATCATAAATCTGTCTACTTTCGTTTTCTACCGACGCAACAGAATTGTTGAATTTTTCCGACCTTTAAAACGAACTCAAACGGAAAAACTTAAAACACGAAAAACGTTCCTAAGACTTAGACCTAGCTACTGTAAAAATTTGAGAATTTTTGGAGTTGATTTGATAGGTGAAAACCCGTTGAAACCGAACTGTTTGATTTGGATCTTGAAATCTTGGACAGAACTTAGGATTGATCTTGATCTCGTTTTTGATATAGGATCTAGGCTGTTTTAGATCTTTGGCCGAACATGAAAGTTGTAGATAAATGTCTTAAGATGATCCCTGTCAAATTTCATTAAATTTGGAGTTGAATTGATATGGTAGAAACTGAAATCTTTGATCTGTGATGTATTGTACTCGGACAGATTTCTTGTTATGCGAAAATTAGCGATTTTGACCTACTTAGGTATCTCGGATTGAAAAAGTTAAAACATGAAAGTTGTAGATCTTGATGTTTCCGAGTCAGATGTGAAATTTTGGAATTTTTGGAATTAAATCTGATTTTAGACGAATTTTGGAGTAAACTGTGATTTACCGAAAAGAAATTTTGAGATCTTGTTGAAACATGGAATTAACCTTTAGGGTTGAAACGAATTGAGATATTATTTCTAAATTAATACATTGGAAGTCAGATTTTTAAAAAAAACTAAATCCCCTTACAAACTTGATAAATTAAAATTAGGGGTGAGTGCTCTGCAGGGTGCCCCCTAACGATTCACTTCGTGCCGTAATGGACGATGGTGACCCCGCGCGCTATACTTGAAATGTGATATTGCCAAAACGGCGAAACTTAGAGCCTACACTCTCGTGAATATCCGTATGGGTTTCCCGAGGCTCCGGAGTGGTACTGGGTATGGCTGATACGGCTGCGGCCGCCGGGCTACCGGCTAAACTTGTTGACATCGCGATCTTTATCGTGAAACTTGAAATACCAAATCGGGAATGTAACGGGGATTCTAAATTAAATGGAACTAGATTAAATTATAGTGTTGTCCAATTAAATTATTTAAATGTTTTATTTAAAAATTATGGCTTTTATGATTAAACCATGTGATATGTGTTATTAAATAGAGCCTGAGATAGATTGTGCTATATGATATGGATTATATGAAATCAAATATTATGTTATTATCATGCTTTTGTTAAATTATTAAAGTTATGGCTTTTAAACCCTACGATCATGCATGTGTTGACTTACTCAGCAATTTTGCTGATCAAAACCGTTTTTATTCCTTTCTTTACAGAATATGTGGAATGAGCATGTGTGAGCACGAATCATGCATGGGATTTTGGGAACTTTTATTTTGCTTTTAATTTCGTACTTAGACTATATTATGAACGGGCCTGTTTAACCCGTGTTTTGGCCATGTCGGCCCTATTTAAATTTTCCGCTGCGATACTGTACTAAACTAAATATTTCCGCTGCGCTATGCTATTATTATTTTCGATTTATATTGTATGGGCTATTTTGAATGCTTTAAATATTTTAAAACACTGCAATACCTAGCCTTGCATCTCTTTAGTAAGCTCGGAGAAACCGTGTCTTACTAGGGAGATGTGGCGGTGACATCCCGACCTGGGTTACCAAAAACCGGGGTGTTACAAGTTGGTATCAGAGCCCGGCTATTTTCAAATTATTATTTTTAAACCATTATTTTTAAACTATTATTTAAACCACTATTATTTTTAAACTATTATTTTTAAACCATTATTATTTTTAAGCTATTATTAATATTTTGATATATTTTAAATTTTAAATTTTTATTTCCATGGAGAAATTTTATTTTAAAACCCATGGGAAAAAAATATATGGGTATTAAATTATTATTGGGGGGAAATATCATTTGCATATGCATGTTGCATCTCTGCTATGAACTTAGCATCTTGGCGAAACTTGAACTTAGAATCTTGGCGAAACTTGAACTTAGAATCTTGGCGAATATTAACCTAGATCTCTTGCTTGCGCTAGATGGCTAGTCAGGACATGATGCAGTTGATGGTCAGGATGATGAGCGTTCATCTCGATTCCCACCAAACCCTAGAGCAGATGAAGTACCGTATGGCTCAATTGGAGGCCAACTTACATCACATGGGCAACTTGAGAGAGGCGGATCATCACCGCATAAACCAACTCGAGCGCCAAGTCCAAACCCTCACTACACAAAACTTAATACTAAAGGAATACATCGATGCCCACGGGCAAGATTTAAACACTATCTTTGACGACCTACTACCGCCGAGTTCGGAGGAGGAAGATCCGGAGGAAGATCCTGCTACCCCGCCGAGAGACGTCATGAGGCACTAGAGATTCTACTGTTAGACATTGTTTTGCTAGAAAAATATTTCTACTTTTGTACTAAAATTTCTTTTGAGGAAATAAAACGCCCGATTTATTTTGTTTAAATCAAAACAAACAAAACAAAATAAAATAAAACCCCGAAGAATACGATGCTCCTCAATCCGAACAAAGCACCACGTGCTAAATTACTACACACATATACATTCATACAAATTGCTTAGACTATATGCTAAATTCATCAGTCCTAAACTATCCTATTTGTACCAGAATGGCACCCAGAGGAAGAGGAAGAGGCAGAGCCCAACCTGCTCCCCAAACCACCACTGAAACACCTACTGAAACACCACCAAACGTCACCGAACCAAACCAACCTGATGAGGAACAGCCCCAAGGTGCGCAGGACGCCCCCGCACCAAACAATGTGGGCGATCGTCTTAGGACGATAGAGGAAGTGTTGATTGCGCTCGGAAACGCGCAAGTCAACCAGGGTCAAGCTGCGGCGGTACCTCCGCCCCAAGCTCGCCCTAACTACCTGGCGATGGTGAATCCCTACCAGCCGCCCCACTATGCTGGTGAGGAGGATCCAGCTAAACTGGAGGAATGGATCCGGACTTTCGACAAGCTGCTGGGAGCGGTCAAATGTCCGGAAGAAGAGAGGGTACATGTCGCTTCATACTACTTGGGAGGCGAAGCTGATGACTGGTGGCAAGCAACGCAAGCCAAACTAACTGAAGATGACGAGCCTTACTCGTGGATGGAGATGATGGAACTACTCAGGGATCGATTCTATCCCTTGAGTACCAAAGCTGCCATGTACGAAGAATTCCTGTCGTTGAAGCAAGGAAGCCAAACGGTGCAGGAATACTACACCCGCTTCAAGGAGCTGGTGAGGTTCGCACCAAGGCTAGTACCTACCGATGCGGAAAAGGCACAGAAGTTCGAGATGGGACTGAACCTGTCTGTGCGCGAAGTGATCGCGGGAGTACACTACCCCGATTTGCAAGCCGTATACGATCGCGCTGTAGCAGTAGCACGCGTGCAGCAGCTGAAAAGAAGGGTGAGTGGGGAGTCCAGCAGGGGTCCTCAGGACAAGAGAAGTCGAGATTCACGAAACGAGAACAACACTGGAAGGAACGAGCAGCGCAGAGGGTCGAATAGGCCCCAACAAAACAACACTGGGAGGAGGTTCAATCAAGAAGATCCGGTACCGCCTTGCCCGCGATGTGGACGACCACATCTGGCAAGGGGATGCCCGCAACAAGGCGCTTGTTACCGATGCGGTCGAATGGGTCACGTTCGACGGGAATGTCGAACCAGGCTCGAGAACATAACGAAGAGGGACGATTTGGTCGCGGGGCAAGAACAGCCTCAAAACCAAAACGGGCGAAATGGGAATAACCAAGGGTACAGACCCCCTCAAAATAGGCCGCAAAACCAGAACCAGAACCAACGACCTCCGCCCCTGCAGAATCAAAACCAACAGCAAAATCAGCAGCCAAATGGGAATCAGCAGGGCAATCAGGGACGCCCTGTGGGGAGGCTCAATGTGGTAAACCAAGCGGACGTGCCTGCGCAAGGAGAAGTGATGGCAGGTACATTTCACGTTTTGAATACACCCCTTAGAATTTTATTTGATTCCGGAGCTAGTTGCTCAATTATTGCATCAAGGATAGTGCCTGAGTTAGATCTACCTAAGTGCGAGAGAATTAGCTTAGGAATTCAATTGCCTTCTGGAGAAGTAGTGTCTTGCTCTAAACGATATAACGGAATTCCTATAGTGATAAAGAACGTAGAATTCTTCGCGAACTTGGTGGAATTTAACTTAAGAGACTTTGACATCATACTGGGGATGGATTGGCTATCCCAGTATAAAGCGGTGATCGAATGCCAAAAGCAAAAGATCACCTTGTCAAAAAGTAGGGGAAAGAGAGTGATCTTTTACTTTCAGCCCCCTAAGAAAAGCAACAAAATCGTTAGTGCACTTAAACTAAATAACTTGATGCGTAAGGGGTATGAACTATATGCGTGCTATGTGCACAACCTTGAGGCGGAAGAGAACAAGGTTGATAGCATACCAGTGGTAAGAGAATACCCGGACGTGTTCCCTGAAGACGTTCCGGGCATGCCACCTGAGAGAGATCTTGAATTCACGATAGATCTCATTCCGGGGACAGAGCCTGTCTCGAAAGCTCCGTACCGGATGGCACCACTGGAAATGAAGGAGTTAAAGGAACAACTCGAGGAGCTATTGGGAAAAGGTTACATAAGACCGAGTACGTCCCCTTGGGGAGCACCGGTTTTGTTTGTCAAGAAGAAAGACGGAGGACTACGTCTTTGCATAGATTACCGAGGACTAAACCAAGTGACTATTAAGAATAAATACCCCCTACCGAGAATAGAGGATCTGTTCGATCAACTGAAGGGAGCTTCAGTATTCTCGAAGATCGATTTGCGATCTGGGTATCATCAATTGAGGATTGCCGAGAAGGACATTCCAAAGACGGCGTTTCGAACACGATATGGCCATTACGAGTTCACAGTGTTATCCTTCGGGTTAACAAATGCTCCGGCCATGTTCATGAATCTCATGAACAACGTGTTCCGAGAATTGTTAGACCAGTGTGTCGTAGTGTTCATTGACGACATCCTGATCTACTCGAAGAGCGAGGAAGAGCATGCGAAGCACTTACATCAAGTGTTAGAAATCTTGCGAAGAAATCAGCTATACGGCAAGCTGTCGAAATGTGACTTCTGGCTGAAAGAAGTGGCATTTCTCGGACACATAGTATCCGCTGATGGAGTATCAGTGGATCCGGCAAAAGTTTCTGCCGTGACTGAATGGGCAACTCCGAAAAGTCCAACGGAAATAAGGAGTTTCCTTGGATTAGCCGGATATTATAGACGATTCGTGAAGGACTTTTCAAGGATTGCACGTCCTTTGACCCAGCTACTTAAGAAAGGAGCAAAATATGAGTGGACCGAAGCTTGTGAGATTGCGTTTCAAGAGCTGAAGAAACGACTCACAACCACACCCGTATTAACACTACCATCAGAGAATGGTGACTTCGAAGTATATAGCGATGCTTCGAAGGAAGGTTTAGGTTGTGTTTTGATGCAAGACTCGAGAGTCGTAGCCTATGCATCACGCCAATTAAAACCTCACGAGGAAAATTATCCGACACATGACCTGGAGTTGGCAGCGGTCGTTTTCGCTCTAAAGATATGGAGACATTATCTTTATGGGCGGAAGTGTCGAATGTTCACCGACCACAAGAGCTTGAAATATATATTCACTCAGAAGGAGTTGAATTTGAGACAGCGAAGGTGGTTGGAACTCATTAAAGACTACGATTTAGAGATAGCATACCACGAGGGGAAGGCAAATGTGGTAGCCGATGCCCTAAGTCGGAAAACCCAACACGTGGCAAACTCGTTGGTAATTCCGCCGGCATTGTACATGGATTTGGCAAGATTGGAGTTAGAACTTGCGCATCCTGGCACAGTGAGAGAAACGGTCAATGCCATGGTCGTAGAAACTCCAATATTGGACGAGATTCGACTCGCTCAACCGGGCGACCCGAAACTCGAGAAGATAAAAGGGTATATTGCCGAAGGAAAGGCAATAGGATTTGCTGTCCACGAGGATGGAAGCATCCGTTTCAAAGGGAGATGGTGTGTGCCTCTTAAATGTGCCGAGTTGAAGCAAAGGTTGATGGAGGAAGGGCACAACACGCCATATTCCGTACATCCCGGAGGTGACAAGCTATACAAGGATCTGAAGAAGATCTATTGGTGGCCGGGAATGAAGAAGGAAGTGGCAAATTTCGTAGCGAGATGTCTCACCTGCCAAAAGGTTAAGGCAGTGCGACATAAACCCTTAGGATTGATGCAACCACTAGAGATTCCAAGTTGGAAGTGGGATAGCATCTCAATGGACTTTGTCTCGGGATTACCCCGATCACCTAAAGGCATGAACAAGATTTGGGTGATTGTGGATAGGCTAACGAAGACAGCCATATTTATCCCAATGAAAGACACGTGGACTATGGACCAATTGGCCCGAGCCTACATTGATAATGTGGTACGACGACATGGAGTACCCCACGATATCATTTCCGATAGAGACAGTAGATTTGTCTCTCATTTCTGGACGGAGTTACAAAAAGCTCTCGGTACTCAAATCAAAATGAGCACCGCATTCCACCCGATGACAGATGGACAAACCGAAAGAACAATCCAAACACTAGAAGACATGCTGAGAGCATGTGTGTTGGAATTCAAAGGAAATTGGGAATCTCATTTACCCTTGATTGAGTTTTCCTATAATAATAGTTACCATGCGAGTATTGGCATGGCACCTTTCGAGGCATTGTATGGACGAAAGTGCCGAAGCCCTTTGAGCTGGGAAGAAAACGATAAGTCCGTGGTAGTGGGACCACAACTTATCGAAGACATGGCTCAACAAATCAAAGTGATTCAAGGAAAGATGAAAGCCGCTCAAGACCGTCAAAAGAGTTATGCCGACGTGAGACGACGAGACCTAGAATTTCAAGTGGGAGATAGGGTCATGCTAAAGATATCACCCATGAAGGGGGTGATGCGCTTTGGCAAACGAGGGAAGTTAAGTCCTCGATACATAGGACCTTACGAGATTCTAGAACGAGTCGGAACTCTAGCCTACCGATTGGCTTTACCGCCACACTTAGATCGAGTTCATAATGTCTTCCATGTCTCACAACTAAAGAAGTATGTGCCGGACCCGACACATGTACTTCAACCGGAGATAATTGAGCTCGATGAAGATTTGACTTACGAAGAAGTCCCAGTGCGTATTCTCGATACTAAGGAACGAGTAACGAGGAACAAAACCATCAAAATGATCAAGGTTCTTTGGTCAAACCACGAAAGTGAGACGGCAACTTGGGAAGTAGAATCCGACATGAGGGAACGATACCCGACATTGTTCCAAACCGATACCGACACAGTTATGGGGACATAACTGCAATCTTAAGGGGGAGAGGATGTCATACCCCCTAATTTTTCGTGCAATCTTGTAAACTTTTGAACTACGTTATGGCTTGATCCCTTTACCGGGTACGTAGGCAGCTTAGAAGTTTAATTCTAAGTTCAGTCACAACATAATAAAACAAACACAAGACCTTAGCACGAGACGAGAAAAGCCGAAACACAACTTCGAGGACGAAGTTGATTCTTAAGGAGGGTAGACTGTAATACCCAAGAATTTTCCAACATAAAATAAAACAATAAGTAAATAAATAAATAATAAATAAAATAAATACTATAAATAAATAAACAAAGCCAGCAAATAAAAGAAATAAATAAATATAAGGAAATGAGAAATGAGATTTTTACTTAAAAAGGAATTAAAGGAATTTAATTCAATAAAAGGATGGATAAATGAAACACCAAAACCCGACACTAATGAACTCGAGTATTCGAGTCCAAAACATCCAACTAGACTAAGAATAAAATTAGAAAGAAAGTATGAACTCGAATATACCCCGGGAATCGGAATTCGGGAGCAAAGAGGGATAGAAACCCGAAAGAGAGGCGGAAACGCACGACGGATCGCACGACCCGCCCGGACCGAAGTCCAGGCGAAGCCGGCGCGGTGGCCGCGCGGTGGAAGGGGTTCAGCGCGCCACGACCGCGCCACCCCACAGATTTGGTTGTTGCGTGAATCTCTCACCCGAACGCGGATTTTTCGACTTTCGGTTGAACACCTCTCGACTCCAGAGTTCTAGGTCGGCCGTGGACGCCCTAGGGACTTAGAATTCTTTAAATAAGCCCCTTGGGAGCCCCGAACAAGTTTACGAAACCCTAAAGCACTCTATACGTTCGAAACCCTAAATCCGGAGTCGTCGGAGGCACGAAACCAAGACGAACGCTGTTGGACGAGTTCTCTACAGATCTCCATAGTCGTGGTAAGTCTCGGTCCAATCTCTATTCAATAAACGATTCGAAAACGAATCCTAATCATCTCCTTTTTCTTTCTACACCCCCGTATCGGATCTAGATCGTAGAACCCGACGAACGGAGAGGAGAAACGGTGATCTGGAAGCCACGCCTCCGAATTGGACATTCCCGACGTTCATAGATACTGTAAGTTAACCTTACATGGTTTTGGGAGATTTTAAAACATTCGAAACCTAAAAGATTTGACAAGAATCATAAATCTGTCTACTTTCGTTTTCTACCGACGCAACAGAATTGTTGAATTTTTCCGACCTTTAAAACGAACTCAAACGGAAAAACTTAAAACACGAAAAACGTTCCTAAGACTTAGACCTAGCTACTGTAAAAATTTGAGAATTTTTGGAGTTGATTTGATAGGTGAAAACCCGTTGAAACCGAACTGTTTGATTTGGATCTTGAAATCTTGGACAGAACTTAGGATTGATCTTGATCTCGTTTTTGATATAGGATCTAGGCTGTTTTAGATCTTTGGCCGAACATGAAAGTTGTAGATAAATGTCTTAAGATGATCCCTGTCAAATTTCATTAAATTTGGAGTTGAATTGATATGGTAGAAACTGAAATCTTTGATCTGTGATGTATTGTACTCGGACAGATTTCTTGTTATGCGAAAATTAGCGATTTTGACCTACTTAGGTATCTCGGATTGAAAAAGTTAAAACATGAAAGTTGTAGATCTTGATGTTTCCGAGTCAGATGTGAAATTTTGGAATTTTTGGAATTAAATCTGATTTTAGACGAATTTTGGAGTAAACTGTGATTTACCGAAAAGAAATTTTGAGATCTTGTTGAAACATGGAATTAACCTTTAGGGTTGAAACGAATTGAGATATTATTTCTAAATTAATACATTGGAAGTCAGATTTTTAAAAAAAACTAAATCCCCTTACAAACTTGATAAATTAAAATTAGGGGTGAGTGCTCTGCAGGGTGCCCCCTAACGATTCACTTCGTGCCGTAATGGACGATGGTGACCCCGCGCGCTATACTTGAAATGTGATATTGCCAAAACGGCGAAACTTAGAGCCTACACTCTCGTGAATATCCGTATGGGTTTCCCGAGGCTCCGGAGTGGTACTGGGTATGGCTGATACGGCTGCGGCCGCCGGGCTACCGGCTAAACTTGTTGACATCGCGATCTTTATCGTGAAACTTGAAATACCAAATCGGGAATGTAACGGGGATTCTAAATTAAATGGAACTAGATTAAATTATAGTGTTGTCCAATTAAATTATTTAAATGTTTTATTTAAAAATTATGGCTTTTATGATTAAACCATGTGATATGTGTTATTAAATAGAGCCTGAGATAGATTGTGCTATATGATATGGATTATATGAAATCAAATATTATGTTATTATCATGCTTTTGTTAAATTATTAAAGTTATGGCTTTTAAACCCTACGATCATGCATGTGTTGACTTACTCAGCAATTTTGCTGATCAAAACCGTTTTTATTCCTTTCTTTACAGAATATGTGGAATGAGCATGTGTGAGCACGAATCATGCATGGGATTTTGGGAACTTTTATTTTGCTTTTTATTTCGTACTTAGACTATATTATGAACGGGCCTGTTTAACCCGTGTTTTGGCCATGTCGGCCCTATTTAAATTTTCCGCTGCGATACTGTACTAAACTAAATATTTCCGCTGCGCTATGCTATTATTATTTTCGATTTATATTGTATGGGCTATTTTGAATGCTTTAAATATTTTAAAACACTGCAATACCTAGCCTTGCATCTCTTTAGTAAGCTCGGAGAAACCGTGTCTTACTAGGGAGATGTGGCGGTGACATCCCGACCTGGGTTACCAAAAACCGGGGTGTTACATATTCCTTACATTTTAATTAAATTACTTCTCTTCGAATACCCTACTAAAACCCGATCAAACAAACGAACAAGTTAATAATAATCAATGACCTATAGATAACAACTAAACAAAAATACAAGTAGTAAATATATATAAATATACTTTGTATGGAGATAATTATCGAAGAAGGGTATCTCCAACCCTAAACCCTAAACCCTAAACCCTAAACCCTGAACCCTGAACCCTAGGGTCTAAAAAAAAAAAAAACCTGAACAGGTTACTGTTCACGAAAAAAAATAATAATAATAATAATAATAAACAAAACAAAAACAAAGCAGTAAGTAGAACCAACCCCGAATAACAACAAACAATACGCTAAACCCCAACAACCTATACTAACAGGTTCCAACAGAACTGATACCTGTTAATATCGTCATTTATTTAGTCAAATTATTTCCTAAGCATTACATAATACTTCAACAAAAGAATCTAAACTCTCTTGTTCTTGCAACAGCATGGCACCGAGAGGAAGATCACGCGCTCAGCCCACTACTCCAAACACCAACGAAACCACTATGCAACCAGAAATGCCCATACCCGGCGAAGGGGTACACGCTCAAGAGGAGCCGGCAAACCCCATGCCAAACAACATGGACGCGCGCCTACGGACTCTAGAAGAGGTTCTCATCGCGATAGGGAACGCGCATGTGAACCAAGGCCAGGCCGCTGCGGTACCTCCACCCGAGGCCCGCATTAACCACCTAGCTATGGTGAACTCGTATCGTCCGCCGAACTACGCCGGAGAAGAGGACCCGGCCAAACTTGAAGAATGGATCCGAACATTCGACAAGCTACTAAACGCGGTGAAGTGCCCAATTGGCGAGAAGGTGCCTGTGGCATCGTACTATCTCGGAGGGGAGGCGGATGACTGGTGGCGTGCCATGCAAGATAAGCTAGCCGAGGACGAGGAACCCTATTCTTGGGAAGAATTCATGAGTCTGATCAGGGATCGCTTTTATCCCATGAGCACAAAGTCCGCCATGTACGAGGAGTTCTTATCTCTGAAGCAAGGAGGGCAAACAGTCCAAGAATATTACACCCGTTTCAAGGAGTTGGTGCGTTTCACACCGAGACTCGTGCCGACAGACATGGAGAAGGCACAGAAATTTGAGATGGGGCTAAACTTGGCTATACGAGAGGTGATCACTGGCGTCCCATACCCAGACCTGCAATCGGTGTATGATCGTGCGGTAGCTGTTGCAAGGGTGCAACAACTAAAAAGGAAAGTGAGTGGAGAACCCAGCCGAGGATCTCAGGGTCAGGATAAGAGGGGTAGAGACAACCGTTCCGGAAACAATGCTGTAGGGAACAACTTTCGGGGAGATCTGAACAGACCCCCTCAAAACAACAACAGAGGATATGACGATAGAACCCTTTTCCGGGGTAACCCGGTACCACCTTGCCCGAGATGCGGCAGGCCTCATTTGGCCAGAGGGTGCCCCTAACAGGGCGCCTGCTACAGGTGTGGTCGCAACGGCCACATGGCGAATGAGTGCCGCACTCGACTGGAAAACATCACCAAGAGAGAGGACTTAGGCACGGGGCCAACTCAGCCTCGCAACCAGGATGGACGGAATGGAAACAACCAGGGGTATAGACCCCCTCAGAACCAGAATCTCAATCAGAATCAACGTCCCCCACAGAATCCAAATCAGCAACAGAATCAGAACCCGAACCGGGATCAGCAAGGCAACCCGGGACGTCCAATGGGGCGATTGAATGTCATCAATGAGGCAGATGTGCCTATGCAAGGGGACGTAATGGGAGGTACGTTCCATGTCTTAAGTACACCCCTTAGAGTTCTATTTGACTCAGGAGCTAGTTGTTCGATAATATCATCTAGAGTCGTACCTGAACTAGATCTACCTAAGTGCGAATTGATTAACTTAGGGATTCAACTTCCATCGGGAGAGGTAGTATCATGCTCTAAGCGATATAACGGAATTCCGATAGTTATAAAGAACGTAGAGTTTTTCGCGAACTTAGTAGAATTCGAACTACAGGATTTTGACGTCATACTAGGAATGGATTGGCTAACCCAATATAAAGCCGTGATCGATTGCCAAAAATAAAAGATCACGTTGTCAAAGAGTCGGGGAAGGAGAGTCATCTTTTACTCCCAACCCCCTAAGAAGTCTACCAAGATAGTTAACGCCATGAAGCTATGTAGCTTAATGCGTAAAGGGTACGCGTTATATGCATGCTACATTCATAACCTTGAGGCCGAAGAGGTCAAGGTGGATAATATTCCGGTGGTGAGAGAATACCCGGATGTATTCCCGGAAGACGTTCCCGGCATGCCGCCTGAGAGAGATCTGGAATTCACTATAGATCTTATTCCGGGAACGGAGCCTGTCTCGAAGGCTCCTTACCGTATGGCGCCGCTGGAAATGAAGGAACTAAAAGAACAACTCGAGGAGTTGCTAGAAAAGGGCTACATAAGGCCGAGCACGTCCCCATGGGGAGCCCCGGTCTTATTCGTGAAGAAGAAAGATGGAGGTCTGCGACTATGCATCGATTATAGAGGACTTAACCAAGTCACGGTCAAGAACAAGTACCCGTTGCCAAGAATCGAGGATTTGTTCGACCAACTGAAGGGAGCCTCAGTATTTTCAAAGATCGACCTACGATCTGGATATCACCAGTTAAGGATCGTCGAAAAGGATATCCCAAAGACGGCATTCAGAACTCGCTACGGGCATTACGAATTCACGGTGCTATCATTCGGACTGAC
The DNA here is from genome assembly GCA_030278955.1 of Hygrophila difformis. Taxonomy (NCBI): domain Eukaryota; kingdom Viridiplantae; phylum Streptophyta; class Magnoliopsida; order Lamiales; family Acanthaceae; genus Hygrophila; species Hygrophila difformis. The sequence continues at coordinate 43,480,557 of JAOANR010000007.1, read as the reverse complement.
GAACGCCCCAGCTATGTTCATGAATCTCATGAATAACGTGTTTCGAGAACTATTAGATCAATGCGTGGTGGTGTTCATAGATGACATCCTGATTTACTCGAAAAGCGAAGAAGAGCATTCCGAACACTTACACAAAGTGTTAGGGATCTTACGAGCCAATCAGCTGTATGGCAAGCTGTCCAAATGCGACTTCTGGCTAAAAGAAGTGGCATTTCTGGGACATATCGTATCCGCCAACGGAGTGGCAGTAGACCCAGCAAAGATTTCGGCAGTGACCGAATGGGTGCCACCGAAGAATCCAACCGAGATAAGAAGTTTTCTCGGATTGGCAGGGTACTACCGGAGGTTTGTAAAGGATTTCTCAAGGATCGCTCGCCCAATGACGCAGCTGTTAAAGAAAGGGGTGAAATACGACTGGACCATCGAGTGTGATTCCGCGTTCCAAGAATTGAAGAAACGGCTTACTACAGCGCCGGTGTTGGCATTACCATCGGAGGATGGGGACTTCGAGGTGTACAGCGACGCCTCGAAGGAAGGATTGGGATGCGTGCTAATGCAAGATCAAAGGGTTATAGCATATGCATCACGTCAACTAAAGCCACACGAAGAGAACTACCCGACGCACGACTTGGAGCTAGCCGCAGTCGTGTTCGCTCTAAAGATATGGAGGCATTACCTCTATGGGCGAAAGTGTCGGATGTTCACCGACCATAAGAGCCTCAAGTATATATTCACGCAAAAAGAGCTGAATTTGAGGCAAAGAAGATGGTTGGAACTGATTAAGGATTACGACCTGGAAATCGCGTACCACGAAGGAAAGGCCAACGTCGTGGCCGATGCCTTGAGTCGAAAGACTCAACACGTGGTGAACTCACTTGTGGTACCGGCCGAGTTGTACAGAGACTTGGCAAAATTGAGTCTGGAGTTGGTACACTCTGGCGAAGTAAGTGAGGTCGTCAACACGATGGTAGTAGGATCTACCATACTTGATGAGATACGACTAGCACAACAGGGTGATGAAAAGTTGGAGGAAATTAGGAAGAGCATTGCTGAAGGAAAGGCAATGGATTTTAAAATCCATGAGGACGGAAGCATCCGCTTCAAAGGAAGGTGGTGCATACCACGAAAATGCGAGGACCTGAAGCTAAGAGTAATGGAGGAAGGCCATAATACCCCATATTCGGTCCACCCCGGTGGCGAGAAGCTATACAAGGACATAAAGAAGAACTATTGGTGGCCGAACATGAAGAGAGAAATAGCCGAGTTTGTAGCGAGATGCCTTACCTGCCAGAAGGTCAACGCCGTACGGCAGAAACCCTTAGGATTAATGCAGCCATTGGAAATCCCAAGTTGGAAATGGGATAGCATTTCAATGGACTTCGTCTCGGGGTTACCACGTTCATCGAAGGGGATGAATAAAATCTGGGTGATCGTGGATAGGTTGACAAAAGCTGCCATATTTATCCCCATGAAGGATACCTGGTCCATGGACCAATTAGCAAGGGCATATGTCGACAACGTGGTACGACGACATGGAGTACCACACGACATCATCTCGGACAGAGACAGTAGATTCGTCTCACATTTTTGGACAAAACTACAAGAAGCCCTCGGTACGAAGATAAAGATGAGTACCGCGTTCCATCCCATGACGGATGGACAAACGGAAAGGACGATCCAAACTTTGGAAGACATGCTGAGGGCATGCGTACTAGAGTTTAAAGGAAGTTGGGAAAACCACTTACCCTTGATCGAATTTTCCTACAACAACAGCTACCATGCTAGCATTGGCATGGCACCTTTCGAGGCACTGTATGGACGCAAATGCCGAAGCCCATTGAGCTGGGAAGAGGGCGAGAGGACTATGGTAATTGGACCGCAACTTGTTGAGGACATGGCTCAACAAGTCAAAATAATCCAAGGAAAGATGAGAGCCGCGCAAGACCGGCAAAAGAGCTATGCCGACGTGAGACGGCAAGATTTGGAATTCCAAATAGGCGATAAGGTCATGTTAAAGGTATCACCGATGAAGGGTGTGATGCGCTTTGGCAAGCGGGGAAAATTAAGCCCACGGTACATAGGACCCTACGAGATCCTAGAAAGAGTGGGGAATCTTGCATACCGATTGGCATTACCGCCACAATTTGCTCGTGTCCACGACGTGTTCCACGTCTCGCAACTGAAGAAATACGTCCATGATCCGACCCACGTACTCCAACCGGAGGAAATTGAGTTGGACGATGACTTAAGCTACGAAGAAATTCCGGTGCGAATACTCGACAAGAAGGAGAGGGTAACAAGGAATAAGACCGTGAGGATGGTTAAGGTTCTTTGGTCTAACCACGAAGCCGAGACGGCAACGTGGGAGCTGGAAGCAGACATGAGGGAGCGTTACCCAACCCTATTCCAAGACAGTGCAACAACAGTTATGGGGACATAACTGTAATCTTAAGAGGGGGAGGATGTGACAACCCGAGTATTTCTGAATATTTTGTACGAATACTTTGTACCCCAAATAAACAAATTCAAATTGTTTTGAACTACGTAATGAATTGATCCCTTCACGGGGTACGTAGGCAACTCGGAAATTTCAATTCTGGGTTCAGTCAAATAATAACAAACAACGACGCACAATAATACAATCGCTTAATCAAACAATTCCCGAACTCGCGAGAGGATGAAGTACAACTTCGAGGACGAAGTTGGTTCTTAAGGGGGGTAGACTGTAATACCCGTAAATTTTAGAATATGAGAATAGGAATTAATCCAATAGGAGAGAAGGTTTCGTTTCCGAGAACCCGTAGACGCGGAAATGCACGGAAGTCAAAGGACGACGAATTAGAACCCGACGGACCAAAACCGACGGTCTTAGGATTTCAAGCATGTAATCGAATTGAGACGGAATAAATTTATGATGAGAAGCATAATCCGGAAATGACCCGGAAAAAAAAATCGAGCACGAAAACGGGGAAGGATAGAAGTCCGAAAGAGAGGAGAAAAAGACCCGACGGATCGGATCGCACAGACCCGCCCGGACCGCAGTCCAGGCGAGTCTCGCGCGCTGGCCGGGCGGGGGTTTGGCTAAAAGGCGCGCCAACCCCGCGTGGCCCTACAGGTTTTGGCAACTTGCGCGTTTTCGGCGATTTCTTACCATAATTCGGCCTCCCGACTTTGGAAAGCAAATTTTGGTCGAAGGGAAAGCCTTTAGGGCGACCTAGGGCTGCCACCACCACCCTTTCATCAGTCACCAACCAGAAAATTCACTCTCAAACTCTCTCAAACTCTCCCCAAAGCCAAAACACTTTCCGGAGACTTCCCGACGACTTTCCGATCACTTCCCGGCGACGAAAACCGACGGAGGAGGCGTAGAATACAAGATCCCTAGTGTTCTAATCTGTGGTAAGTCGTTCATAGATTTCCATTTAAGTTTTTGAACCCGAAAACTCGATCTAACATTGGATTTCTTCGTCCGACTTGAAATCGTGGCCAAAGTCGGAAGCTTGACGTTGAGGAGATCCGTTCGTAAGATTTTGGACGAGCCAGCGACCTTAGGACGACCCAAAACTCTCTATCACTGTAAGTTGAGCCTTCCATATCAATACGGGTGATTTCGGGGCGTCCGGTATAGGCGTAATGTAACGAAACGTAAAAATCGAACTTAAAAACCCCATCTTGCGCAGTTTCTGTAATCGGCCTAAAACTCATATTTCGAGGATTCAATCCGAGAAACTCAAAACTAGACTTTTAATCCTAACACATAAATCTAGGTTGTGTAAAAATTCCAGCCATTTTCGTTAACTTTTGCTATTTTAAATCGCATCGAAAAGAAACTGTTTTGACAAAACGTGTGGAAATCTGCCTATGAACATGTTCGAACTTAGTGAATTTATTTCTATATTTTCTAGTCCGATTTGATCTTTATAATCTAAATGAAAGTTGTAGATAATCATGTCTAGTATATGCATATTAAATTTCAGAATTTTTGAAGTCCATTTGATATGTTAAAACGTCGAAATTTTGAACTGTGTCATACCTGAGTTCGGACAGATTTCTGATTGCATTGTAAAATCGATTTTTGACATGTTTCCTCAACTTATTTCGAAAAAGTTAAAACACGAAAGTTGTTCGTTAGGGTGTTTTGCATAAAGTGTGAAGATTTCAGATTTTTCGGACTTAAAACGGATTTTTAAATTGAAAAGGCGCAAACTGTGACGCCAAGATACTTTTAAATCGAAGGATTTTGAAATTTCGAAACGAACGGTCAAAGATTTGAAACACGATACATCTACACTTTTGAAAAACCCCGATACATTAAATCTAAATGATACATGAGATACTTGGTGGAGGGTGAGTGCTCTGCAGGGTGCCCCTCTAGCCTTTTCTCTTCGGGCCTATAATGGACGAGAGAATTTGATGAAATATTACGCCAATCGGCGGGAGATACATGGCCTACTCTCTCGGGTTGTCCGTATGGATTTCTCGAGGCTCCGGAGTGTTACTGGGTATGGCAGATACGGCTGCGGCCGCCGGATCACCGGCTATACAAGATACTTACGACACGGCTGCGGCCGCCGGATCACCGGCTATACAAAACACTGAGAAATGGTTACGTAACGGGGAAATAAAAGATTTAATATTTTTAAGTATTTATTTATTTTTGCATGTCTTTAAATTATGCATTTAAAATTATGTCTTTAAATTTCATGGCATGACTAAATTATTATTGTGGATTAGATGCATGTTTAAATACACAATTAAAATTATTATTTCCTTTAAATTTTGTGAATGCATGTTAGGAGTGAAATTTTAAATTATCTAATTAAATCCCTTTATTGCTATGTTAGGATCAACTTACTCAGTATTTTATATACTGATAAAATTGTTGTTTTCTCTTTTCTTTCAGAGTACGGAGATAATGCATAGCATGTGCATTGGGGGATGGATTTATTAAACATTGTTTTACCGCTTTTCATGATACTTGCATAACGGGCATGTAAATCCCGCGTTTTGGCCATGTCAGCCCATGTTACCTTTTTTTCCGCTGCGATATATTATTACTACTATATGTGTGGATGATACTTATTATTTTTACATAGATTCCGGACTTGTTTTTAAATCTTTTGCAATACCTATAGCCTTGCATCTCTTTGGCAAGCTCGGAGAATCCGTGTCTTGCTAGAGAGATGTGGCGGTGACATCCCGGCCTGGGTTATCAAATCCGGGGTGTTACAGGGGCGGCTCAAAACACCACCAACCATGTGAAGAAAAGAATCCAAGGCAGGAAAAGTCAAAAAACCGACAAGAGCCATGTGACTCTTGGAAAACCGCGTTAATGGGCACTAGGCCCCTCCTTATTACATTATTGTATTATGTACTAGTTGTGTGATTTTTCATCCGAACCTTATCGGATAACTTTGCCACTTGGCACGTTTTTATTGGTTGTTGTGGATTACTTAGATGACATTCCCATCTATAAATAGAGGGATGGTCTTCACTTGTAAAACACACACTCACTTAGCTCTCTCTCTCTCTTAAGGTTTTTGAGACTGCACTCTTGCTACTCTCGAAAGCTCTTTCTCTCTCTAATTCTCTTGTATTCCCAACCCTTTCAGTAATAAAATTTCAGTTTGTAAAGAAAGACCCGGTGTGGATTGCTTCCTCTTTTCTTTACTTTATGAAATACAGGGGCCCATCTGAACGGGAAAGCCTCTCTTCTCTCAAGGTATGGGTTAGTTTATGAATTAGGTTATGGTATGATTGTTCTATGTATGGATTATAATGTTATAAACATAAATATGTAACCTTTTAAAACTTAATTGATGAGATATGCCATTAGGGGAGTAAGATAAAAATTTAAAAGGCTTTATGCCGTAAAAGCTGTAAGAAAGACTCGTTAGGGGAACCACAATTCAGGGATGTTTGTTAAACATGATGATGTTTTGTTACTGTTGTCCCTTTTGATTTGCCCCGTAGACCCCCTGCTTACATTTCAGATCTAGGTCTGGATAATGCTAATTTGAATTTGAAACCCGAAACAGGCCCAGAAAAATGTCTCATCAGTGACAGTAATAAGAGGATTGCGGACTTAATGTTTATGATAATATTTCCATAACAAAGGACAATCGGACCCATAATACATAATCATAAAATTAAAACGACCAAGAGAATAATAGGAGATGGCAAGTACCTAGTAAGACATCACGACATATAAGTTTTTCGCGTACAGAAAATCAGTGTTTTAAAACCTTTTGAAATAATTAATATCATTTGTCAAAACAAATGGAGAATATGACTAAAACCACTAAAAACCCTAAAACAGATGCGTTTAAAACAGAATCTTTTAAAAACACAGAAACAAGATTTGTTATTGTACCTTACCCGAAAACACACTTTCTATGCCAAGAATGTGAAAACTTGCTTACTAGACTGATGAATAAACAAAATCAAATAAACCAGGTTTGCAGAGAACAAAGATTATTTGAAAATATTATAAAATGGAAAGTGACTAAAGAAGTTGAATTTCTAAAAAATGAAATAGAAATTCTAGAAAACAGTTATCAAAAGCACACAAGAATCTATAAGGTTTTAGAAAAACTACGAGATAACCATATTGAAAAGTGTGAAAACCATTTTATAACCTGTGAACTCGAAGAAAAAATATGGAAAAAATTACAAGAAGAACATTTAGCAAGAAATAACTAATTGGGAAATGGAAGCACAAATACTTTTTGATATTTGTCCAGAATGTGGAAAACTTGGAGAAACCATGTGGAAAATTGAAAAGGAAATAAAAGATCTATAAGACACAATTGTAAGGTTAACAGAATATAAAGAAGAAGAAAAAGAAGAAGCACATGAACTCATATATGTGTTAAACCGTGACGAAGAAATAAAAACTATTCTAAATTCGGTTTACATATATGAAGAAGTTATAAGCTACCAACAACGGACCTCAAAACAAAAATAGAGGAGTTAAAAACTTCTAAAACGAACTTTATTAATCATATCAAAAATCAACATTAAAAGAAAATGACTTATAAAACAATAAGAGAATTTAGTAAAAGGGAGAAAGTTGCGATTGAAAGATATCGCATTAAAAAAGAAATTATTAGAATACAACTAGAATCAAAAATAGAATGTCTACAACTCTTAAACAAGAAAGGTCTCATAGAAGAACTAATGGATGTAACCTTGTGGCTTGACCGAGAGGCCAGAAAATTGAGAAACTGGGAAAGCAACTTAGACCAAGAAAGAAAAGAAAAGCAAGTTAATTATACTGGTTAATCATATATTAAAAAAAAAATTAAAACTGCTCAAATATCCAGAAAAGATATTGAATTTTAGCACAAAAGTACTAAAATCAGAACAATATGTATAGAACAGGTAAAACAAATGTATTGAACTTAACCAGGGGTATATTTGTCAATCCGACACTCTCTCTCCACCATGAAAGCGACATCAGGTACCTAAAAGGAATAAAAATTCCTATAGGTACTGAACAAGTAAGAAATGATGGATGGGAGGTATTTTTCTGTAACTTGCCCTTTAAAAAATATGATATATATTTTTAATTTGAAAAATAAACAATCAATTCACATTATTTTATTTTCAACGATAAATATGTATCTATTTCTGTAGTAATTTTTTCTGGGCTGCTTTTTTGAATAATAGTTTATTAAAATATAATTTCTAAATTTAAAATATTAAATTATAAATTTAAAAATAATAGTAATAAATATAAATTATAATTTCCTTAAAGTCCAATTGAGTCTCAAATCTAACAATCAACTCAATTATTTTTGAAGCCCATTGGCCCATCACTATCCATAAGATCAAGAGCTTTTTTATGTTGTGGAGTTTAGTAGTTAAAGTGGTGTGGGTATTTGTGTTTAAGATTATAATGAATTTTGATACTTTTTATGGTTTAACTTTGACTTAATATTATCGTAGTGATGTAATTTGAGAAAAATATTCAAGTGTGGTCTTGTTAGAATTGTCTAATCGTGTAGTTTTAGAATATATATTTTATACAATTTTGATTTGTATCAATTTTGTAATATTAAGAGTTAAAAAATATATATATATATATATATATATATATATATAAGGGACTTTGTGTAGGAAAATAATAATGCATTGGAATTTGTGCAGAATAGTAAAAGTAAGTATTTTAATGGGATTTGACAACAATTAAGATTCTAATCAAACTTATATTAATTTAATTTTTCTAAAAATGGAAAGGGTTCAAACTTCGTGGGACACCCCAAAAAAGAATATGGTCAAACTTCGTGGGACGGAGGGACTATTATAGATTATAGATTACTGGGTTTTGGCTAGTTTTTGTTATCATATTTGCTATTGCATTTTCAAACCTCAACGTACTCATGGTAGTAATGTATTTGTTGGAATATTTGAGCCTTTTTTTTTTTTTTTTTAAAGAGATGTACTTTACCCAAACCATGTTTTTTTGGGAACTATGGATTTGGCTTTAGCACACCAAACCGCCCACATTGCATCTAAAAAATGCCGCAGCTGGGTCGCATTATATCGCACACTTGAAACCGGGTGTGCCATAACAGGTCCGCCAGACAATATAATCTATTTTTGTTCATTTTTTTTTCCATTTCGCTTGTCTTTATGTATTATTACCTGTTTCCGATCAATCTTGGAACATGGTAAATTTTCAATTAATGGTATTTAAAATTGAAAACAAAATTTCCTTTAAATGTCTTGGAAGTACTTGGCCTCGTCAACAAAAGAACAATAATGCTAACTTTTTCCTTTTTATTCAAATCGCAGGTGTTTTATTCTTTTATTTCATACTTCAACAGAATGAGCAGCCATTTCATGTGAAATCATAACATGAACACTAAATACCCTAGAGACTCTCAACAATAGCTAATGTCACCGTGACAAGATCTGCCGTATTTTTTCCAATGCTCCCCAATACAGTATCTTCCGTGAAGTATACGATGCTGTCGTAAGCTATTAGCACACTCAGTTTAAGATCCCCTATTTTGGCAGTTGATTTCGATACCAGTAATGGCCGACTATGTTGATCCAGCTCAACTATCGACGAGTTGTACTCATACACAAAATACCCGACCCTGTCACGGTTGATGCTGTTCTCAATGGATATAGCCTTAGGGATCGCGGCCTTAGCTGCCACCACAGTTTTGTCAACAGCAATGAGGCCCAAACCCCACTTGTCCGCCCCGGCGGATTTCGGGTCCGTTCTCAGAGTCTCCAAGCAGAACGGGGGATTTTCGGATGTTCTGCATATATCATCGACCAAATCTGCTTGGCAAATGCATAACAACATGGTTGAAAAAGAAGCTAAAGTAATCCAGAAGAACGTGGAAGCCATTGTTCGTTGTGATATAGTAGTACTTTTATCTATGGTATTTCTCCGATGTTGGTTTGGGGTTCAACTTTATTACATATTTATAGTATCGTTTAAACCCATAAAATACTCTGTATTCTGTAATATTTTTATTCTAAACGATCACTTACCAAATATACATATGATTTTTTAAATAAAAAGTTATTGTCTGTCCTTATAAGTTTATACTCGTTTTTCAGCAGATTTAAATTCACTTTTTAGGTGCAATGACACAAAGATGGCAGTAATTATCCGGTAGAATGGAAAATAATTATTGTTATAATTTATAATGATGGACCTCCATTCTATCATACGTCACAATTTATTATTTGACACATGTAGTAGTAATTTTTTTTTGATGAGCATGTAATAGTAATTGGTAATTGGTATTTGTGCTACCATAAAAAAGAAAAAAAAAAGTACTATTTATCTTGAAAATCAATATAGGCCCACTATAAGATCATTTGGCTATTTTTATAATTCGCCGGCCTTATGGAAAAATACCCAAATGTTCCATTAGGTTTGCCTCGTTTCTTAATTGATCCATTAAAATACCGATTAGCCTAATCACCCTTTCATATTCGCTAATCTTCGCCAATTTAATCCCAGCCCCCTTAATTTCATTTAATCTCTGACGTGGACAAAGGTTTAGCGAGGTCAACAGCTTGACCCAAGTGAGAGGCTGATTTGGCAGGGGTGGACTGGCTCATTTGGCAGAGAAGCGGCACACATAATCCGTTGATTTAGAAATTACCTGATTTGAATCCATTAGTGCAGAGTTCGAGCAATCTATGCCGGAATCACTGAAGCTCAGGTTTGGTGGTGTCAAGCCCAAACCGCCCTAGAAATCAGGCGGTACTGAAAACCCTTGGACAAAGAGATTTCTTCAGATCCGCTTAAATATGTTTGTGAGAAACGGAGGGCAGGGGAAATGGATTTTTACCCAATTCCAAATCCCTAATTCCCAAATCCAAATAAATTTTATCTCTCCCCTTCAACCCTAACCCCTAATACCAGCCGACGACGCGCTGAGTTCGTTCATGCGCTGAGTTCTCCTTCCGCCGGAGCTTTTCACGAAGGTGCCTAAGGATCTGGTTCAGGTGGAGGCACCGGCACCGACACCGGCTCCGAAGTTGGCGAAGCCTAAGAGCATATCGAAGCGCACGGGGGAGACAACCGGAGGTGGAGGGGATGACGCCGAGAGTCTAGGGGCCGCCGGAGACGATGGCGACGTGGCGGACGCGGAGGCATCACCCAATGGCGGAGGAAGAGTTGCCGGCGGCGGCACTGTGAGTCTGCTCTTCAGTTTGGCCTTTGTCATTTTTAGTGGATTTCTTAATTTTTATTTTTTGAATTTGCGGTGTGTTTTTTTTCTTATATTGTTAAAAATTTATGGATTTTTATTTATTTTTACTTTTACTTTTTGGAGTTCTGTAATAAATATATACTCAGTAATTTGTGTGGCATGGGCTCCCAATATCCATTTCCTAGCTTGTATAGACTGTTCAGCAAATATATATATATATATATATATATATATACTCCCTTCGCGTTTTTATTCTTGCCCTATTAGCAAATATGCTATTGTTCACACAGACACACACACACTTTGATTTAAAGTTTTATAATAGTTATACAAGTTAAAATATAGTCAAGTGTGATCTTGTTAGAATCGTCTGATCTTATAGTTTTTAAATATCGAACTTTTAGAATTTTTAATTGTACCGAACTTGAGTTATTAATGGTTTAAAATATACAATGCATTGCCTTCTGTGCGAGTCTAGAGCAAGAATTTAAAAAATGGAGGAAGTATGTATATAGTTTTTTAGTTTTTTTCTCCCTAAACAATCTATACAGGCTAGGAAAAGAGTGGTTGAAGCCCATGCCACACAAATTACAAATGTAACAAAAGGGGATGGATAGGGGGCCGATGGGGAATCGAACCTCCAACCTCAAGGGACTCAACCACTTAATTGGGCTAAGTTCTGATCCCAAAAAGGAACAAAGGAGAGGGATAGAGTCCGGGTGGGGAATCGAACCTCCAACCAATGTGGGCAAGTTCATATATATATATATATATATAGAGGAACAAAAAAGGTTAGGGTTTGATCGTAAACCGCTCTGATACCATATTGGGGAATGGAATATATTTCAATATTGAGAATGAAGATTACAAGCAATATATATAGATTGAGGTGTTACAACAATCTCCTAAGATATCTCACAAATAAATAATTCAAAAGATATATAATCTACAATTATGCGAAGAGATATATTATCTCTTAATATTAGGTTCCTCTTCAGATGCATCATCTATCAGGAAACATGACACCACAGTGCACACATTTAATTGAATATCATAATCTGAAAAATAATGTGGCTGCCTTCTTTGCCTGGAGGATCTTTGAAGTGGATCCTCTCCTGTTGGTGCAAAATTCAAATTTTCATCTTGAGCAGCATCATCCGTTGGTGTGAAATTCTGTATCTGTTCACCATTTTCATCATTTTCAAGGAAAGATGAAAACTTGACAGTACCACAATTTGCTCTTTCGTCAGCATGGTACAATGAAATTTCATCAAACACCACATCGCCGGAGACGAAAACTTCTTTGTTTCCTGGTTCATACACATCCATCCTTTTCTGTGACTATCATAACCCACAAAGATGAACGCTTTGCCTTCGGGTCAAGTTTAGTTCTATTTGACTTTGAACATGGACAAAGCATATTGAACCAAAAACTCAATAATAGATCGCATTTGTTGCCTGATGGTACAGTACCTCAAAAGAGGATGGTTCTGTCCCTGGACAAGATGGTAGCCGGTTTATTACATGGCACGCCGACTGGAAAGCTTCTGTCCATAATTCTCTTGGAACATTTTTCGAATGCAACCAAGACAAGCACACAGCTGTAAGATGTGCCAACTTACGTTCCGCAACTCCAATTTTTTTGTGGCGTATCTGGACAAGTGGCTTTTGCAATACTCCATGAATTCATCAGACATATATTCTCCCCCATTATCAGTGCGCAAACTCTTTATTTTCTGCTATGTTGCTGCTATGTGCAACATTGGCCCCTTTCAACTTTGTAAGGCAGTTTTGTTTGATATGTCCTGGCTTTCCACACCGATCACACACAACCTTCACACGGCAGCCACGTTTAAGGTGTCCTTGTTTTCCACACATGTAGCACTTCCTAGACGTTCCTTGAGAACTGAGAAGGGTCGTCTGTCTTGGAATGATCTTTGGTGGAACTCTTCTTTTGCTCTTTAGCATAAAGAACTTCATTTGACTGTCGGTGTGACTTATTATTCCCATACCTTTGTCTCTCCAAAGCTTCTTGATCTGCGAGCAAATTCTGTAACTCATCGATTGATGGTTGTGTTGTCCACCCTTGTACTGATGGTACAAAAGGATGGAATTCTTTGCGCAAGCCTCGAGACATCGACACAGCCGGTTCTTGCTTACTTTCTCTTCAGTATCTATCTCTGAAATCCCAGAACACAGATTTTTGACTCGTAAGAAATATTGTCGAATTGCCAAGTTACCTTGAATTGTGACAGCCAATTCATTTTTCAAGTACTACAAACGAGCAGTGTTCTTCTTTGTGAAGAGATTTTCAAGTGCATCCCACACTTCCTTTGGCATCTTCAATTCACGAACATGCTCTATGTACTCTTTGTTGATCGAAGTCCGCAGTGCAAAGAGTGCTTTCCCGCACTTCATCTTCCATTTCCGCCGGCCTTCTGTATTCTCGGGAGTGTTAGTAAAAAAAAAAAAAAAAAAAAAAAAAACAACTACACCTGTAACAATCTCCCACAGATCATGTCCTTGTAAAAAAAGCTTCCACTCCAGTAACTATAATTGTTGATGAAAGCTTATATACACCGGAATCGGCAAAGATGCCTCCACCATTCATCTTTCTTGACAATAAAAATCAACACCTTGATTGATCGGAACAAGGCTTTGATACCATGTAACAAAATTAATATAGACAAGAAGATGAAAAATATGGAGAACAACTGGAAGAGAAGTTTTTATGACTTGATAATCTGTTACACCAAAGCAGCAAAATATATAGGAATACTTGATACTAAAATAGTTAACCATCTAACTGCTACTGCTAATGACCGCTAAAAAATAGGAAGACTCAATCTAACACTCATGACTTGTTCAAGACAAATGAACGTGCAGAAGGTTGCACTAATTTGTGTCAGCTCTGACATCTCAAAAATCTTCTAATCCACCTCCTCCCCAGCGAAGATGACCCGGCGGGGAATCCTCTGTAAATCGGCGTCTTCATCCACGAGCAATGAACGGAAACTTCCCGCGACAGCACCTCCTGCATTCCGTTCAGGTATGGTTTCCTGTGTGTTGGATTCTGTAGGTTGGATGTTATCAAGATATGTGCTTGACTTTAGCTTGAATGGTTCTACCATAAATAAAAAAAAATTAAATTATTCCATCTATATGTTTGCTGGAAGATTTAGATTTAAATAGGATTCTGTTTGCTTGTTAATTTCGGTCTATAATTTTGGTGGAAGATTTTGTTGGAAGATTGTAGTTCGAATTAGTTTGAATGGTCCTGTAATTTGCCCTGTGATGCTTGTAAAAATAAAATAAGATGTGTTTGCTTGTTAATCTTCCCTGTTCAAGGCAAATTGGTTAGAAGTGGATTTTATATGTTGTTTCAAAGCGGAACAGGATTGAGAATGATGTTGATTAGGTTAATTCAAGTGTCATTGAAGTTGGTACAGCTCAATTTGATACTGCATTTGCCCAATTTCTTCTACAGTTATATGGATTAGTTAGTACTCTATGTTAATCTATGATTATGTTGTATGGATTAATATTATGTTGTGATTGAGGAGGAGCTTTAGTCTGTTAATGTATCTAAATTTTATTACTAGTCTTTATGTATTACCTGTTTCTGATCAATCTTGGAACAAGGTAAGTTCTGAATAAATGGTATTTAAAATTGAAAACAAAATTTCCTTCAAATATTTTGGGCGTACTCGGCCTAGTCAAGAAAAGAACAATAATAAACTAACTTTTTCTTGTTTACTCAAATCGCATGTGTTTTATTGATCTCTTATTTTATACTTCAACAGAATGAGCAGCCAATTCATGTGAAATCATAACAACATGAACACTAATTAAAGTAAGAGCCTCGTAACAACAGCTAATGCGACCGTGACAAGATCTGCCGCATTTTTCCCAATGACTGCCAATTCAGTATCGTCCGTGAAGTATACGATGCTGTCGTAAGCTAATTGCACATTTAGGACAAGATCCCCTATTTCGGCAGTTGATTTCGATACCAGTATTGGCCGACTACGTTGATCCAGCCTAAATATCGACGAGTTATACTCATTCACAAAAAACTCAATATTGTCACTGTTGCGGCTGTTCTCAATGGCTATAGCCTTAGGAATCGCCGCCTTGGCTGCCGCCACAGTTTTGTCAACGGCAATGACTCCCAAACCCCACTTGTCCGCCCCAACAGATTTCGGGTCACTTCTCAGAGTCTCCAAGCAGAATGGTGGATTTTTGGATTTTCTGCATATATCATCGACCAAATCTGCTTGGCAAATGCATAACAACATTGCTGAAAAAGAAGCTAAAGTAATCCATAAGAACGTGGAAGCCATTTTTCGTTGTGATATAGTAGTACTTTTATCTATGGTATTTCTCCAATGTTGGTTTGGGGTTCAACTTTATTACATATTTATAGCATCCTTTAAACCGATAAAATACTCTGTATTCTGTAATATTTTTATGGTAAACGATTGCTTACCAAATATACATATGTTTTTCTAAACAAAAAATTATTGTCTGTCCTTATAAGTTTATACTCGTTTTTTAACATGTTAAAATTGACTTTTTAGGTGCAATGACAAAAGGATGGCAGTAATTATCCGGTAGAATGGAAAATAATTATTGTCATAATTTATAATGATGGACCTCCATTCTGTCATACGTCACAATTTATTATTCGTGACACATGTAGCAGTAATTTTTTTTGGATAAGCCAATTCAATGGCCGGAGAAAAATACAACAACCACACGAAAATACAAAAGAAGGAAATAAAAAGAAGGCAACACTGAGGAAGAGACAGAAAGAGCAAACGACAATGAAGAAAACAAACAACACAAAACTAGAAATAAGGCTAACAAGCGCCCAAGACAAAGTCCGGCGGGAAGGCCCAAGTGGTAAAAAATTTCTCCTTCAAAGCACCATATGGAGTATGGCCACTCACCATATCCTTTAACATGCAGTCTCTAATATCATGAATGTCCATAGTAAGATTCAAAGCAGTTTTCCCAAGGAACCAAACAGACTCATCCCTACCCAAAGCATCCTGAATACACAAAGGGCAGAAACCTTCTCTGGACAAAAAATCACTGGACTTTCCAAATTGAGATTGGGGTTCCATAATAACAACCACGTCCGGAGAATGACACATAGGAGGGCGAGCTTCCCCGAATTAAGTCTGCATATTGACGTCCTCCTCCAACAGCCCTTTACCCGCTTGTGCTTCCTTTTGGCCCTGCTCCGGCTCAAGAGCCTCCACAGTTTCCGGTGATTTCTCATTCTGTCCGTCTGATTTAATGATCGTCGAAGAGCTTCCCTTTTCCCTCAAGTTGACTTCCTCCTCTCCATCTGAGGGCCTCGCCCGTTTAGAAGTTGTGGGCTGTTTCGACTGAACCACTAATGCCTTTTGTAGGTGCAAAAGGGCCTTGCCCCTAGGACCATACAATCCTTTCTTAATCGTTCCAAGCCCATTCTCCACTGGCCTGCTTCCCTTAGAAGAGCTCAGAATGCGCAGCCCAAAATTGGTAGTTCCAATAGGCCCAACCTTTCTCACCACCCCAATACTTCCTCCATGTCCGTTAGCAATTGCCTTTTTACCCTGTCCATCCACTGTTGATTTCTTTCCCCCAATTTGTCTTTTTCTAATCACTTTTATCCAATCCCCACCATCAGGCTGCAGAGGCACCCCCTCCTCACTCACGTGATCTCCATAGGAAGTCAACATTACATTCTCTTTCTCACATGTTTCCATTTTTGTGCTACTATCAGCTGATTTCCCCTCTTCTGCTGATTTGTCTGTAACCTTCAATTGGTGAAAGTCAGCCTTTTCAACCTTAGACTGAGAACTTCCCGCAACATCAGTTCTGGCTTCTTTCCCTTTTACCTTTTCAGCCTTAGCATGCCCCTTTTTGCCAGGTGCCTCAAGTTTGTCATCTACTGACTTCTTCTTCTCAACCTCATCCGACCGGCGCTCCGGGCATTTGTTACTGGCATGGCCATATTTCATACAAGTTGAGCATAGGAGGTGCAGGCCTTCATAAGAGACCTTTTGCCAATAATCCCCTATGAGCGCACTGGAGACAACCGGTTGATCAAGGTCAATCTCCACACACACACGCGCGAAACTAGCCCGATGGTATCCTTTCGTAACTTCATCAACCCTTACCGGAGTACCAATGGCTTTAGCCAGTTTCATGAGGAGAAATTCATCATACATTTCCATGCATAAACCTGGGAACCTAGCCCAAACCACTGTTCTCCGAGGTGCATCCATAGTGGGAGAGAAGTTTGGCTTCCATGGGGAGATAGTGACATAACTATCAAACACCATCCAAGGACCCCCCTTCAAAATATACATGCGGTCAGCCGCTGTATCAAGTTTTACAATGAAGAACCCTTCTCCCAAGTCTATCATCTCAAAGTGACCATGAAGTTTCCACATCCTTGACAATCTTTCTCTCAAAGCAAGAAACCCTACTCTTTTACCAAGGACCGATATAATCAGAGCGTCCTCCCATGGTTTATAAAGCCTTTTCTTCAACTGCGGAGCAAGGGTCAGCCTCGGCTTGAGCCTATCTCCATCTATAAAGTCCAGTGACACTAGATTTTCAGCATCGGGATCACTCAACAATGGCACCCGGGGAGCCTCTTTTCCATCCAGGACCATGTCCCGGAATGATGGTTTAGATCCTCCATTGAACACGAATTTCCCCGAAGCCTGAGGAGACTGAGGAACCTGAGTAAGTGGCAAGACAGCATTTTCCGGCGCAGGGTTTGTAAGGGGGGAGGGGAGGAGAGAAGCGAGAGCATTTTTCAACATCCACATGTAGCAGTAATTGGTAATTGGTGTTTGTGCTAGTATAAACTAAAAAATACGCCTTGTACTGATATTTTAATATTTATCTTGATAATCAATATAGGCCAACTACACGATCATTTGGCTATTTTTACAATATGCCGCCGTTATAATAGCTTGTTTTGGAAATTTTGATGGGCCTGCTGAAACAGTAACGGCCATTTTGGTGATGAAAAAGGTACCAAATGTCTTGATATTATTTACTCCCTCCGTCCCATTTAAAGTGTCACAAAACTTTTGGGCACGATATTTTATGTGGAGATTGTTAGTATTTGATGTAGGGATAGATTAATGTTTAAAGTAGGGGTAAATTAAGAATTTGTATGATGTGATGGTAATGAGTTTGAATTTTTAATTGATTTATTTATGTGTGATGTGATAGTTGTAAGTTGAATTTATTAATGATATTTATTTATTTATGTGATGTGATGGAGTAAGTTTAGTGATTAATATTTTAAATATTTCCTAAAATGGAATGTGACAAAAGTGTTGGGACAACCAAAAAAGGAAAGTGAGACATAAATAATGGGACGGAGGGAGTACTTGCCACACCAGTGTTTCTGAACAAATCCAAAGTACGGACATTAACTCCTTGTTCTTGTTGAGACTGATACACATGCAACTATTGTTGAGCATGGAAATATTTCGAACACCTTTATGGTTTAAAATAAAAGATTACTTTTCCATGAGAGATTCAAAAGCTATGTATTTAATTATTAAAATTGGGGAATGAGGACTTGGCCCTTGTGGTCGTGTCCCCTAACTTCCAACTTTATGGTTGGGGATTTGACTCCCACCCGACCCCTTTATCCACTTTTGTAATTTGTGTAACTTCAGCTCCTATACACCCTTGCGGACACATGAATGTCAATTTTACCAAATAATTTCTTGAAAAATTAGTATCTTTAGAAGTGAAGTCAATTGATCGCATGGAAATTTATGGTCAATATTTAAATTAGTGTAGAAAAGAAAGATGCATGAAAGATCCTAAAACTGTGGAAGACGCCATGCATGATTTGTTCTTTGTTATGTCAATATGCCATATATATATTCTGAGTCCGAATTGAATTTGGTTAGTCCATGTCTCCAAATTAATTTAGACATTTTGGGGGCATAATGGTACAAAATATCATGTGTCTGGCCAAGGTAAAAGCGAAGAAAAAAAAAAAAAGTCAATTGGGTGTGGTAACTTTGCTATTTTTCTAATTTAGTGCATTAATTATTAAATTTTCTAATATAATGTCAGTGCTTTAGTTGTATTCAATTTAATTCTATCGGACTTTAGTGAACCATAATGCTAATGTGGCATGAGATTAATAAAGATTAATTTAATTGTAGCCGAATTTGTAGAAAAGAGACAAAATAACGGGCTGACCCAACTCGAGCCCATTTTAAGAGGCCTAACACAGAATATATTTTAATGTATTTTTGGCTTGTAACCCAAAAAAAAAAAAGCTCATTCTCTCAGTGGCTCTGTTCGCTTCTCCACTCCCCAGTAATAATCCCAAACTATTTTGCTCTGTGTCTATCCATTGTAGAAACGATGCCCAAAATTCTTTACATTAAATTTGGCAAATTTCCAATCTGCGCCCCAAATACTTAACCATCTGGTATTTTTTCTCTCGAATTTCAGGTCCTCTTAAATCTTTATATTGCTGCTTTGGAACAGAATCTTTGGGGAATTTCTGGAATCGACGCGATCCAGATACTGCACTTTTAGGTTTGATGTAATGCTCCTTCCTCAAAAGTATTTACTTCAGTACTTGTAGTCAAATTGAAAGAATACTCTTTTGTGCTTTTCACTTTTCAAGGATACTCTCCGTTTGCGGATTCCGATTAACAATTATGCGAACCATACTGACTATGGGGTTTCTATTTTTGGTTGGTTCTTTAAAATGGGTCGTGTTCTAGATGTGTGTACTTTTATTTCATTATTGAAGGGTTTGTTTCAGGGGAAAAGGATTGGTGAGGCACAATTTTTGTTCGAGAAGATAGTTAGAGAAAGGTTGTGTGAGATGGATGTGGTTTTATATGGGTGTGTTATTGATGGGCTTTGGGGAGCATATTAAGCCAAATCTGCTAAAAATCAATCTGCTTCCATTTGAAGCATATCAACAAGCAGATTCAATCTGCTGGTTTAATCTACTACTCAAATCTACTTATCAAATCTGCTGGTCAAATCCACTATCTGCTTCTGCTATCTGCTAAACTCCCAAACAGGCCCATTACTTTTAGCAATCTAGGTATTCTTACTAATTGACACTATAGTGAATTATTTAAATATCAATTTCATCCAAATTTTTAGTAAAAATGTGTCTTTAGGCCAAAAAATTCCTTATAATTTTTTTTAAAAAAAAATAGTAAAGAATATCACAATTACTCCAAAATATCATAAGCTAACAAATTAATATTACATAATATCATGAAAATTATTTACTACAAAATAAAGGTCAATTGCTAAAATATCTGAATTTAAATAATGTAAATAATCTTTCTCGAAAACCTTGGATCTTCTATTTCTTTATTTCCTATTGTACACCATGAATGCCACTGATCCTCTCCGAAAGCCTTTACATTATTTTTATTATTTTTAATTTAATTAAAAGGGAAAATTATTTAAAAACCCCCAACACCACCAACTTATTCCTCCAAAATACCCACACAAATTTTTATTCCTTTCAACCCCCTGGAGAGAGAAAATTTTCAAAAAATCCCCATTTTACCCCTAAATAACCAAATTAAGGAAAATAATGCCTAAAAATGATTCAAATGAGTTTAACACTTCTCTAAAAAGTGCCCAAAAATCACACACCCCTCTAAAAATATGGTATCAGAGCATAAGTTGCGATTTTAGGGCTTATGGCTAATGACGGATTAAAAGATAATCAAAACACAATTAAATTAAATGAAAATATTAATTATGAAAAATTCTTAATAATTGACAATTAAAAGAAAAAGCTATTCAAAAACCAAACTAAAGACTGTAAGATCTGTAAATAAAACAGAATAAAAATTAAAAGAGTAAAACTCAAGAAAAATAAAACCTTTAAAAATTATTGCAAACTAATAGTAAGGTTAGAAGCTTTAAGACAACACTTAAAAACTCATGAATAAAAACATGGATATACAAAGAAATCTTCAATCAATTGAAGCAAAACTAGATAAATTAGAATTATTAGGAAAACAAAATAATACAAATCTTAGAGTAATATTAGAAAACCAAACATACTTATCAACCCAATATGATCATCTAGTGGAATGAAAAACTTATCTAAAACCATAACAACACTTCAATATGAAAGTTCCAAGCTAGTTAATGATGTCCCAAATCCAAAGAGAATCATTAACCATAGTGAAGAATTAAAACAACTACAAGATAAGGTTGAAAAACTTGATAAAGAAATTAAAGAAATTAAAAATATTGTTGAAAACAATATTGAAAATGTAAATGAAATGTGTAACAAAATTATAAAAATCATTAAAGGATAATGGAAACAGCCTTGAAAGAAGTTAAAGAAACAATAGAAAATTTTAAACAAGAAATTAATAATAAATTAAAAGAAATAAACAAAGAATTAGTAGAAGTAAAACTAAATGTTAATGATCTTCATAAAAAAATTGGTGAAATAACAGATTATAATAGAATAAATAATACAAACATTAGTTTAATTGATAAAAGACTAAAAGATCTTGTAACAACCGAAATACTAAAGAAAAAAATTGATGATGTACATGTCCAAATGGAAAACATGAAAAAATATCAAGACCCTGCTTTAAGAATAGCCATTGAAAGCATAGATGAAAAACTTGAAAGAATACTGTAACGACCCGAATATTTTGTATCCCAAATGAACAAATTCTAATTGTTTTGAACTACGTAATGACTTGATCCCTTCACAGGGTACGTAGGCAACTTGGAAATTTCAATTCTGGGTTCAGTCGAATAATATCAAACAACAAAACACAATGACACAACCACAATCAATCAATCGGTTAATAAGTCGCGCAACTTCGGGGACGAAGTTGATTCTTAAGGAGGGTAGATTGTAATACCATAGAAATTGCCCGATATATATGTATGAATATATATATTTTGATCAATTCACTAAGTAGATTTTTAATCAAATCTATATATATTTATATGTTCAAATATGTGCTTAAAGATTAGTATATTATTTTCTACAAAACATACTTTGAAAAAAATTATATATATTTGTCTTTTCAAATAAATATATGGATTTCAATATCAAGTGTAATAAGTATATGGTTCATAGAATATTTTAAATCCATATACAAGTTTATATACACATATATACCTTGGTCTTGAAATAATCTTTCCAAACATGTACACATGTATATACATGTATATATTTACATGTTTAAATTATAATGAGAATTATCTATTTTCTATATATCCTTGATTAATCATTCTACCCATATTTTTTTTTATGAATTATTCTAGAATGCCATAATATAATTGGGAATAATTTGACTATGGTTTGAAATTGTAGGGTGGAATATTAATCATATCTTGTCATTTTCAAATAAAGAATATATTCCTTTTTGAAGCTATGTATGACTTACAAGATCACAAAAATTCCCACATTATGATTTTTTTTAAGATAAGAATCTTAATATATATATATATAAAAAAAAAAAAATTTTTAAAAAAAAAAAAAAAAGTTACTGTAGCATGCTACTGTAGCACGCTACTGTAGCATGCTACTGTAGCAGTCGGGATTTATGTGTTTTTGGGACTTTTTGCCATTTTTTTGGGTCCCAAAGGTGGGAATCTTGATCTATCACGGGTGTGGCATCTTTTTGGATGTTATGTAATCAATCTCATCCCCATTCTCAGCCATTTTCATCAATCATTCACCCCAAACTCTCCAAAAAACTCTCCCAAAAGCCAAACACTCTTCCGACGAACTTCCGGCGACTTTCCGACGAGTTTCCGGCAATCAAATCCAACCAAGGTAGGGTGTAGATCAAGGATTTGCAAGCATTGGATTGTTGGTAAGGTGTAAATCAAGTTTACTTATTGCTTTAAGATCATAATCAACCTTCTAACTTACGAATCTTTACTTGCAAAACACGTTCGTAGCCAAAGGAGAAGAAGAACGTGTTGCGTAGATCCGTTCGTGGCGATTTTGGACAAATCGATCAACTCTAGAACGTTCAAGAACTCACTCACTGTAAGTTAATAACTTACATATCAATATGGGTGGTTTAAAGACATCCGAAACATTGGATCTTAAACGAAACGTTGAAATCAAACCTAAAAACCCCAATCTACGTATTTTCTGAAATCCGACCAAAACTCTTACTTCGAGCGTTCAAACCTGAAAACTCAAAACTAAGATTTTGATCCTAAGATCTTAAGCTATATTGTGTAAAAATTTCAGAGATTTTTATCAAGTTTTGATACCCCAAATCAAGTCGGACATATTCTGCGTTTTTAAAAAATTTTCAAAAGTTGACAGATTTCATAACCGAACTTGATGAGCTTATTTCTATCATTTCTAGTCCAAACCAATCTTCATGATCTAAACAAAAGTTGTAGATCTATGAGTCTTGAATACCTCTGTAAAATTTCATGCACTTTCATTAAGATTTGCTATCCCAAACCGCGTCGAACATATTCTGTGGTGCATGAACCTTTCGGAAACTGAGACAGATTTCAAGACCGAACTTAGTAGATTAATCTGACTTAATCCGTGATGAATTTGCATAATTTGCCTCTAATAAAACTTGTTTATTTTGGTGTCTATTAAGTGCCTGTAAATTTTCAGAATTTTTGGAGTTCATTTGACATGTTAAAAAGTCAAATCTTTGACAGATGTCAAACCTGAATCCTGACAGCTTTTTGTTTGTGTAGAAAACTTGATTTTTGACATGCTTCCCATCATTTTTCCCAAAAACTCAAAACATGAAAGTTGTTCATTGGGATGTATTTGAGCTACTGTGAAAATTTCAGATTAATCGCCTAAGAAATGGATTTTTAAACTGAAAAGGCGTAAACTGTGACATCGATCGGTTTTAAACTTGTGAAATTTTGAAATCTCTAAACAACGATCGAAATCTTGTGATACGATAAAATTGTATTTTTGGAAATCCCGTTACACTAGAGTTGAAACGATATCGGTTTCATTGGGGGGTGAGTGCTCTGCAGGGTGCCCTCCTAATTATTCATTTTGTGCCTAAACGGCAATGATGATTACGCGCGAAAGATTGCCAAAATGGCATCTTATATTTTTGGGCCTATCCTCTCGGGTGTATCCGTATGGGTTACTCGAGGCTTGACGGAGCGGTACTGGATATGGCGTATTTGGTCACAAGAGACCAACGGCCTACCCTCTCGAGTGTATCCGTATGGGTTACTCGAGGCTCGACGGAGTGGTACTGGGTATGGCGAATCGGCTGCGGCCGCCGGAATACCGGCTAAATGAGATGATACTTATGAAATTGGCTGAGGCCGCCGGAGCACCGGCTAAATGATATTATTGATATTGGCTGCGGCCGCCGGATCACCGGCTAAATGATATATATTGTTGAGATGATGGCGTAACGGGAAATATATATTAAAAAGCTCAGATTTTATGAAATTGGCTGCGGCCGCCGGATTGCCGGCTAAATTTAAATATCGTTTTGATGGTGGCGTATCGGTGAAAATTTTTAAAGCTCAAATTTTTATTTACATACTTACGGCATTAATCATGTTTTTAAATCATGTCTTAAATAATTGCCCATGCTTAAGTTTTAAATTATGAAATTAAATGTGTCTTTAAAGTATGCAATTATAATCACATTTTTTTTATAAAATGTTTTTATGCATGGCAAAAAGTTTTATCTTAATTATTAAAAATCTAACCCCTTTATTGCTATGTAAGGATTGACTTACTCAGTATTTTATAATACTGATAAAAACCGTTGTTCATTTTTTTTCTGTTACAGAGTACGGAGCATGATCACTCATTGGGGGATCATTTTGGACACTTAATTATTTATTTTACGTGACTTGCATGAACGGGTCTGTTTAACCCGTGGTTTGGCCATGTCGGCCCTATATTTTAAATTCCGCTGCATACACTTTACTTCCGCTGCGTACTTTATATTCTCGATGCAACTCTGATGTAGTATTTTTAAATTACTTATGAATGGGCTGTTTGAACGTATTAAATTCTGAAAAACCATAGCCTTGCATCTCTTTAGTGAGCTCGGAGAAACCGTGTCTTGCTAGGGAGGTGTGGCGGTGGCATCCCGGCCTGGGTTACCAAAACCGGGGTGTTACAATGTGGTATCAGAGCCCAGAATATTTTAAAACTACTATTTTAAAGAGCCCGGAATATTTTTAAACTATTATTTTTGAATATTATTATTTTAAAGTTATTATTTCTAAACTAGTAATATATTTTAAAGAGCCCAATTATTATTTTGAACTTAAAGCCCAAATTTTTAGTCCAAAAAATTTTTTTTTTTTGAAGCCCAAGAAATTATTTTGGCCCAATAGCCTTGTTTTTATTTAAAGCCCAAATAATTTATTTCTTTCGGCCCAATATAGTGGCCCGAACTTTTTATCCTTATTTTAATATATCCATGGAATAAATTTATTTTAAAACCCATGGATAAATAAATGCATGCATAAAATTTTTTTTATCAGGGGGAATCATCACTGCATGTGCATATTGCATTTCTATACCTTAGAGAACCTAGAAGCGTTATGTTGTAACCTAGATCTTTTTCTTGCGCTAGATGGCTAACCAAGACATGATGAACTTAATGGTCAAAATGATGAACGCTCACTTTGATTACCAACAAACCATACAACAAATGGAACATCGTATGGCCCAATTGGAGGCAAATCTGCACCATATGGGAAGCTTAAGAGAGGCGGACCACCACCGCATAAACCAGCTTGAAGACCAAATCCAAAACCTCACTACACAAAATCTATGTTTAAAGGAGCTTGTTGATGCTCATGGGGATGACTTGAACCACATTTTCGATGACCTACTACCGTCAAGCCCGGTGGAGGAAGATCCGGAGGAGGATCCCACCACTGTGCCGGAGGACGCCTAGAAACGATAGAAGGATCCTATTTTGGTATATCCTATCACTTGTAAAAAAAAATAAATAAATAAATAAATAAATAAATAAATAAATAAATAAATAAATCAAGTTTTTGTTTGAACACTCTCTATTCCAAAAAAAAAAAAAAAAAATTATGATTGAATTCCCAAACAACAAATCCATCTCAAACGCACGACTCATTTAACCTTGAAACCCAAGACCCTGAAACCCTAGACCCTGGGGTTTCGATAATCATTGTATAAACCCTTTATTATATTTTCCTTAAAATCTAAATCACTTGTTCTTGTAACAGAATGGCACCGAGAGGGAGACCGCGCGTCCAACCCATTCCTCCCAATACCAACGAAATACCTAGGCAACCTGACATGCCGATACCAAACGTGGGTGTACACGCTCAGGAAGAGCCAGCAGGCCCTATACCAGACAACATAGGTAATCGCCTGCGCACTCTAGAAGAGGTTCTCATTGCGATAGGGAACGCGCAGGTGAACCAAGGCCAAGCGGCTGCGGCACCTCCACCACAAGCTCGCATTAATTACCTAGCCATGGTGAACCCATACCAACCGCCGCACTATGCAGGCGAGGAAGACCCTGCAAAACTAGAGGAGTGGATTAGGACCTTCGACAAGTTGTTAAGCGCAGTTAAGTGCCCAGAAGGGGAAAAGGTGCATGTGGCCTCATACTACTTGGGAGGTGAAGCAGACGACTGGTGGCAAGCCACCCAGGGAAAGATACAAGAGGAAGATGTGCCCTATTCATGGACTGAAATGATGGAACTGCTCAGGGACCGATTTTACCCCCTGAGTACGAAGGCGGCCATGTACGAGGAGTTTTTGGCACTGAAACAAGGCGGGCAGACTGTACAAGAGTATTACACTCGATTCAAGGAGTTGGTGCGCTTTGCACCAAGACTAGTACCGACAGACGTAGAGAAGGCACAAAAATTCGAGATGGGATTGAACTTGTCCATACGGGAAGTGATCACTGGTGTCCATTACCCGGACCTGCAAGCAGTGTATGATCGTGCAGTTGCTGTTGCGAGGGTGCAACAACTGAAGAGGAGGATGAGTGGAGAGTCCAGCCGGGGACCTCAGGGGCAAGATAAGAGGAACAGGGATAACCGCACCGGTAACAATTCTGGAGGAAACAACTTTCGGGTAGGCCTGAACAGACCCCCTCAGAACAACAATAGGGGAAATGGTGGGAGAACATTTTTCCAGGGTAACCCTGTGCCACCATGCCCAAGATGTGGGAAACCTCACTTGATTAGGGGATGCCCCCAACAGGGCACATGCTTCAGGTGTGGTCGATTTGGTCATCGGGCGAATGAGTGCCGGACTCGAATTGAAAACATCACCAAGCGAGAGGACTTGATTATGGGGCCAGCACAGCCTCGTAACCAAAATGGACGGAATGGTAACTATCAAGGGTACAGACCCCCTCAGAACCAGAATCAACGCCCTCCACAGAATCCAAATCAGCAACAGAATCAGAACCCGAACCGGGATCAGCCGGGCAACCAAGGACGGCCCATGGGGAGATTGAATGTTATCAACCAAGCAGATGTGCCTATGCAGGGTGACGTGATGGCAGGTACATTCCATGTTTTAAGTACACCCCTTAAAGTTCTGTTTGACTCAGGAGCTAGTTGTTCTATTATATCATCAAGAGTCTTATCTGAACTAGATCTACCTAAGTGCGAACTGATTAACTTAGAAATTCAACTACCATCAGGAGAGGTAGTACCATGCTCTAAACGTTATAACGGGATTCCGATAGTTATCAAGAACATAGAATTTTTCGCAAACTTGGTAGAATTTAATTTAAGGGACTTCGACGTTATACTGGGAATGGATTGGTTGACCCGGTATAAAGCGGTAATAGAATGTCAAAAGCAGAAGATCACCTTGTCGAAAGGTAGGGGAAAGAGAGTCATCTTTTACTCTCAACCCCCTAAGAGGAGCAACAAGGTTGTTAACGCTCTCAAGCTTCGTAGCTTAATGCATAAGGGATACGCGTTGTATGCATGCTACGTTCACAACCTGGAGGCGGAAGAGAGCAAGGTTGACGACATCCCAGTGGTGAGAGAATACCCGGACGTATTTCCTGAAGACATCCCTGGTATGCCACCTGAGAGAGATCTTGAATTCACCATAGATCTCATTCCGGGAACGGAACCTGTCTCGAAGGCCCCTTACCGTATGGCACCACTGGAAATGAAGGAGTTAAAGGAACAACTCGAAGAGTTGTTGGAGAAAGGATACATAAGACCAAGTACGTCCCCGTGGGGAGCACCGGTCTTATTTGTTAAAAAGAAGGACGGAGGACTACGCCTTTGCATCGATTACAGAGGACTCAATCAAGTGACCATCAAGAACAAGTATCCATTACCAAGGATTGAGGACTTATTTGATCAATTGAAGGGGGCGTCGGTGTTCTCAAAGATCGACTTGCGATCCGGTTATCACCAGCTGAGGATTGCGGAGAAGGATATCCCGAAGACGGCATTCCGAACTCGTTACGGACACTACGAGTTCACAGTATTATCCTTTGGGTTAACAAATGCACCTGCAATGTTCATGAACCTCATGAACGATGTATTTAGAGAATTGTTAGATCAAAGCGTCGTGGTGTTCATCGACGACATCCTGATCTACTCGAGAAGCGAGGAGGAGCATTCCCAACATTTGCACCAAGTGTTAGGGATTTTGCGCAAGAACCAACTCTATGGCAAACTATCCAAATGCGACTTTTGGTTGAAGGAAGTAGCATTCCTTGGGCACATAGTATCCGCCACTGGAGTTTCAGTGGATCAGGCAAAAATTTCGGCGGTGACGGAATGGGTATCGCCGACGAGTCCAACTGAAATACGGAGCTTCCTTGGGCTAGCTGGTTATTATAGGCGATTTGTGAAGGACTTCTCAAAAATCGCACGCCCGTTGACCCAGCTGTTGAAGAAAGGGGTAAAATATGACTGGACCAGTGAGTGTGAGTCCGCGTTTCAAGAACTGAAAAAGCGACTCACCAGTACACCCGTACTAGCACTACCATCAGAGAATGGTGACTTCGAGGTTTACAGTGATGCTTCAAAGGAAGGTCTAGGATGTGTTTTGATGCAAGACTCGAGAGTCATTGCATATGCTTCGCGCCAATTGAAACCTCATGAAGCGAACTACCCAACGCACGACTTGGAGTTGGCGGCAGTCGTGTTCGCTCTGAAAATATGGAGACACTACCTTTATGGGAGAAAGTGTCGGATGTTCACAGACCACAAAAGCCTCAAATACATATTCACTCAAAAAGAGCTAAATCTGAGACAACGGAGATGGTTGGAACTAATCAAGGACTATGATCTCGAAATTTCTTACCACGAAGGGAAGGCCAACGTAGTAGCCGATGCCTTAAGCCGGAAGACCCAACATGTGGCGAATTCGTTGGTGATTCCGCCGGCATTATATATGGACTTGGCAAGATTGAGCTTAGAACTAGTGCATTCGGGCACTGTAAATGAAATGGTCAACGCCATGGTAGTCGAATCAACCATATTTGACGAGATCAAACTCGCCCAACCGGGCGACGCAAAGTTGGAAAGGATTAAGGAGAACATTGCCAATGGGAAGGCAATAGGATTTGCTATCCATGAGGACGGAAGCATTCGTTTCAAGGGAAGATGGTGTGTACCACAAAAATGCGTGGAGATAAAACAAAGATTGATGGAAGAAGGGCATAACACACCTTACTCGGTTCACCCTGGAGGCGACAAATTATATAAGGATTTGAGGAAGATTTACTGGTGGCCGAGGATGAAGAATGAAGTGGCAGAATTTGTAGCGAGATGCCTCACGTGCCAAAAGGTCAAAGCCGTGCGACAGAAACCCTTAGGATTGATGCAACCATTGGAAATCCCGAGTTGGAAGTGGGATAGTATCTCTATGGATTTCGTTTCGGGATTACCACGATCACCAAGAGGAATGAATAAGATATGGGTGATTGTCGATAGGCTAACGAAGACGGCCATTTTTATTCCAATGAAGGACACTTGGACCATGGACCAATTAGCAAGAGCGTATATTGACAATGTGGTACGAAGACACGGGGTACCACATGACATTATCTCCGATAGAGACAGTAGATTTGTCTCTCACTTTTGGACCAAGTTACAAGAAGCCCTCGGTACGCAGATTAAGATGAGCACCGCATTTCACCCAATGACGGATGGACAAACTGAGAGAACAATCCAAACGTTGGAAGACATGCTGAGAGCTTGCGTCCTAGAGTTTAAGGGTAGCTGGGAAAATCATTTACCCCTAATTGAATTTTCCTACAACAATAGCTACCATGCTAGCATCGGCATGGCACCATTCGAGGCATTGTATGGTCGAAGGTGCCGAAGTCCGTTGAGTTGGGAAGGGAATGATAAGACAGTGATAGTAGGACCACAACTCGTAGAAGATATGACCCAACAAATCAAAGTGATTCGAGGAAAGATGAAAGCGGCCCAAGACCGACAGAAAAGTTATGCCGATGTGAGACGGCAAGACCTAGAATTTCAAGTTGGGGATAAGGTCATGTTAAAGATATCACCGATGAAGGGGGTTATGCGTTTTGGCAAACGAGGAAAGTTAAGCCCTCGATATATAGGACCTTATGAAATTCTAGAAAAAGTCGGGAATTTAGCATATCGTCTAGCCTTACCGCCACAATTGGCTAGAGTTCACAACGTGTTCCACATATCACAATTGAAGAAGTATGTGCACGATCCGACCCATGTACTCCAACCGGAAGGAATTGAATTGGATGATGACTTGAGCTATGAGGAAATTCCGGTACGAATACTCGATGTTAAGGAGAGAGTAACAAGGAACAAAGCCGTGAGAATGGTCAAGATTCTTTGGTCGAACCATGAAAGTGAAACGGCGACATGGGAGTTAGAATCCGACATGAAGGAGCGTTACCCGACCCTATTCCAAAACGGTGCAACCGCAGTTATGGGGACATAACTGTAATCTTAAGGGGGAGAGGATGTAACGACCCGAATATTTTGTATCCCAAATGAACAAATTCTAATTGTTTTGAACTACGTAATGACTTGATCCCTTCACAGGGTACGTAGGCAACTTGGAAATTTCAATTCTGGGTTCAGTCGAATAATATCAAACAACAAAACACAATGACACAACCACAATCAATCAATCGGTTAATAAGTCGCGCAACTTCGGGGACGAAGTTGATTCTTAAGGAGGGTAGATTGTAATACCATAGAAATTGCCCGATATATATGTATGAATATATATATTTTGATCAATTCACTAAGTAGATTTTTAATCAAATCTATATATATTTATATGTTCAAATATGTGCTTAAAGATTAGTATATTATTTTCTACAAAACATACTTTGAAAAAAATTATATATATTTGTCTTTTCAAATAAATATATGGATTTCAATATCAAGTGTAATAAGTATATGGTTCATAGAATATTTTAAATCCATATACAAGTTTATATACACATATATACCTTGGTCTTGAAATAATCTTTCCAAACATGTACACATGTATATACATGTATATATTTACATGTTTAAATTATAATGAGAATTATCTATTTTCTATATATCCTTGATTAATCATTCTACCCATATTTTTTTTTATGAATTATTCTAGAATGCCATAATATAATTGGGAATAATTTGACTATGGTTTGAAATTGTAGGGTGGAATATTAATCATATCTTGTCATTTTCAAATAAAGAATATATTCCTTTTTGAAGCTATGTATGACTTACAAGATCACAAAAATTCCCACATTATGATTTTTTTTAAGATAAGAATCTTAATATATATATATATAAAAAAAAAAAAATTTTAAAAAAAAAAAAAAAGTTACTGTAGCATGCTACTGTAGCACGCTACTGTAGCATGCTACTGTAGCAGTCGGGATTTATGTGTTTTTGGGACTTTTTGCCATTTTTTTGGGTCCCAAAGGTGGGAATCTTGATCTATCACGGGTGTGGCATCTTTTTGGATGTTATGTAATCAATCTCATCCCCATTCTCAGCCATTTTCATCAATCATTCACCCCAAACTCTCCAAAAAACTCTCCCAAAAGCCAAACACTCTTCCGACGAACTTCCGGCGACTTTCCGACGAGTTTCCGGCAATCAAATCCAACCAAGGTAGGGTGTAGATCAAGGATTTGCAAGCATTGGATTGTTGGTAAGGTGTAAATCAAGTTTACTTATTGCTTTAAGATCATAATCAACCTTCTAACTTACGAATCTTTACTTGCAAAACACGTTCGTAGCCAAAGGAGAAGAAGAACGTGTTGCGTAGATCCGTTCGTGGCGATTTTGGACAAATCGATCAACTCTAGAACGTTCAAGAACTCACTCACTGTAAGTTAATAACTTACATATCAATATGGGTGGTTTAAAGACATCCGAAACATTGGATCTTAAACGAAACGTTGAAATCAAACCTAAAAACCCCAATCTACGTATTTTCTGAAATCCGACCAAAACTCTTACTTCGAGCGTTCAAACCTGAAAACTCAAAACTAAGATTTTGATCCTAAGATCTTAAGCTATATTGTGTAAAAATTTCAGAGATTTTTATCAAGTTTTGATACCCCAAATCAAGTCGGACATATTCTGCGTTTTTAAAAAATTTTCAAAAGTTGACAGATTTCATAACCGAACTTGATGAGCTTATTTCTATCATTTCTAGTCCAAACCAATCTTCATGATCTAAACAAAAGTTGTAGATCTATGAGTCTTGAATACCTCTGTAAAATTTCATGCACTTTCATTAAGATTTGCTATCCCAAACCGCGTCGAACATATTCTGTGGTGCATGAACCTTTCGGAAACTGAGACAGATTTCAAGACCGAACTTAGTAGATTAATCTGACTTAATCCGTGATGAATTTGCATAATTTGCCTCTAATAAAACTTGTTTATTTTGGTGTCTATTAAGTGCCTGTAAATTTTCAGAATTTTTGGAGTTCATTTGACATGTTAAAAAGTCAAATCTTTGACAGATGTCAAACCTGAATCCTGACAGCTTTTTGTTTGTGTAGAAAACTTGATTTTTGACATGCTTCCCATCATTTTTCCCAAAAACTCAAAACATGAAAGTTGTTCATTGGGATGTATTTGAGCTACTGTGAAAATTTCAGATTAATCGCCTAAGAAATGGATTTTTAAACTGAAAAGGCGTAAACTGTGACATCGATCGGTTTTAAACTTGTGAAATTTTGAAATCTCTAAACAACGATCGAAATCTTGTGATACGATAAAATTGTATTTTTGGAAATCCCGTTACACTAGAGTTGAAACGATATCGGTTTCATTGGGGGGTGAGTGCTCTGCAGGGTGCCCTCCTAATTATTCATTTTGTGCCTAAACGGCAATGATGATTACGCGCGAAAGATTGCCAAAATGGCATCTTATATTTTTGGGCCTATCCTCTCGGGTGTATCCGTATGGGTTACTCGAGGCTTGACGGAGCGGTACTGGA
The DNA here is from genome assembly GCA_030278955.1 of Hygrophila difformis. Classification (NCBI taxonomy): domain Eukaryota; kingdom Viridiplantae; phylum Streptophyta; class Magnoliopsida; order Lamiales; family Acanthaceae; genus Hygrophila; species Hygrophila difformis. The sequence continues at coordinate 43,447,395 of JAOANR010000007.1, read as the reverse complement.
TATGGCGTATTTGGTCACAAGAGACCAACGGCCTACCCTCTCGAGTGTATCCGTATGGGTTACTCGAGGCTCGACGGAGTGGTACTGGGTATGGCGAATCGGCTGCGGCCGCCGGAATACCGGCTAAATGAGATGATACTTATGAAATTGGCTGAGGCCGCCGGAGCACCGGCTAAATGATATTATTGATATTGGCTGCGGCCGCCGGATCACCGGCTAAATGATATATATTGTTGAGATGATGGCGTAACGGGAAATATATATTAAAAAGCTCAGATTTTATGAAATTGGCTGCGGCCGCCGGATTGCCGGCTAAATTTAAATATCGTTTTGATGGTGGCGTATCGGTGAAAATTTTTAAAGCTCAAATTTTTATTTACATACTTACGGCATTAATCATGTTTTTAAATCATGTCTTAAATAATTGCCCATGCTTAAGTTTTAAATTATGAAATTAAATGTGTCTTTAAAGTATGCAATTATAATCACATTTTTTTTATAAAATGTTTTTATGCATGGCAAAAAGTTTTATCTTAATTATTAAAAATCTAACCCCTTTATTGCTATGTAAGGATTGACTTACTCAGTATTTTATAATACTGATAAAAACCGTTGTTCATTTTTTTTCTGTTACAGAGTACGGAGCATGATCACTCATTGGGGGATCATTTTGGACACTTAATTATTTATTTTACGTGACTTGCATGAACGGGTCTGTTTAACCCGTGGTTTGGCCATGTCGGCCCTATATTTTAAATTCCGCTGCATACACTTTACTTCCGCTGCGTACTTTATATTCTCGATGCAACTCTGATGTAGTATTTTTAAATTACTTATGAATGGGCTGTTTGAACGTATTAAATTCTGAAAAACCATAGCCTTGCATCTCTTTAGTGAGCTCGGAGAAACCGTGTCTTGCTAGGGAGGTGTGGCGGTGGCATCCCGGCCTGGGTTACCAAAACCGGGGTGTTACAAATACAAGCTGTTAGAATGCCTGAAGATAATACAATAAAACAACTAGCTGAACAAATTGCAAAATTACCTGCAGAAGCTAGAAGGAAAACTAAACCGCAAGAAAAACTAAACTTTTGGGTTGTAAAACCAGACAAAAAATATTTACAAAAATGAGTAGGAGATCCTTTTCTCTTACCAATGAATCTAAAAACAGTTTAATAGAAAGAAATAATTCTCAAAGAATTGAAAGCTCAAACTTTGAAAAAACTTTAATAGATAGAATGTTTAGGGAAAAAGCCAAACTTGAAGAAGGGCCAACAATAATTGAAAAAATAATTGACCCTGATATCGAATTTGAAAACTTCAAGAAAAGAACATTAATCCAATTAGAACCAAGATTATTGTATGACCAAAGATTCCTAAATTGGAATACAGGTTATTACAAATACCATTATACAGAACCAATAAGCTGTCTAAAAGATGACAAAAAATTAATAAAATTAATAAGCAATAATGAAGCAATCAGGCTTCAAAGACAAGGGCAAAAATACATGCATATGGGATTAATCTCCATAGGAGTAAAAGGATTAACTAGAAAAAACCTAGGAACCAAAGTCCTAATGACAGTTCTAGATACAAGATGGACTAATCCAACCCAAGCTATCATAGGATTAATGGAAATTGATATGAACCCTAATGTGGGAGTATGTTATTTGGCACCAGATTACATGATACAAATAACAGATTTTATGAGACATATCCAAATAGGAATTCAAACTGTAGGATATGAAGAAATGGAGACTGGTCACAACCTAATGATATGTGTAGGCTTCTTAGGAAGAATCACAAACAATGGTCAAACCAGGCATAAAAAAAATTGAAACTGTAGTAAGTATTATAGGAAGTGAAGGAGTAAAAATGATAGGACCAACTGAAATATCATCAGAAGAAAATGCTGGGAAAAATTGGGACTTATCAAAATTCTTTGAAAAACCAAATGTTAAAAACTTAACTCCAAAAAATGTAAATTACTTCATTAACTCAAGAGGAGAAACATCAGTAAGATTTAATGACTATGAAACTGCAAAACGACCAATAGATTTCACAGAAGAAGAAGGTCAGGAAAATGAATAAGCAAATGAAAAAATTTATTGTAGAAAAACCAATAACAGATAACTATGTAAAATATGAAGGAAAACATATATTCCACCCTAGTGAAGAGGAGGTGGAAAGAATTGCTAAAGACATACAACATATTTGTTTAAAAACAAGAAAATTTCTAAACTTTAAGAAAGGAAAAATTCTAAATAAAAGGGAGTACCATGATAGGTATGAAAGAGTTTTCTCACAACATGTACATTCCGCCTTGACTAAAAAATTTAAAAATAAAGGAATATTACCTCACAATTGTCAAGATTGTAAAATTGATCTTGATAGAAGACACTCAAATAAATTAGCACATATGATCCATTTAGTAGAATGTCCAAAACATAGTGGATACTTTGAAAATTGGATAGAAAATTATGAAGAAATGGTAAGAGAAATATCAAAACTAAATGAACAAAAACAAGAATTAAAGGATAAAATGAAAAGAAAAAATAAAGAATGGAAGAATAATTTAGAAGATATTATTGAGAAAGAAGTACAGAAAAGATTACAAAAAATACAAATAAAAGAAGAACAACAAGCAGATATTGAAGCTCACTTGTTCTTAAAAGAAAACTCACCAGAAGAAGGACAAAGTTCGGAAAACACATTAATGGAACAATATATGGGAGAACATATGTCCTTACATTCTGAAAAAACAAATAAAACATCTAAAGAATTCATGAACCAAGATATTGTCATGAAAAACACAGGAGACAGTATAACGAGAGTCCCTGGAACTCCATTTGCCCCATACCAAAGAGGGACTGAGTGGAGACCTGGAACTAATTATACTGGAAATAATTCTAGACACTCAATCACACATGTTCATCCAGAATATCCTTATGGAAAGATACAACCTGGGATGATAACAAAACCTAGAGGAATTAGACAACCACTAGAAAGAGGATATTATCATAACCCAGCAATATTAGGTAACAAATGTAAGCCCTCAAGAATGGGGCTCAGTAATTGCAAAATGGAAAAACATAGTTGTAGCCGATTATATCAAAAACAAAAATGATTATAATGATACAGCTGAATCAATGTATGGATATCTTGAAACCTATTTAGGGGAATTCGCACAGTCAATGTGGGAAGTATTTAAAAGAGATTACCCAATGGATTATCAAGACTTAATAGAAAGAGGACCAAATCCTTATAACTTTGTAAATAAAATATCAAGTCTGATAACGGGTGAAGATGGTAATTCAGGACATATAACAACACAAATGGATGCCTTAATCCATCTAGACCAAATGCACCTAGATGACTTATATGGAACAATAGACTTCTTAAATGAATATGTGTATTATACAGGCCTAGCAGGAGGTGCTTTTAACCAAGAGTTAGGTGAAAAATTATTTATGAAAATACCAAGACCAATTGGTCAAGAAATCCAAGATACATGGAATAAAATGGTTGAAAAGAATCCTCAACAATATACTATTAGTATGAGGGTCGTTCATGTGGTAAAAATACTAAAAGATAAGTGTACAAATATAATTGCACAAAAACAACTTAAGAAAACTGATTATTCATTCTGTAAAAGGATATACACTCCTCAATGATATGGTAGGCCGGAACCATTAAAGAAAAAACCTAAATTCATGACAAGAAAGAAGTATTTCATAAAACAATCAAATAGCAGAAGGCCTTTCCTAAAACAAAAACATCACGTCAGAAAATATAATCCTAGTAGAAATTATACAAAGAAACTTGCTTGTTTCACATGTGGTGATGAAAGCCATTTGGCAACGGCATGTCCTAAAAGAAAAAATCAACATTCTAGAGAAGCAATTCTTACAGAATGTATACAACAAGATATATTGGATGTAGACTCAGATGTTTCTGAGACTGAAACAATATATAGCATAGTAACAGTGGAAGAAAATGTTATGGAAGAACAAGGGGATGATGATCCCTATGAATTGATTAATATGCTTGCAAATGAAAACTCATACAATGGTATCACATACAAAGAGTATATGATGCCATATGAAACTGAGTATATGATGAGAGAAATTAATGAATGCGAAAATCATAATTGGCTTTTCAGGGTAGGCACCGACTCTACACCTTGTATAAAATGCTCTTATTACCCGTCAAGAAAACTTAGAGCTAAATGTACAATATGTCACGTAGAAATATGCCAAATATGCTTGGTAAAGTATTATAAAACTAAATTTCCTGAAGAAATGCCAATAACAAAAATTGATGATAATTATACATTCATCACAAAAAGAATAGATATAATTGAAAGAAAACTTTTTGATTTACAAGGCATAATGAATCTTAAAGAATTGAAAATTAGAATTGAAAATATAGAAGAAATCCTAGAAGAATATAATGTGTTAAGCCCTGAAAATAAGGGAAGTAAAGGAAAAGAAGTTCCTGAAGAAGAATCTAATGAGGAGCAAAATCCTAGTACAGAGTACATGTTAGCACAAAACCCTGAGTACATACCTGTGTGCCAAGATCCTTCATCATTAACTACACTAAGGGTACCAATAATCTTTAAATTAAGAGAATTGGTATTCCGTACTAATGCAATAATCGATACAGGATGTACTAGAATAATAATAAATGAAAAACTTATCCCAGAACATCTACAGAAAAACTTAGCAAAACCCATTAAATCAGAATTAATGGATGGAAGAATCTCATATACAACAAAACAACCTATTTCGGGAGGACAGATATTCTTTGAAACCAATTGTGGAATATCAGAACCCTATGGAGTTCCTGATAATTCATATATAAAAGACTTAGTAATAAATGCAGATGTAATCTTAGGGTTACAATTCTTCTTACAAAATAATGGAGGATTATTTATTACAAAAGATTATATCCAAATTGTTGAAAAAGCAACTTTGGCAATGTTTTCGCCTAGTATTAGTAATGCGGGAACCAAGCTTTTAACAACATCAGAGTTGCGAGAGAAGCGTGGTGGAGCCCCTACTAATACAAAAACAAAAAATAAAAAACTCTTAAAAGACAAAGATATTGAAAACTGTAAATGCAAAATAAAAGGAGCATGTAAACAAACTTGTAAAGAAAACATAGAAATTACAGAGTTTGAAGAAAAATACATTCCTGAAACTCCAAAACTGAAAGAATTAATAAGTATAACTAGATTTAAGCCTGAAGAAACCATCACAAAATGGATTGAGAGGTTAGAAAAATCCCAAATTATTGGAGATAACATCCAGAAATATTGGGAAAAAGATGGAACAATATGTAAGCTTGAAATAATAAATCCAGAATTGAGAATCTCAACTGCAGAAATAAATCCTACAAATCTGGACATAGCAGATTTCAAAATGTATATTGATGAATTAAAAGCTTTAAAAGTAATTAGAGAATCAAACTCCAGACATAGGTCTGCAGCTTTTATTGTAAGAAAACATTCTGAAATTGTAAGAGGAAAATCAAGAATGGTCATTAATTATAAAAGACTTAATGACAATACAAAAGATTTTGCTTACAATATACCAGATAAAATAGTTCTAATAAATAGGATTCAAGACTCAAAAGTATATAGCAAATTTGACTGTAAATCAGGATTTTGGCAAGTAAAAATGCATCCTGAGTCAGTTGAATGGACTGCATTCACATGTCCAGAAGGTTTGTTTGAATGGTTAGTAATGCCATTTGGACTAAAGAATGCACCAGCTATATTTCAACAAAAAATGGATAAAATATTTAAACCATACCAAAAGTTTGTTTTGGTATATATTGATGATATTCTAGTATTTTCAAAAAATAGTACTGAACATATGAGTCATCTTGACACAGTGTTTAGATTATTTGAAAAACATGGAATAATCATTTCAAAGAAAAAGATGGAAATCAATAAAACTAAAATAGCATTCCTTGGGGCAGAAATTGGAAAAGGAAAAATAAAACTCCAAGATCATATTGCTAAAAAGGCTATTGAATTTCCAGATAAAATGGAAGATACAAAACTATTACAACAATTTTTGGGATTGGTTAATTATGCTAGACCATACATTAAAAACTTATCCTCATTAACAGGATCATTATACAATAAACTGGGAAAAAATGGTCAAAAGTATTTTAACCAAGAAGATATAAAAAATGTACAAAAAATCAAAGAAGCATTAAAAACACTTCCAGAATTGGTATTGCCAGAAGATAGTGATTATCTTATTGTGCAAACTGATGGATCACATGAAGGATGCGGAGCTATCCTTTTGCGAAAAAAGGATGTCTACTCACCTAAAAGTAAGGAAGAAATTTGCCAATATGCATCAGGAAAATATAGAGAAAAGGGTAACCTTTCCTCAATTGATGCAGAACTGCTGGCAATAAAATATGCACTCGATAAATTTGAACTGTTTCTAACAGAAAACCAGGATTCACAGTAAGAACTGATTGTGAAGCCATTGTAAAATTCCATAGCCAACTCCAAGAAAAAAGATCAATGTCTAGGAGAAGGTGGTTGAATTTTACAGATGTTATTAGTCAGAAAGACTATAAAATAAAATTTGAACATATTAAAGGTGAAGATAACAAAATTGCTGATATATTATCCAGAATTCTGATTAAAGAAAGAGAAAAACTATTATATGACACTGAATTTAAAAATGAATCAATTGATGATTATGATGAAAATTATGAGGAAAAATATAGATTAAAATGGGATCAATTATACAGAGAAGACTGGAATATTAAGAATTGAATAATACTGTTACAGGAATGGCAGAAAACTCTCTGAAAACCAGCAATGAAAACGGAGTAAAAACCACAGGGATGGTAAAAACCCCAGAAGGATATTACACGATTCCTTCTAAAACCAGCCTCCCAGAAGGAAAGAAAAAAGATAAACTCCCAGAAAAAGGAGTGAAAATCTGCTTTGGCAGAAGAGCAGAAACAGGTAATAATGTAGAATTAATTTTATTTGATAACATGAAGTACAGGCCTATCACAGGGTTGAACTACACAGAGGAACAGATCTGCCTTTGTGATAACATTTGGAGAGCATCATTTGACAAAAACAACAGCAGGTATATTGTTACTTGTCACTCTGCTCTAAGCATGTATTTCCAAAAATTTAATAACATAAAACCATTCTTATATTATGTAATCTTTGAAGGTTACAAAAAAGGGATTTATGATAAAAATGATATTTTACCCCTTAATGAAGATAATGAAAAACCTCTTCATAAAGGATTTTATGATATAATGTCTGCAATTCAATTTGCAAAAACCACATTGGGCCCAGATTTCTTTGTAAGCCCAAGTTTGAAAAATATTGTTGATGGTCTAAGACCAAAAACTCAAAACCCCTCAGGCCCAGTCCAATACTCAATTGGACATTCTTCCAAAAACCATATTGTGTTTTGTGATCACTGTGAAAAGATTGCCAAAGAAGTCTGTAAGTATGAAGCCCAAAAGGCTGAATGGTTACAGAATTTTGAAAACCAAAAAATGAAAACCCGTGAAGCAGAGGCCCAGATTGAAAACCTCACCAAGAAACTTGAAATTCTCCAAAGCCAAAATGAAAAATTAACCTCAAAAATTGTGTCCCTTACACTGAAGCAGGAAGAAAAACCAGTCTATGGTCCAGAACCCAAACCCACCAGTTCTATGACTGCAGTAGAATTGGCGAAAACCTGGATGCAGCAAAACCAGGAAAATTCAACTCCTGAGATCTTAAAGGATCAAAAGTTTGAATCTAGTCCGTCTCAAACGGCAGACGGTAAAGACGAGTCAAGTCCGTTAATAGCTGATGCTTTGCTAAAAAGCATAAGTTCAAATGATTTTGAACCAAACCAGGGAAGTTCTAACCCTGAGGTCTTTAAGGACCAAAATGATGAACTAAGCCCATCTAGTCCGGTAGATGGTAAAAGCACATTAATTCCGGTTATGGCTGGTAGTTTGCCAAAAACTATGAGTCCAGTACAGACTGGAAAATTCGAAAACCTCAGTGAAGAAGAAATTCTCCATAAGCTTGAAATGGAACTAAGGCCTACTTTTGCTGAGACAATGGCAGCTAGGAAAAGTGGAAGATATGGTGCACTGATAACACTAAAAAGAAATGAAGCAAAATACCAGGCCAATAAAACTGTAAAAAACCAGAAAAAAGAAAATGGTGGTCCCCCGCATGATGAAGAGTATTAGGAGAACCACGCAAGAATGAGCTGGAATTCACAATAAAGTCCAGCATGTGAAGATAATGGAATCCGAAAAAGAAAAAGAAAACAAAAAGAGTTAGTGGGGCTGTAATACCCGTAAATTTTAGAATATGAGAATAGGAATTAATCCAATATGAGAGAAGGTTTCGTTTCCGAGAACCCGTAGACGCGGAAATGCACGGAAGTCAAAGGACGACGAATTAGAACCCGACGGACCAAAACCGACGGTCTTAGGATTTCAAGCATGTAATCGAATTGAGACGGAATAAATTTATGATGAGAAGCATAATCCGGAAATGACCCGGAAAAAAAATCGAGCACGAAAACGGGGAAGGATAGAAGTCCGAAAGAGAGGAGAAAAAGACCCGACGGATCGGATCGCACGGACCCGCCCGGACCGCAGTCCAGGCGAGTCTCGCGCGCTGGCCGGGCGGGGTTTGGCTAAAAGGCGCGCCAACCCCGCGTGGCCCTACAGGTTTTGGCAACTTGCGCGTTTTCGGCGATTTCTTACCATAATTCGACCTCCCGACTTTGGAAAGCAAATTTTGGTCGAAGGGAAAGCCTTTAGGGCGACCTAGGGCTGCCTCCACCACCCTTTCATCAGTCACCAACCAGAAAATTCACTCTCAAACTCTCTCAAACTCTCCCCAAAGCCAAAAAACTTTCCGGAGACTTCCCGACGACTTTCCGATCACTTCCCGGCGACGAAAACCGACGGAGGAGGCGTAGAATACAAGATCCCTAGTGTTCTAATCTGTGGTAAGTCGTTCATAGATTTCCATTTAAGTTTTTGAACCCGAAAACTCGATCTAACATTGGATTTCTTCGTCCGACTCGAAATCGTGGCCAAAGTCGGAAGCTTGACGTTGAGGAGATCCGTTCGTAGGATTTTGGACGAGCCAGCGACCTTAGGACGACCCAAAACTCTCTATCACTGTAAGTTGAGCCTTCCATATCAATACGGGTGATTTCGGGGCGTCCGGTATAGGCGTAATGTAACGAAACGTAAAAATCGAACTTAAAAACCCCATCTTGCGCAGTTTCTGTAATCGGCCTAAAACTCATATTTCGAGGATTCAATCCGAGAAACTCAAAACTAGACTTTTAATCCTAACACATAAATCTAGGTTGTGTAAAAATTCCAGCCATTTTCGTTAACGTTTGCTATTTTAAATCGCATCGAAAAGAAACTGTTTTGACAAAACGTGTGGAAATCTGCCTATGAACATGTTCGAACTTAGTGAATTTATTTCTATATTTTCTAGTCCGATTTGATCTTTACAATCTAAATGAAAGTTGTAGATAATCATGTCTAGTATGTGCATATTAAATTTCAGAATTTTTGAAGTCCATTTGATATGTTAAAACGTCGAAATTTTGAACTGTGTCATACCTGAGTTCGGACAGATTTCTGATTGCATAGTAAAATTGATTTTTGACATGTTTCCTCAACTTATTTCGAAAAAGTTAAAACACGAAAGTTGTTCGTTAGGGTGTTTTGCATAAAGTGTGAAGATTTCAGATTTTTCGGACTTAAAACGGATTTTTAAATTGAAAAGGCGCAAACTGTGATGCCAAGATACTTTTAAATCGAAGGATTTTGAAATTTCGAAACGAACGGTCAAAGATTTGAAATACGATACATCTACACTTTTGAAAAACCCCGATACATTAAATCTAAACGATACATGAGATACTTGGTGGAGGGTGAGTGCTCTGCAGGGTGCCCCTCTAGCCTTTTCTCTTCGGGCCTATAATGGACGAGAGAATTTGATGAAATATTACGCCAATCGGCGGGAGATACATGGCCTACTCTCTCGGGTTGTCCGTATGGATTTCTCGAGGCTCCGGAGTGTTACTGGGTATGGCAGATACGGCTGCGGCCGCCGGATCACCGGCTATACAAGATACTTACGACACGGCTGCGGCCGCCGGATCACCGGCTATACAAAACACTGAGAAATGGTTACGTAACGGGGAAATAAAAGATTTAATATTTTTAAGTATTTATTTATTTTTGCATGTCTTTAAATTATGCATTTAAAATTATGTCTTTAAATTTCATGGCATGACTAAATTATTATTGTGGATTAGATGCATGTTTAAATACACAATTAAAATTATTATTTCCTTTAAATTTTGTGAATGCATGTTAGGAGTGAAATTTTAAATTATCTAATTAAATCCCTTTATTGCTATGTTAGGATCAACTTACTCAGTATTTTATATACTGATAAAATTGTTGTTTTCTCTTTTCTTTCAGAGTACGGAGATAATGCATATCATGTGCATTGGGGGATGGATTTATTAAACATTGTTTTACCGCTTTTCATGATACTTGCATAACGGGCATGTAAATCCCGCGTTTTGGCCATGTCGGCCCATGTTACCTTTTTTTCCGCTGCGATATATTATTACTACTATATGTGTGGATGATACTTATTATTTTTACATAGATTCCGGACTTGTTTTTAAATCTTTTGCAATACCTATAGCCTTGCATCTCTATGGCAAGCTCGGAGAATCCGTGTCTTGCTAGAGAGATGTGGCGGTGACATCCCGGCCTGGGTTATCAAATCCGGGGTGTTACAAGTTGGTATCAGAGCCCGGAATATTTTGAAGCTACTACTATTTTTATTTTAAAATATTTTGAACTAAGTATTATTTTTAAATTTATTATTATCATTATTATTTTTAAGACTACTAGTATTATTATTTTAGCCCAAAATTTGAGCCCAAAAAATTTTCTTACCCAAGTAGTATAATATTTTGAGCCCAAAGGGGGTTAAATTATCTTGACCCAATATTTATAATTATTTATTTTAAGCCCAACCATTTCGACCCAATACCCATGTTTTTACTTTTTAAAGTCCAAATTATTATTTTGGCCCAATATAGGCCCAACTTTTTTTTTTTTACCCATGATTAAATTTAAAAATACACTAAGATTAATTTTTGGGGGGATTGCATGTGCATATTCATGTAGATTTAAATTCCTGCATATCATGACTTATATTCGAAACATACTCTAACTCTAACCTCCTTGTTGACATTAGATGGCCGAACCCAACGCGAACATGACTAATCTGATGATGAAACTGACCAACGCATACCTCGAATCCCAACAGCATGTCAATCACTTCAAGGCTCGAGTGGGGCACCTAGAGAATAACGTGGACTATTTGAGACATCTTAGGGAAGCTGACCATCAGGAAATAACCCAACTCAAGGCCCAAGTCGCCAAACTCCAAACCCAAGTGGTCACACTCCAAAACAAGGACAACGAACGGATGATGCAATTAGGACACTTAGCAGCTGAGCTGCTAGGCCTAGAGGCTGACATATTTCCTCCGAGCCCGAGCCCGGTGGGGACACCCATTGCTATTGACGTATCCAGCGACGAGGACGATCCCATCGAGGATGTACCTACCCATACCCTCTAGACTTGGAGCCCATACTGATGCACTACTATCTATATTCTTTTTTTTCAAACTAGTACCAACACTACTATTTCATTCCTGTTACGAATGCTTGTAAACAGCTGAAATTTTTTCTCTTGAGTAATAAATCTACAAGCATTTATTTTATACAATTATATTTAAAGTATTCCTTACATTTTAATTAAATTACTTCTCTTCGAATACCCTACTAAAACCCGATCAAACAAACGAACAAGTTAATAATAATCAATGACCTATAGATAACAACTAAACAAAAATACAAGTAGTAAATATATATAAATATACTTTGTATGGAGATAATTATCGAAGAAGGGTATCTCCAACCCTAAACCCTAAACCCTAAACCCTAAACCCTGAACCCTGAACCCTAGGGTCTAAAAAAAAAAAAAACCTGAACAGGTTACTGTTCACGAAAAAAAAAATAATAATAATAATAAACAAAACAAAAACAAAGCAGTAAGTAGAACCAACCCCGAATAACAACAAACAATACGCTAAACCCCAACAACCTATACTAACAGGTTCCAACAGAACTGATACCTGTTAATATCGTCATTTATTTAGTCAAATTATTTCCTAAGCATTACATAATACTTCAACAAAAGAATCTAAACTCTCTTGTTCTTGCAACAGCATGGCACCGAGAGGAAGATCACGCGCTCAGCCCACTACTCCAAACACCAACGAAACCCCTATGCAACCAGAAATGCCAATACCCGGCGAAGGGGTACACGCTCAAGAGGAGCCGGCAAACCCCATGCCAAACAACATGGACGCGCGCCTACGGACTCTAGAAGAGGTTCTCATCGCGATAGGGAACGCGCATGTGAACCAAGGCCAGGCCGCTGCGGTACCTCCACCCGAGGCCCGCAATAACCACCTAGCTATGGTGAACTCGTATCGTCCGCCGAACTACGCCGGAGAAGAGGACCCGGCCAAACTTGAAGAATGGATCCGAACATTCGACAAGCTACTAAACGCGGTGAAGTGCCCAATTGGCGAGAAGGTGCCTGTGGCATCGTACTATCTCGGAGGGGAGGCGGATGACTGGTGGCGTGCCATGCAAGATAAGCTAGCCGAGGACGAGGAACCCTATTCTTGGGAAGAATTCATGAGTCTGGTCAGGGATCGCTTTTATCCCATGAGCACAAAGTCCGCCATGTACGAGGAGTTCTTATCTCTGAAGCAAGGAGGGCAAACAGTCCAAGAATATTACACCCGTTTCAAGGAGTTGGTGCGTTTCACACCGAGACTCGTGCCGACAGACGTGGAGAAGGCACAGAAATTTGAGATGGGGCTAAACTTGGCTATACGAGAGGTGATCACTGGCGTCCCATACCCAGACCTGCAATCGGTGTATGATCGTGCGGTAGCTGTTGCAAGGGTGCAACAACTAAAAAGGAAAGTGAGTGGAGAACCCAGCCGAGGATCTCAGGGTCAGGATAAGAGGGGTAGAGACAACCGTTCCGGAAACAATGCTGTAGGGAACAACTTTCGGGGAGATCTGAACAGACCCCCTCAAAACAACAACAGAGGATATGACGATAGAACCCTTTTCCGGGGTAACCCGGTACCACCTTGCCCGAGATGCGGCAGGCCTCATTTGGCCAGAGGGTGCCCCCAACAGGGCGCCTGCTACAGGTGTGGTCGCAACGGCCACATGGCGAATGAGTGCCGCACTCGACTGGAAAACATCACCAAGAGAGAGGACTTAGGCACGGGGCCAACTCAGCCTCGCAACCAGGATGGACGGAATGGAAACAACCAGGGGTATAGACCCCCTCAGAACCAGAATCTCAATCAGAATCAACGTCCCCCACAGAATCCAAATCAGCAACAGAATCAGAACCCGAACCGGGATCAGCAAGGCAACCCGGGACGTCCAATGGGGCGATTGAATGTCATCAATGAGGCAGATGTGCCTATGCAAGGGGACGTAATGGGAGGTACGTTCCATGTCTTAAGTACACCCCTTAGAGTTCTATTTGACTCAGGAGATAGTTGTTCGATAATATCATCTAGAGTCGTACCTGAACTAGATCTACCTAAGTGCGAATTGATTAACTTAGGGATTCAACTTCCATCGGGAGAGGTAGTATCATGCTCTAAGCGATATAACGGAATTCCGATAGTTATAAAGAACGTAGAGTTTTTCGCGAACTTAGTAGAATTCGAACTACAGGATTTTGACGTCATACTAGGAATGGATTGGCTAACCCAATATAAAGCCGTGATCGATTGCCAAAAACAAAAGATCACGTTGTCAAAGAGTCGGGGAAGGAGAGTCATCTTTTACTCCCAACCCCCTAAGAAGTCTACCAAGATAGTTAACGCCATGAAGCTATGTAGCTTAATGCGTAAAGGGTACGCGTTATATGCATGCTACATTCATAACCTTGAGGCCGAAGAGGTCAAGGTGGATAATATTCCGGTGGTGAGAGAATACCCGGATGTATTCCCGGAAGACGTTCCCGGCATGCCGCCTGAGAGAGATCTGGAATTCACTATAGATCTTATTCCGGGAACGGAGCCTGTCTCGAAGGCTCCTTACCGTATGGCGCCGCTGGAAATGAAGGAACTAAAAGAACAACTCGAGGAGTTGCTAGAAAAGGGCTACATAAGGCCGAGCACGTCCCCATGGGGAGCCCCGGTCTTATTCGTGAAGAAGAAAGATGGAGGTCTGCGACTATGCATCGATTATAGAGGACTTAACCAAGTCACGGTCAAGAACAAGTACCCGTTGCCAAGAATCGAGGATTTGTTCGACCAACTGAAGGGAGCCTCAGTATTTTCAAAGATCGACCTACGATCTGGATATCACCAGTTAAGGATCGCCGAAAAGGATATCCCAAAGACGACATTCAGAACTCGCTACGGGCATTACGAATTCACGGTGCTATCATTCGGACTGACGAACGCCCCAGCTATGTTCATGAATCTCATGAATAACGTGTTTCGAGAACTATTAGATCAATGCGTGGTGGTGTTCATAGATGACATCCTGATTTACTCGAAAAGCGAAGAAGAGCATTCCGAACACTTACACAAAGTGTTAGGGATCTTACGAGCCAATCAGCTGTATGGCAAGCTGTCCAAATGCGACTTCTGGCTAAAAGAAGTGGCATTTCTGGGACATATTGTATCCGCCAACGGAGTGGCAGTAGACCCAGCAAAGATTTCGGCAGTGACCGAATGGGTGCCACCGAAGAATCCAACCGAGATAAGAAGTTTTCTCGGATTGGCAGGGTACTACCGGAGGTTTGTAAAGGATTTCTCAAGGATCGCTCGCCCATTGACGCAGCTGTTAAAGAAAGGGGTGAAATACGACTGGACCATCGAGTGTGATTCCGCGTTCCAAGAATTGAAGAAACGGCTTACTACAGCGCCGGTGTTGGCATTACCATCGGAGGATGGGGACTTCGAGGTGTACAGCGACGCCTCGAAGGAAGGATTGGGATGCGTGCTAATGCAAGATCAAAGGGTTATAGCATATGCATCACGTCAACTAAAGCCACACGAAGAGAACTACCCGACGCACGACTTGGAGCTAGCCGCAGTCGTGTTCGCTCTAAAGATATGGAGGCATTACCTCTATGGGCGAAAGTGTCGGATGTTCACCGACCATAAGAGCCTCAAGTATATATTCACGCAAAAAGAGCTGAATTTGAGGCAAAGAAGATGGTTGGAACTGATTAAGGATTACGACCTGGAAATCGCGTACCACGAAGGAAAGGCCAACGTCGTGGCCGATGCCTTGAGTCGAAAGACTCAACACGTGGTGAACTCACTTGTGGTACCGGTCGAGTTGTACAGAGACTTGGCAAAATTGAGTCTGGAGTTGGTACACTCTGGCAAAGTAAGTGAGGTCGTCAACACGATGGTAGTAGGATCTACCATACTTGATGAGATACGACTAGCACAACAGGGTGATGAAAAGTTGGAGGAAATTAGGAAGAGCATTGTTGAAGGAAAGGCAATGGATTTTAAAATCCATGAGGACGGAAGCATCCGCTTCAAAGGAAGGTGGTGCATACCACGAAAATGCGAGGACCTGAAGCTAAGAGTAATGGAGGAAGGCCATAATACCCCATATTCGGTCCACCCCGGTGGCGAGAAGCTATACAAGGACATAAAGAAGAACTATTGGTGGCCGAACATGAAGAGAGAAATAGCCGAGTTTGTAGCGAGATGCCTTACCTGCCAGAAGGTCAACGCCGTACGGCAGAAACCCTTAGGATTAATGCAGCCATTGGAAATCCCAAGTTGGAAATGGGATAGCATTTTAATGGACTTCGTCTCGGGGTTACCACGTTCATCGAAGGGGATGAATAAAATCTGGGTGATCGTGGATAGGTTGACAAAAGCTGCCATATTTATCCCCATGAAGGATACCTGGTCCATGGACCAATTAGCAAGGGCATATGTCGACAACGTGGTACGACGACATGGAGTACCACACGACATCATCTCGGACAGAGACAGTAGATTCGTCTCACATTTTTGGACAAAACTACAAGAAGCCCTCGGTACGAAGATAAAGATGAGTACCGCGTTCCATCCCATGACGGATGGACAAACGGAAAGGACGATCCAAACTTTGGAAGACATGCTGAGGGCATGCGTACTAGAGTTTAAAGGAAGTTGGGAAAACCACTTACCCTTGATCGAATTTTCCTACAACAACAGCTACCATGCTAGCATTGGCATGGCACCTTTCGAGGCACTGTATGGACGCAAATGCCGAAGCCCATTGAGCTGGGAAGAGGGCGAGAGGACTATGGTAATTGGACCGCAACTTGTTGAGGACATGGCTCAACAAGTCAAAATAATCCAAGGAAAGATGAGAGTCGCGCAAGACCGGCAAAAGAGCTATGCCGACGTGAGACGGCAAGATTTGGAATTCCAAATAGGCGATAAGGTCATGTTAAAGGTATCACCGATGAAGGGTGTGATGCGCTTTGGCAAGCGGGGAAAATTAAGCCCACGGTACATAGGACCCTACGAGATCCTAGAAAGAGTGGGGAATCTTGCATACCGATTGGCATTACCGCCACAATTTGCTCGTGTCCACGACGTGTTCCACGTCTCGCAACTGAAGAAATACGTCCATGATCCGACCCACGTACTCCAACCGGAGGAAATTGAGTTGGACGATGACTTAAGCTACGAAGAAATTCCGGTGCGAATACTCGACAAGAAGGAGAGGGTAACAAGGAATAAGACCGTGAGGATGGTTAAGGTTCTTTGGTCTAACCACGAAGCCGAGACGGCAACATGGGAGCTGGAAGCAGACATGAGGGAGCGTTACCCAACCCTATTCCAAGACAGTGCAACAACAGTTATGGGGACATAACTGTAATCTTAAGAGGGGGAGGATGTGACAACCCGAGTATTTCTGAATATTTTGTACGAATACTTTGTACCCCAAATAAACAAATTCAAATTGTTTTGAACTACGTAATGAATTGATCCCTTCACGGGGTACGTAGGCAACTCGGAAATTTCAATTCTGGGTTCAGTCAAATAATAACAAACAACGACGCACAATAATACAATCGCTTAATCAAACAATTCCCGAACTCGCGAGAGGATGAAGTACAACTTCGAGGACGAAGTTGGTTCTTAAGGGGGTAGACTGTAATACCCGTAAATTTTAGAATATGAGAATAGGAATTAATCCAATAGGAGAGAAGGTTTCGTTTCCGAGAACCCGTAGACGCGGAAATGCACGGAAGTCAAAGGACGACGAATTAGAACCCGACGGACCAAAACCGACGGTCTTAGGATTTCAAGCATGTAATCGAATTGAGACGGAATAAATTTATGATGAGAAGCATAATCCGGAAATGACCCGGAAAAAAAAATCGAGCACGAAAACGGGGAAGGATAGAAGTCCGAAAGAGAGGAGAAAAAGACCCGACGGATCGGATCGCACGGACCCGCCCGGACCGCAGTCCAGGCGAGTCTCGCGCGCTGGCCGGGCGGGGTTTGGCTAAAAGGCGCGCCAACCCCGCGTGGCCCTACAGGTTTTGGCAACTTGCGCGTTTTCGGCGATTTCTTACCATAATTCGGCCTCCCGACTTTGGAAAGCAAATTTTGGTCGAAGGGAAAGCCTTTAGGGCAACCTAGGGCTGCCTCCACCACCCTTTCATCAGTCACCAACCAGAAAATTCACTCTCAAACTCTCCCCAAAGCCAAAACACTTTCCGGAGACTTCCCGACGACTTTCCGATCACTTCCCGGCGACGAAAACCGACGGAGGAGGCGTAGAATACAAGATCCCTAGTGTTCTAATCTGTGGTAAGTCATTCATAGATTTCCATTTAAGTTTTTGAACCCGAAAACTCGATCTAACATTGGATTTCTTCGTCCGACTTGAAATCGTGGCCAAAGTCGGAAGCTTGACGTTGAGGAGATCCGTTCGTAGGATTTTGGACGAGCCAGCGACCTTAGGACGACCCAAAACTCTCTATCACTGTAAGTTGGGCCTTCCATATCAATACGGGTGATTTCGGGGCGTCCGGTATAGGCGTAATGTAACGAAACGTAAAAATCGAACTTAAAAACCCCATCTTGCGCAGTTTCTGTAATCGGCCTAAAACTCATATTTCGAGGATTCAATCCGAGAAACTCAAAACTAGACTTTTAATCCTAACACATAAATCTAGGTTGTGTAAAAATTTCAGCCATTTTCGTTAACTTTTGCTATTTTAAATCGCATCGAAAAGAAACTGTTTTGACAAAACGTGTGGAAATCTGCCTATGAACATGTTCGAATTTAGTGAATTTATTTCTATATTTTCTAGTCCGATTTGATCTTTACAATCTAAATGAAAGTTGTAGATAATTATGTCTAGTATGTGCATATTAAATTTCAGAATTTTTGAAGTCCAATTATTATGTTAAAACGTCGAAATTTTGAACTGTGTCATACCTGAGTTCGGACAGATTTCTGATTGCATTGTAAAATCGATTTTTGACATGTTTCCTCAACTTATTTCGAAAAAGTTAAAACACGAAAGTTATTCGTTAGGGTGTTTTGCATAAAGTGTGAAGATTTCAGATTTTTCGGACTTAAAACGGATTTTTAAATTGAAAAGGCGCAAACTGTGACGCCAAGATACTTTTAAATCGAAGGATTTTGAAATTTCGAAACGAACGGTCAAAGATTTGAAACACGATACATCTACACTTTTGAAAAACCCCGATACATTAAATCTAAACGATACATGAGATACTTGGTGGAGGGTGAGTGCTCTGCAGGGTGCCCCTCTAGCCTTTTCTCTTCGGGCCTATAATGGACGAGAGAATTTGATGAAATATTACGCCAATCGGCGGGAGATACATGGCCTACTCTCTCGGGTTGTCCGTATGGATTTCTCGAGGCTCCGGAGTGTTACTGGGTATGGCAGATACGGCTGCGGCCGCCGGATCACCGGCTATACAAGATACTTACGACACGGCTGCGGCCGCCGGATCACCGGCTATACAAAACACTGAGAAATGGTTACGTAACGGGGAAATAAAAGATTTAATATTTTTAAGTATTTATTTATTTTTGCATGTCTTTAAATTATGCATTTAAAATTATGTCTTTAAATTTCATGGCATGACTAAATTATTATTGTGGATTAGATGCATGTTTAAATACACAATTAAAATTATTATTTCCTTTAAATTTTGTGAATGCATGTTAGGAGTGAAATTTTAAATTATCTAATTAAATCCCTTTATTGCTATGTTAGGATCAACTTACTCAGTATTTTATATACTGATAAAATTGTTGTTTTCTCTTTTCTTTCAGAGTACGGAGATAATGCATAGCATGTGCATTGGGGGATGGATTTATTAAACATTGTTTTACCGCTTTTCATGATACTTGCATAACGGGCATGTAAATCCCGCGTTTTGGCCATGTCAGCCCATGTTACCTTTTTTTCCGCTGCGATATATTATTACTACTATATGTGTGGATGATACTTATTATTTTTACATAGATTCCGGACTTGTTTTTAAATCTTTTGCAATACCTATAGCCTTGCATCTCTTTGGCAAGCTCGGAGAATCCGTGTCTTGCTAGAGAGATGTGGCGGTGACATCCCGGCCTGGGTTATCAAATCCGGGGTGTTACAGGGGCGGCTCAAAACACCACCAACCATGTGAAGAAAAGAATCCAAGGCAGGAAAAGTCAAAAAACCGACAAGAGCCATGTGACTCTTGGAAAACCGCGTTAATGGGCACTAGGCCCCTCCTTATTACATTATTGTATTATGTACTAGTTGTGTGATTTTTCATGCGAACCTTATCGGATAACTTTGCCACTTGGCACGTTTTTATTGGTTGTTGTGGATTACTTAGATGACATTCCCATCTATAAATAGAGGGATGGTCTTCACTTGTAACACACACACTCACTTAGCTCTCTCTCTCTCTTAAGGTTTTTGAGACTGCACTCTTGCTACTCTCGAAAGCTCTTTCTCTCTCTAATTCTCTTGTATTACCAACCCTTTCAGTAATAAAATTTCAGTTTGTAAAGAAAGACCCGGTGTGGATTGCTTCCTCTTTTCTTTACTTTCTGAAATACAGGGGCCCGTCTGAACGGGAAAGCCTCTCTTCTCTCAAGGTATGGGTTAGTTTATGAATTAGGTTATGGTATGATTGTTCTATGTATGGATTATAATGTTATAAACATAAATATGTAACCTTTTAAAACTTAATTGATGAGATATGCCATTAGGGGAGTAAGATAAAAATTTAAAAGGCTTTATGCCGTAAAAGCTGTAAGAAAGACTCGTTAGGGGAACCACAATTCAGGGATGTTTGTTAAACATGATGATGTTTTGTAACTGTTGTCCCTTTTGATTTGCCCCGTAGACCCCCTGCTTACATTTCAGATCTAGGTCTGGATAATGCTAATTTGAATTTGAAACCCGAAACAGGCCCAGAAAAATGTCTCATCAGTGACAGTAATAAGAGGATTGCGGACTTAATGTTTATGATAATATTTCCATAACAAAGGACAATCGGACCCATAATACATAATCATAAAATTAAAACGACCAAGAGAATAATAGGAGATGGCAAGTACCTAGTAAGACATCACGACATATAAGTTTTTTGTGTACAGAAAATCAGTGTTTTAAAACCTTTTGAAATAATTAATATCATTTGTCAAAACAAATGGAGAATATGACTAAAACCACTAAAAACCCTAAAACAGATGTGTTTAAAACAGAATCTTTTAAAAACACAGAAACAAGATTTGTTATTGTACCTTACCCGAAAACACACTTTCTATGCCAAGAATGTGAAAACTGGCTTACTAGACTGATGAATAAACAAAATCAAATAAACCAGGTTTGCAGAGAACAAAGATTATTTGAAAATATTATAAAATGGAAAGTGACTAAAGAAGTTGAATTTCTAAAAAATGAAATAGAAATTCTAGAAAACAGTTATCAAAAGCACACAAGAATCTATAAGGTTTTAGAAAAACTACGAGATAACCATATTGAAAAGTGTGAAAACCATTTTATAACCTGTGAACTCGAAGAAAAAATATGGAAAAAATTACAAGAAGAACATTTAGCAAGAAATAACTAATTGGGAAATGGAAGCACAAATACTTTTTGATATTTGTCCAGAATGTGGAAAACTTGGAGAAACCATGTGGAAAATTGAAAAGGAAATAAAAGATCTTAAAGACACAATTGTAAGGTTAACAGAATATAAAGAAGAAGAAAAAGAAGAAGCACATGAACTCATATATGTGTTAAACCGTGACGAAGAAATAAAAACTATTCTAAATTCGGTTTACATATATGAAGAAGTTATAAGCTACCAAGCAACGGACCTCAAAACAAAAATAGAGGAGTTAAAAACTTCTAAAACGAACTTTATTAATCATATCAAAAATCAACATTAAAAAAAAATGACTTATAAAACAATAAGAGAATTTAGTAAAAGGGAGAAAGTTGCGATTGAAAGATATCGCATTAAAAAAGAAATTATTAGAATACAACTAGAATCAAAAATAGAATGTCTACAACTCTTAAACAAGAAAGGTCTCATAGAAGAACTAATGGATGTAACCTTGTGGCTTGACCGAGAGGCCAGAAAATTGAGAAACTGGGAAAGCAACTTAGACCAAGAAAGAAAAGAAAAGCAAGTTAATTATACTGGTTAATCATATATTAAAAAAAAAATTAAAACTGCTCAAATATCCAGAAAAGATATTGAATTTTAGCACAAAAGTACTAAAATCAGAACAATATGTATAGAACAGGTAAAACAAATGTATTGAACTTAACCAGGGGTATATTTGTCAATCCGACACTCTCTCTCCACCATGAAAGCGACATCAGGTACCTAAAAGGAATAAAAATTCCTATAGGTACTGAACAAGTAAGAAATGATGGATGGGAGGTATTTTTCTGTAACTTGCCCTTTAAAAAATATGATATATATTTTTAATTTGAAAAATAAACAATCAATTCACATTATTTTATTTTCAACGATAAATATGTATCTATTTCTGTAGTAATTTTTTCTGGGCTGCTTTTTTGAATAATAGTTTATTAAAATATAATTTCTAAATTTAAAATATTAAATTATAAATTTAAAAATAATAGTAATAAATATAAATTATAATTTCCTTAAAGTCCAATTGAGTCTCAAATCTAACAATCAACTCAATTATTTTTGAAGCCCATTGGCCCATCACTATCCATAAGATCAAGAGCTTTTTTATGTTGTGGAGTTTAGTAGTTAAAGTGGTGTGGGTATTTGTGTTTAAGATTATAATGAATTTTGATACTTTTTATGGTTTAACTTTGACTTAATATTATCGTAGTGATGTAATTTGAGAAAAATATTCAAGTGTGGTCTTGTTAGAATCGTCTAATCGTGTAGTTTTAGAATATATATTTTATACAATTTTGATTTGTATCAATTTTGTAATATTAAGAGTTAAAAATATATATATATATATATATAAGGGACTTTGTGTAGGAAAATAATAATGCATTGGAATTTGTGCAGAATAGTAAAAGTAAGTATTTTAATGGGATTTGACAACAATTAAGATTCTAATCAAACTTATATTAATTTAATTTTTCTAAAAATGGAAAGGGTTCAAACTTCGTGGGACACCCCAAAAAAGAATATGGTCAAACTTCGTGGGACGGAGGGACTATTATAGATTATAGATTACTGGGTTTTGGCTAGTTTTTGTTATCATATTTGCTATTGCATTTTCAAACCTCAACGTACTCATGGTAGTAATGTATTTGTTGGAATATTTGAGCCTATTTTTTTTTTTTTTAAAGAGATGTACTTTACCCAAACCATGTTTTTTTGGGAACTATGGATTTGGCTTTAGCACACCAAACCGCCCACATTGCATCTAAAAAATGCCGCAGCTGGGTCGCATTATATCGCACACTTGAAACCGGGTGTGCCATAACAGGTCCGCCAGACAATATAATCTATTTTTGTTCATTTTTTTTTCCATTTCGCTTGTCTTTATGTATTATTACCTGTTTCCGATCAATCTTGGAACATGGTAAATTTTCAATTAATGGTATTTAAAATTGAAAACAAAATTTCCTTTAAATGTCTTGGAAGTACTTGGCCTCGTCAACAAAAGAACAATAATGCTAACTTTTTCCTTTTTATTCAAATCGCAGGTGTTTTATTCTTTTATTTCATACTTCAACAGAATGAGCAGCCATTTCATGTGAAATCATAACATGAACACTAAATACCCTAGAGACTCTCAACAATAGCTAATGTCACCGTGACAAGATCTGCCGTATTTTTTCCAATGCTCCCCAATACAGTATCTTCCGTGAAGTATACGATGCTGTCGTAAGCTATTAGCACACTCAGTTTAAGATCCCCTATTTTGGCAGTTGATTTCGATACCAGTAATGGCCGACTATGTTGATCCAGCTCAACTATCGACGAGTTGTACTCATACACAAAATACCCGACCCTGTCACGGTTGATGCTGTTCTCAATGGATATAGCCTTAGGGATCGCGGCCTTAGCTGCCACCACAGTTTTGTCAACAGCAATGAGGCCCAAACCCCACTTGTCCGCCCCGGCGGATTTCGGGTCCGTTCTCAGAGTCTCCAAGCAGAACGGGGGATTTTCGGATGTTCTGCATATATCATCGACCAAATCTGCTTGGCAAATGCATAACAACATGGTTGAAAAAGAAGCTAAAGTAATCCAGAAGAACGTGGAAGCCATTGTTCGTTGTGATATAGTAGTACTTTTATCTATGGTATTTCTCCGATGTTGGTTTGGGGTTCAACTTTATTACATATTTATAGTATCGTTTAAACCCATAACATACTCTGTATTCTGTAATATTTTTATTCTAAACGATCACTTACCAAATATACATATGATTTTTTAAATAAAAAGTTATTGTCTGTCCTTATAAGTTTATACTCGTTTTTCAGCAGATTTAAATTCACTTTTTAGGTGCAATGACACAAAGATGGCAGTAATTATCCGGTAGAATGGAAAATAATTATTGTTATAATTTATAATGATGGACCTCCATTCTATCATACGTCACAATTTATTATTTGACACATGTAGTAGTAATTTTTTTTTGATGAGCATGTAATAGTAATTGGTAATTGGTATTTGTGCTACCATAAAAAAGAAAAAAAAAGTACTATTTATCTTGAAAATCAATATAGGCCCACTATAAGATCATTTGGCTATTTTTATAATTCGCCGGCCTTATGGAAAAATACCCAAATGATCCATTAGGTTTGCCTCGTTTCTTAATTGATCCATTAAAATACCGATTAGCCTAATCACCCTTTCATATTTGCTAATCTTCGCCAATTTAATCCCAGCCCCCTTAATTTCATTTAATCTCTGACGTGGACAAAGGTTTAGCGAGGTCAACAGCTTGACCCAAGTGAGAGGCTGATTTGGCAGGGGTGGACTGGCTCATTTGGCAGAGAAGCGGCACACATAATCCGTTGATTTAGAAATTACCTGATTTGAATCCATTAGTGCAGAGTTCGAGCAATCTACGCCGGAATCACTGAAGCTCAGGTTTGGTGGTGTCAAGCCCAAACCGCCCTAGAAATCAGGCGGTACTGAAAACCCTTGGACAAAGAGATTTCTTCAGATCCGCTTAAATATGTTTGTGAGAAACGGAGGGCAGGGGAAATGGATTTTTACCCAATTCCAAATCCCTAATTCCCAAATCCAAATAAATTTTATCTCTCCCCTTCAACCCTAACCCCTAATACCAGCCGACGACGCGCTGAGTTCGTTCATGCGCTGAGTTCTCCTTCCGCCGGAGCTTTTCACGAAGGTGCCTAAGATCTGGTTCAGGTGGAGGCACCGGCACCGACATCGGCTCCGAAGTTGGCGAAGCCTAAGAGCATATCGAAGCGCACGGGGGAGACAACCGGAGGTGGAGGGGATGACGCCGAGAGTCCAGGGGCCGCCGGAGACGATGGCGACGTGGCGGACGCGGAGGCATCACCCAATGGCGGAGGAAGAGTTGCCGGCGGCGGCACTGTGAGTCTGCTCTTCAGTTTGGCCTTTGTCATTTTTAGTGGATTTCTTAATTTTTATTTTTTGAATTTGCGGTGTGTTTTTTTTCTTATATTGTTAAAAATTTATGGATTTTTATTTATTTTTACTTTTACTTTTTGGAGTTCTGTAATAAATATATACTCAGTAATTTGTGTGGCATGGGCTCCCAATATCCATTTCCTAGCTTGTATAGACTGTTCAGCAAATATATATATATATATATATATATATATATACTCCCTTCGCGTTTTTATTCTTGCCCTATTAGCAAATATGCTATTGTTCACACAGACACACACACACACTTTGATTTAAAGTTTTATAATAGTTATACAAGTTAAAATATAGTCAAGTGTGATCTTGTTAGAATCGTCTGATCTTATAGTTTTTAAATATCGAACTTTTAGAATTTTTAATTGTACCGAACTTGAGTTATTAATGGTTTAAAATATACAATGCATTGCCTTCTGTGCGAGTCTAGAGCAAGAATTTAAAAAATGGAGGAAGTATGTATATAGTTTTTTAGTTTTTTTCTCCCTAAACAATCTATACAGGCTAGGAAAAGAGTGGTTGAAGCCCATGCCACACAAATTACAAATGTAACAAAAGGGGATGGATAGGGGGCCGATGGGGAATCGAACCTCCAACCTCAAGGGACTCAACCACTTAATTGGGCTAAGTTCTGATCCCAAAAAGGAACAAAGGAGAGGGATAGAGTCCGGGTGGGGAATCGAACCTCCAACCAATGTGGGCAAGTTCATATATATATAGTTCAGCCTATATATATATATATATATTATCAATATACATTGTGAAATTTTGTAAACCCATGTGTTCGGTACACCCCTGCAAAATCAGCCGGTCCACCCCTGCCAAATCAACCTCTCACTTGGGTCAAACTATTGACTTTGCTAAACCTATGTCCACGTCAGCGATTAAATGGGATTAAGGGGGCTTGGGATTAAATTGTCGAAGATTAGCAAATATGGAGGGGTGATTAGGCTAATCGGTATTTTGATGGATCAATAAAGAAACGAGGCAAACTTAATAGATCATTTGGGTTATTTTTCCCGCGCTAATTATAGTAGCTTGTTTTGGAAATTTTGATGAGGCCTAGGAGGGCCGCCACTGCCAAGCTGAAACAGTAACCGACATTTTGGTGATGAAAAAGGTACCAAATGTCTTGAAATTATTTACTTGACCCACCAGTGTTTCTGAACAAATCCAAAGTATGGACATTAACTCCTTGTCCCTGTTGAGACTGATATACATGCAACTATCGTTGAGTATTGAAATATTTCAAAGAACTTTATGGTTAAACATAAGAGATTATACACTATAAAAAATTCGCCCGTAGGCAATGACGGAGGGCAAGGAAAAAGGCGAGGACTTAGGCGACGAAAAAATAATTTTGTCGCCTACTTAGTTTTATATTTTAAATTTAGTGAGGAGTTAAGCGATGATATAACTTTTCCTCGCTAGTGGAGCGAGTACTTGGGCGAGGAATTCAATTTTCTCGCCCCATGGTGAGAATTTGGTGAGTATAGCGGTAGTCGCCTCGTCTTTAAATAAACCCTAGCCGCCATATACCTTTAAATTCTTTCAAAAATTCACAGGTAAAGATTTTCCTCTAGCCCCGTTTTTGGTAGACAAGGGAATTGAGACATCTTCAAACCACCATAGACGATCTATCTCCCTTCGGAATCCTACCCTCTCTCCGATCGCCTGCCAAGCAGCCTTTCTACGCACGCGGCTCCCAGTCGGCCCCGGAACCAAGCCTCCGGCCTTCCATCGCCTCGGCACCTCCGGAAACCCTAAATGCTGCAGTCCTTGCCAATCCGGCGAGCCTGCTCCGGTTTCCCAGCTCTCGCCTCTGCCCATCGCATCACCACGCCACCGCCGTCACGCTTATGCCGAAAAGCTCCAGCCACTGCTCTTGTCACAAAATTAATATAGACAAGAAGATGAAAAATATGAAGAACAACTGAAGAGAAGTCTTTATAACTTGATAATTTGTTACACCAAAGCAGCAAAATATATAGGAATACTTGACACTAAAAATAGTTAACCAACTAACTGCTACTAATGACTGCTAGAAACTTGGAAGACTCAATCTGACACTCATGGCTTATTAAAGACAAATGAACGTGCAGAACTACTTCCAGAAGGTTGCATTAATATGTGTCACTCCCACTTATGCAAACTTGCTGTCAACTAAACCAAGAGCTGCTCGGAAGACTACAAAATTAGCTTTTCCCAACGGTTCTGTAAATACATCTGCAATTTGATCTCCTGTTTGTTATCTTTTGGAGCTGAATATCCTGAGTCTGCACTTTCTCTCGATCAAAATGATACCGTACCCCAGTGTTCAACGAGCACGAATAGGACCAACAATAGTTACATATTCTGGCCCAAGCCCGTTGATGACAAAAAGAGTTAGGTCATCAGTGGAGACGGGATGGTCGATGAGAGCAAGTTCATCGGCCTTGATCTTGACATAATGAAGATATTCAGTGATGGATCGATCCCCCATTTGGATACGATACAGATCACTTTTAAGTTGATTAACACGGGACCTGGACTTTCCCGCAAAAATGCGATTGAGTGTGGCCCGAGCCTCGGAAGATGTAGCAGCTGAGGCGACTAAGGGCAGCACTGTGGTTGAGAGAGGGCAGCAAGGAGGTGCCATCTACAAAACCTATGATATTATGACCACGAAGAAGAGCAACCAGATGTGCTCTTCATGATGGATAATTATGGTGATCAAGTTGAATAGGAAGGTGATGATGAGCAGTGATTGTGACAATTTGTGGGAGAGGGGTAGAGGCAGCGGCGGCCTCAGAAGCAGTGGCGGCGGAGTCAGAGACATTCGACACGGTAATGATCGAGAGAGGAACAAAAAAGGTTAGGGTTTGATCGTAAACCGCTCTGATACCATATAGGGGAATGGAATATATTTCAATATTGAGAATGAAGATTACAAGCAATATATATAGATTGAGGTGTTACAACAATCTCCTAAGATATCTCACAAATAAATAATTCAAAAGATATATAATCTACAATTATGCGAAGAGATATATTATCTCTTAATATTAGGTTCCTCTTCAGATGCATCATCTATCAGGAAACATGACACCACAGTGCACACATTTAATTGAATATCATAATCTGAAAAATAATGTGGCTGCCTTCTTTGCCTGGAGGATCTTTGAAGTGGATCCTCTCCTGTTGGTGCAAAATTCAAATTTTCATCTTGAGCAGCATCATCCGTTGGTGTGAAATTCTGTATCTGTTCACCATTTTCATCATTTTCAAGGAAAGATGAAAACTTGACAGTACCACAATTTGCTCTTTCGTCAGCATGGTACAATGAAATTTCATCAAACACCACATCGCCGGAGACAAAAACTTCTTTGTTTCCTGGTTCATACACATCCATCCTTTTCTGTGACTATCATAACCCACAAAGATGAACGCTTTGCCTTCGGGTCAAGTTTAGTTCTATTTGACTTTGAACATGGACAAAGCATATTGAACCAAAAACTCAATAATAGATCGCATTTGTTGCCTGATGGTACAGTACCTCAAAAGAGGATGGTTCTGTCCCTGGACAAGATGGTAGCCGGTTTATTACATGGCACGCCGACTGGAAAGCTTCTGTCCATAATTCTCTTGGAACATTTTTCGAATGCAACCAAGACAAGCACACAGCTGTAAGATGTGCCAACTTACGTTCCGCAACTCCAATTTTTTTGTGGCGTATCTGGACAAGTGGCTTTTGCAATACTCCATGAATTCATCAGACATATATTCTCCCCCATTATCAGTGCGCAAACTCTTTATTTTCTGCTATGTTGCTGCTATGTGCAACATTGGCCCCTTTCAAC
This sequence comes from Hygrophila difformis, assembly GCA_030278955.1. NCBI lineage: Eukaryota > Viridiplantae > Streptophyta > Magnoliopsida > Lamiales > Acanthaceae > Hygrophila > Hygrophila difformis. Next base: position 43,418,208 of record JAOANR010000007.1, on the reverse strand, counting down.
TTTGTAAGGCAGTTTTGTTTGATATGTCCTGGCTTTCCACACCGATCACACACAACCTTCACACGGCAGCCACGTTTAAGGTGTCCTTGTTTTCCACACATGTAGCACTTCCTAGACGTTCCTTGAGAACTGAGAAGGGTCGTCTGTCTTGGAATGATCTTTGGTGGAACTCTTCTTTTGCTCTTTAGCATAAAGAACTTTATTTGACTGTCGGTGTGACTTATTATTCCCATACCTCTGTCTCTCCAAAGCTTCTTGATCTGCGAGCAAATTCTGTAACTCATCGATTGATGGTTGTGTTGTCCACCCTTGTACTGATGGTACAAAAGGATGGAATTCTTTGCGCAAGCCTCGAGACATCGACACAGCCGGTTCTTGCTTACTTTCTCTTCAGTATCTATCTCTGAAATCCCAGAACACAGATTTTTGACTCGTAAGAAATATTGTCGAATTGCCAAGTTACCTTGAATTGTGACAGCCAATTCATTTTTCAAGTACTACAAACGAGCAGTGTTCTTCTTTGTGAAGAGATTTTCAAGTGCATCCCACACTTCCTTTGGCATCTTCAATTCACGAACATGCTCTATGTACTCTTTGTTGATCGAAGTCCGCAGTGCAAAGAGTGCTTTCCCGCACTTCATCTTCCATTTCCGCCGGCCTTCTGTATTCTCGGGAGTGTTAGTAAAAAAAAAAAAAAAAAACTTATCTACACCTGTAACAATCTCCCACAGATCATGTCCTTGTAAAAAAAGCTTCCACTCCAGTAACTATAATTGTTGATGAAAGCTTATATACACCGGAATCGGCAAAGATGCCTCCACCATTCATCTTTCTTGACAATAAAAATCAACACCTTGATTGATCGGAACAAGGCTTTGATACCATGTAACAAAATTAATATAGACAAGAAGATGAAAAATATGGAGAACAACTGGAAGAGAAGTTTTTATGACTTCATAATCTGTTACACCAAAGCAGCAAAATATATAGGAATACTTGATACTAAAATAGTTAACCATCTAACTGCTACTGCTAATGACCGCTAAAAAATAGGAAGACTCAATCTAACACTCATGACTTGTTCAAGACAAATGAACGTGCAGAAGGTTGCACTAATTTGTGTCAGCTCTGACATCTCAAAAATCTTCTAATCCACCTCCTCCCCAGCGAAGATGACCCGGCGGGGAATCCTCTTTAAATCGGCGTCTTCATCCACGAGCAATGAACGGAAACTTCCCGCGACAGCACCTCCTGCATTCCGTTCAGGTATGGTTTCCTGTGTGTTGGATTCTGTAGGTTGGATGTTATCAAGATATGTGCTTGACTTTAGCTTGAATGGTTCTACCATAAATAAAAAAAAATTAAATTATTCCATCTATATGTTTGCTGGAAGATTTAGATTTAAATAGGATTCTGTTTGCTTGTTAATTTCGGTCTATAATTTTGGTGGAAGATTTTGTTGGAAGATTGTAGTTCGAATTAGTTTGAATGGTCCTGTAATTTGCCCTGTGATGCTTGTAAAAATAAAATAAGATGTGTTTGCTTGTTAATCTTCCCTGTTCAAGGCAAATTGGTTAGAAGTGGATTTTATATGTTGTTTCAAAGCGGAACAGGATTGAGAATGATGTTGATTAGGTTAATTCAAGTGTCATTGAAGTTGGTACAGCTCAATTTGATACTGCATTTGCCCAATTTCTTCTACAGTTATATGGATTAGTTAGTACTCTATGTTAATCTATGATTATGTTGTATGGATTAATATTATGTTGTGATTGAGGAGGAGCTTTAGTCTGTTAATGTATCTAAATTTTATTACTAGTCTTTATGTATTACCTGTTTCTGATCAATCTTGGAACAAGGTAAGTTCTGAATAAATGGTATTTAAAATTGAAAACAAAATTTCCTTCAAATATTTTGGGCGTACTCGGCCTAGTCAAGAAAAGAACAATAATAAACTAACTTTTTCTTGTTTACTCAAATCGCATGTGTTTTATTGATCTCTTATTTTATACTTCAACAGAATGAGCAGCCAATTCATGTGAAATCATAACAACATGAACACTAATTAAAGTAAGAGCCTCGTAACAACAGCTAATGCGACCGTGACAAGATCTGCCGCATTTTTCCCAATGACTGCCAATTCAGTATCGTCCGTGAAGTATACGATGCTGTCGTAAGCTAATTGCACATTTAGGACAAGATCCCCTATTTCGGCAGTTGATTTCGATACCAGTATTGGCCGACTACGTTGATCCAGCCTAAATATCGACGAGTTATACTCATTCACAAAAAACTCAATATTGTCACTGTTGCGGCTGTTCTCAATGGCTATAGCCTTAGGAATCGCCGCCTTGGCTGCCGCCACAGTTTTGTCAACGGCAATGACTCCCAAACCCCACTTGTCCGCCCCAACAGATTTCGGGTCACTTCTCAGAGTCTCCAAGCAGAATGGTGGATTTTTGGATTTTCTGCATATATCATCGACCAAATCTGCTTGGCAAATGCATAACAACATTGCTGAAAAAGAAGCTAAAGTAATCCATAAGAACGTGGAAGCCATTTTTCGTTGTGATATAGTAGTACTTTTATCTATGGTATTTCTCCAATGTTGGTTTGGGGTTCAACTTTATTACATATTTATAGCATCCTTTAAACCGATAAAATACTCTGTATTCTGTAATATTTTTATGGTAAACGATTGCTTACCAAATATACATATGTTTTTCTAAACAAAAAATTATTGTCTGTCCTTATAAGTTTATACTCGTTTTTTAACATGTTAAAATTGACTTTTTAGGTGCAATGACAAAAGGATGGCAGTAATTATCCGGTAGAATGGAAAATAATTATTGTCATAATTTATAATGATGGACCTCCATTCTGTCATACGTCACAATTTATTATTCGTGACACATGTAGCAGTAATTTTTTTTGGATAAGCCAATTCAATGGCCGGAGAAAAATACAACAACCACACGAAAATACAAAAGAAGGAAATAAAAAGAAGGCAACACTGAGGAAGAGACAGAAAGAGCAAACGACAATGAAGAAAACAAACAACACAAAACTAGAAATAAGGCTAACAAGCGCCCAAGACAAAGTCCGGCGGGAAGGCCCAAGTGGTAAAAAATTTCTCCTTCAAAGCACCATATGGAGTATGGCCACTCACCATATCCTTTAACATGCAGTCTCTAATATCATGAATGTCCATAGTAAGATTCAAAGCAGTTTTCCCAAGGAACCAAACAGACTCATCCCTACCCAAAGCATCCTGAATACACAAAGGGCAGAAACCTTCTCTGGACAAAAAATCACTGGACTTTCCAAATTGAGATTGGGGTTCCATAATAACAACCACGTCCGGAGAATGACACATAGGAGGGCGAGCTTCCCCGAATTAATTCTGCATATTGACGTCCTCCTCCAACAGCCCTTTACCCGCTTGTGCTTCCTTTTGGCCCTGCTCCGGCTCAAGAGCCTCCACAGTTTCCGGTGATTTCTCATTCTGTCCGTCTGATTTAATGATCGTCGAAGAGCTTCCCTTTTCCCTCAAGTTGACTTCCTCCTCTACATCTGAGGGCCTCGCCCGTTTAGAAGTTGTGGGCTGTTTCGACTGAACCACTAATGCCTTTTGTAGGTGCAAAAGGGCCTTGCCCCTAGGACCATACAATCCTTTCTTAATCATTCCAAGCCCATTCTCCACTGGCCTGCTTCCCTTAGAAGAGCTCAGAATGCGCAGCCCAAAATTGGTAGTTCCAATAGGCCCAACCTTTCTCACCACCCCAATACTTCCTCCATGTCCGTTAGCAATTGCCTTTTTACCCTGTCCATCCACTGTTGATTTCTTTCCCCCAATTTGTCTTTTTCTAATCACTTTTATCCAATCCCCACCATCAGGCTGCAGAGACACCCCCTCCTCACTCACGTGATCTCCATAGGAAGTCAACATTACATTCTCTTTCTCACATGTTTCCATTTTTGTGCTACTATCAGCTGATTTCCCCTCTTCTGCTGATTTGTCTGTAACCTTCAATTGGTGAAAGTCAGCCTTTTCAACCTTAGACTGAGAACTTCCCGCAACATCAGTTCTGGCTTCTTTCACTTTTACCTTTTCAGCCTTACCATGCCCCTTTTTGCCAGGTGCCTCAAGTTTGTCATCTACTGACTTCTTCTTCTCAACCTCATCCGACCGGCGCTCCGGGCATTTGTTACTGGCATGGCCATATTTCATACAAGTTGAGCATAGGAGGTGCAGGCCTTCATAAGAGACCTTTTGCCAATAATCCCCTATGAGCACACTGGAGACAACCGGTTGATCAAGGTCAATCTCCACACACACACGCGCGAAACTAGCCCGATGGTATCCTTTCGTAACTTCATCAACCCTTACCGGAGTACCAATGGCTTTAGCCAGTTTCATGAGGAGAAATTCATCATACATTTCCATGCATAAACCTGGGAACCTAGCCCAAACCACTGTTCTCCGAGGTGCATCCATAGTGGGAGAGAAGTTTGGCTTCCATGGGGAGATAGTGACATAACTATCAAACACCATCCAAGGACCCCCCTTCAAAATATACATGCGGTCAGCCGCTGTATCAAGTTTTACAATGAAGAACCCTTCTCCCAAGTCTATCATCTCAAAGTGACCATGAAGTTTCCACATCCTTGACAATCTTTCTCTCAAAGCAAGAAACCCTACTCTTTTACCAAGGACCGATATAATCAGAGCGTCCTCCCACGGTTTATAAAGCCTTTTCTTCAACTGCGGAGCAAGGGTCAGCCTCGGCTTGAGCCTATCTCCATCTATAAAGTCCAGTGACACTAGATTTTCAGCATCGGGATCACTCAACAATGGCACCGGGGGAGCCTCTTTTCCATCCAGGACCATGTCCCGGAATGATGGTTTAGATCCTCCATTGAACACGAATTTCCCCGAAGCCTGAGGAGACTGAGGAACCTGAGTAAGTGGCAAGACAGCGTTTTCCGGCGCAGGGTTTGTAAGGGGGGAGGGGAGGAGAGAAGCGAGAGCATTTTTCAACATCCACATGTAGCAGTAATTGGTAATTGGTGTTTGTGCTAGTATAAACTAAAAAATACGCCTTGTACTGATATTTTAATATTTATCTTGATAATCAATATAGGCCAACTACACGATCATTTGGCTATTTTTACAATATGCCGCCGTTATAATAGCTTGTTTTGGAAATTTTGATGGGCCTGCTGAAACAGTAACGGCCATTTTGGTGATGAAAAAGGTACCAAATGTCTTGATATTATTTACTCCCTCCGTCCCATTTAAAGTGTCACAAAACTTTTGGGCACGGTATTTTATGTGGAGATTGTTAGTATTTGATGTAGGGATAGATTAATGTTTAAAGTAGGGGTAACTTAGGAATTTGTATGATGTGATGGTAATGAGTTTGAATTTTTAATTGATTTATTTATGTGTGATGTGATAGTTGTAAGTTGAATTTATTAATGATATTTATTTATTTATGTGATGTGATGGAGTAAGTTTAGTGATTAATATTTTAAATATTTCCTAAAATGGAATGTGACAAAAGTGTTGGGACAACCAAAAAAGGAAAGTGAGACATAAATAATGGGACGGAGGGAGTACTTGCCACACCAGTGTTTCTGAACAAATCCAAAGTACGGACATTAACTCCTTGTTCTTGTTGAGACTGATACACATGCAACTATTGTTGAGCATGGAAATATTTCGAACACCTTTATGGTTTAAAATAAAAGATTACTTTTCCATGAGAGATTCAAAAGCTATGTATTTAATTATTAAAATTAGGGAATGAGGACTTGGCCCTTGTGGTCGTGTCCCCTAACTTCCAACTTTATGGTTGGGGATTTGACTCCCACCCGACCCCTTTATCCACTTTTATAATTTGTGTAACTTCAGCTCATATACACCCTTGCGGACACATGAATGTCAATTTTACCAAATAATTTCTTGAAAAATTAGTATCTTTAGAAGTGAAGTCAATTGATCGCATGGAAATTTATGGTCAATATTTAAATTAGTGTAGAAAAGAAAGATGCATGAAAGATCCTAAAACTGTGGAAGACGCCATGCATGATTTGTTCTTTGTTATGTCAATATGCCATATATATATTCTGAGTCCGAATTGAATTTGGTTAGTCCATGTCTCCAAATTAATTTAGACATTTTGGGGGCATAATGGTACAAAATATCATGTGTCTGGCCAAGGTAAAAGCGAAGAAAAAAAAAAAAAAAGTCAATTGGGTGTGGTAACTTTGCTATTTTTCTAATTTAGTGCATTAATTATTAAATTTTCTAATATAATGTCAGTGCTTTAGTTGTATTCAATTTAATTCTATCGGACTTTAGTGAACCATAATGCTAATGTGGCATGAGATTAATAAAGATTAATTTAATTGTAGCCGAATTTGTAGAAAAGAGACAAAATAACGGGCTGACCCAACTCGAGCCCATTTTAAGAGGCCTAACACAGAATATATTTTAATGTATTTTTGGCTTGTAACCCAAAAAAAAAAAAGCTCATTCTCTCAGTGGCTCTGTTCGCTTCTCCACTCCCCAGTAATAATCCCAAACTATTTTGCTCTGTGTCTATCCATTGTAGAAACGATGCCCAAAATTCTTTACATTAAATTTGGCAAATTTCCAATCTGCGCCCCAAATACTTAACCATCTGGTATTTTTTCTCTCGAATTTCAGGTCCTCTTAAATCTTTATATTGCTGCTTTGGAACAGAATCTTTGGGGAATTTCTGGAATCGACGCGATCCAGATACTGCACTTTTAGGTTTGATGTAATGCTCCTTCCTCAAAAGTATTTACTTCAGTACTTGTAGTCAAATTGAAAGAATACTCTTTTGTGCTTTTCACTTTTCAAGGATACTCTCCGTTTGCGGATTCCGATTAACAATTATGCGAACCATACTGACTATGGGGTTTCTATTTTTGGTTGGTTCTTTAAAATGGGTCGTGTTCTAGATGTGTGTACTTTTATTTCATTATTGAAGGGTTTGTTTCAGGGGAAAAGGATTGGTGAGGCACAATTTTTGTTCGAGAAGATAGTTAGAGAAAGGTTGTGTGAGATGGATGTGGTTTTATATGGGTGTGTTATTGATGGGCTTTGGAAATCAGGTAACTCTACTGTACCGTTTGAGCTCGTCAAGTTAGTTGATAGAGTGGTGTTAGGGCAAACAGGCATATTCCTAACGTGCTCATACATTGCTTTTGTGCGGATGGAATGGTAGATTCTGTCTTAAAGATGTTTGATAAAATGGATGAAAAAGGTGTCTCTCCAGATATTGTTAGTTATGTTCTTTGATTTTTGGCTTATATATGTTTGATCTCACAACCTTAAAGAAATGATGTGTTGCAAAATGTATCCAAATGTTGTCACGTTTACTACCACGATGGATGCTTTATGCTAGAAAGGATAAGTGGATATAGCAATAGTAGATTCTCTATGCAATGAATGATTTGTGGATTGAGTGCTTTAAAGAAATGACGTTATATGCAATGAAGGGTTTGTGGACAGAGCGGAGGATGTAATACATTGCAATGAAGGGTTGGTGGATAGAGTAGATGATGGAATACATTGAAATGAAGGTTTAGTGGATAGAGCGGATGATGTAATACATTTCAATGAGGGGTTAGTGGATAGAGCAGGGGATGTAATACATTGCAATAATGGGTTGGTGGATAGAGCAGAGGAGTAATACATTGCAATGAAGGACTTGTGGATAGAGCATAGATGTAATATATTGCAATGAAGGGTTGGTGGATAGAACCGATGATGTAATACATTGCAATGAAGGGTTGATGGATAGAGAAAATGACGTAATACATTGAAATGAAAGAGTGGATAGAGCGGAGAATGTAATATATTGATAAATGGATATTGTTTGCAAGGCCATTTGAGCGATTCTCAAAAAATGTTCAATTCAATTGTTAGTATGAGCATTGTTCCTAGCATGTGATCTATGAAAAATTTAAACAATGTTGGTTTGGGGTTCAAATTTCTGGTATTTCTTCAATATTGGTTTGGGGTTCAAATTTATGATATATATTTTTTGCCGTGTTTAAATTCATGAAATATACTGGGTAGTCTGTAGCATTTTTATTGTGAACGATCTCTTACCAAATATACATATGTTCTTTTTTATCAGAAATAATTGTTCATCCTTATAAGTTTATTAGTATAAGTTTATTCTCTTTTATCATCCGGTCTAAAATTTATCTTTTTGCTACAATTGCATAAAGATGGCAGTACAGAATTGAAACACCCTGTTTTATAAAATAATTTTTGTCACAATTTAAAAATTTTGAATCAATATACTCCGTATGTATTATGAGTGTAAATATGTGTATGCTTGTGAAGTATAACTAGAGAAAAATCCATTTTGGTTACCATGGTATATTCTTTCTCACAATTTGGTACAATGTTTAATAATTTTTTCTTTTTCATAAAACGCTTGAATGGAAAATTGACGTTTTACTTTCTTCACCGTTCGATGCAAGAAACACCGAATGTCTTCTTTGGGGATGGTGTCACAGTCAGGCGACATAGTGATCATTGTGAGCTTCCAAAACAAAGAAGGCTGTCGGATAGGGATGGTGTCACAGTCAGGCGACATAGTGATCATTGTGAGCTTCCAAAACAAAGAAGGCTGCAATCCGACGACACTTATCATTTGCATAAACTCATTTGGTTTGATGTGCCTCCTCCTTTGTTGCTCCCATATCTCTTTGTTTTTGTGTTTATCATTCTCAATCCTCAAGTAGTATCCTACCTCGGTTCGGGCCACCGTGCCTCCAAATTAAGTTAGACATTGCGCAATGGTCCAAAATATCATCTGTCTTGGCTAAAGGGAAAACGGAAGGATAGGAGTCCGATGGGAGAGTAGAAGGTCAATAGTTAACCACTTGTCAAACTCCTATCCTATCGTATTTGGATCAGATGAACATGGCTTTTTTTTTTCTATTAATGTTTTCATTTGTTGTTTGTTTTGAATCTGATTTTTTCTGAATGTTTCAGAATTTAATCAAACAAATTCTTGAGGATTTCTAATTTATCCAATCATATATAATAGCAAAATGCGCTGTTCTACGCACAACATATTTAATCCGAACAACAGCTCATGGCAAAAGAAGAAACAAGTGTAAGTGAATAAAAGTGAGTTAAAGATAAACGATCGATTTGATAGGTCAAGGTAGTTAATTCCTTTTTTTTTTTTTTTTGGTTGTGTACAACCATAATACAAACCAACTATTCGACAGCTTCTCACAATGATGCCATGGACTCTGCAGAGGAATCTTCGCACCCATGGCATGGAGATACACTACAAGAAAAATGCAATTACCAACCCCATTTACCGACCACCATAGTACGGGTCGGATTTACCGACCCCATTACCGACCCCAAACTGGGGTCGGTAATATTTAGCCATTATTGGGACCCAGGGCATTCGACAACCAAAACACCGACCAAAATAAATGTGGTCGGAGTTACCGACCCCATTACCGACCGCATTTGGGGTCGGTAATTGTTACCGACCCCATTACCGACCCCAATTGGGGTCTGTAGTTTTTTTCCATTTTATTTTTATTTTTATGATATTACCGACCCCATTACCGACCCCAATTATAGGTTTTTTCTATTTTTTTATTTTTATGGTATTACCGACACCATTACCGACCCCCGATTGGGGTCGGTAGTTTTTTTCCAATTTTTTTTAAATTTTTATAGCATTAACGACCCCATTACCGACTCCAATTGGGGTCGGTAGTTTTTTTTCAATTTTTTTTAATTTTTTTATTATTTTACCCATTTTTAATATTTATTTAATATTTTTATTAAATATTTTATTATTATTTTTATAATTTAATTATTTAATTATTTGAGTCTTTTAATTAATTAATTAATTAATTGAGTCATTCAGTAATTAATTAATTAATTAATTTTTTCAGTCATTTAATTATTTTTATTTATTAATTAATTTGTTAATTAATTAATTTAATTACTGAATTTCATAACTTATTTAATGAATTTTATTTTTAATTTTGATTTCATAGTATTTTTATTAAAAATAAATTTATTTTATTATTTATATATATTTAATTTTTGAATGATTTTATTATTCTATTTAATTCATGGATTTTAATTTTTAAATTTAATTAATTTTCTTTTATATTTTATTTAATTAAAAAATTATTTATTATTTATTAATATAATTTGAGTTTTTATTTTATATTTTAATTTAGTTATTCATTTACATATTTTTATTTATATATGTAATTATATATGTTAGATATAAAGTTTTACATATAATGACATGAAATGCAGGTTGTCCGGATGGCACGCGCGCGCGCGAGAGGCTTCTTGACCAGGGTTCGAGCTCCCCCTTCAACATATCTCAAAACATATTTGGTAAGGCTTTAATGTATATATGACACATGGCGGAATATAATTGGTGAACTGAAGAGTTAGCCCAGCTGGTTAAAGTTGTGGCTACGTATACTGAGGTGGTGGGTTCGAGCTCTCCTGGGCACATTTTATTTTATATAGAAGATTTACCGACCCCAATAGGGGTCGGTAATGGGGTCGGTAATTTCTGGACCACAAGGTCCACGCCCCCTGATTATCGACCCCGAATGGGGTCGGTAAAGGGGTCGGGAAAGTTACCGACCCACGTGGGGTCGGTAAAGGGGTCGGTAAAACCGCCGACCCCAAGCTTCCTTGGTCGGTGCCAGTTTACCTACCAGGATATTACCGACCCGCGTTTGGGGTCGTTAATGGGGTCGGTAAAGGCGAAAACGACCCGTAAAACCCCATTACCGACCCCATTTTGGGGTCGGTAATCGCGCATTTTCTTGTAGTGATACGATCAACGTTACTCCACACGTTACTCCGTCAAGGTATGACTTATCATATTATGAATAGTATCACCTACAGCAAAGGTAATGGCTTTATTGCAGAAATGAGAAACATTCACCAAGATGATGATAGATTTGGCATTCTTCAATAGAGTGACTTATCCACTAAATATTTAGAACAAAATCAACACACATATAGATCATCTTAAAGCCACTATCTATAACTGCGGCCTGAATCGAACAAAAGTTCACAAAAGCTACAGATTAAGATCAAGATCACTCACTGATCCAAAAAATTGAGGGAGGGAAATGCTCTTACGAAACGAAACCCTACGATTGGTTTAAAGTTCAAACACCTATCAACCCCCAACTATGGTAGATTTCCAGAACCTAAAAAAAGATTTCAACTTCCACATAAAACCATAAAACTCCAAATACACAATAATAGGGAAAACATTTCAAGTTGGAAAGGACATTGCAAATAGGGAGAAAAGACTTATGTAACTTACCCACTGCCAAAAAACATCTCCTGGGTGCTCGAAGCAACATTTGGAACTGGTAAGAAAAAATCAAAAAGGATGGTCCTAGTTGGACAAAGGAATATATTGAGCAGCATACCATCATTTACATACCATCATTTACAGCTCCACTTGCACCCTAAAAGCAAGAAAGTGAATAGCATTGCTCAAAACATGGTTCTGAATCTTTAATATACAATGTTTGCTTCCATTCACATAAAAATAAAATATGGTATTTGCATGCTTATAGGAATACTAAAGAGCATACAGATAATTCATATGCCTATATATTTGTCAATGAGTCTTGCAAGGGAGGAAACATTATTCACTCTTGATATTCATAACTTTAAAATGGAATTGGAACCATAAGTTTATAGGAACACTGAATTTGTTTATCAGCTCATAGAAGAAATATAAGAACTAGCAAAGCTGTTGTTGGAAATTGAACAATAAATGATGAAGATAAAAATTGCATAAGTAAACCTGAAAGATATATGGATGTTTTTTTTCAATCAGCATAGTCTAAAGGTAGTTCATTCAAGAGATAAGGAACAATTTCAAAGAGACCCAACATAATATAATTACTATGATAAATTTTATCATTTATGCAACTCAGAACAGTTGATCTAAGAGACATGTGCACAAAACATGAACGTGCACCTATCAACTTTAGATCAAAATGGTGATGGAAAATAGTAAGTAAACTGTACTAAGACTTACCAGTCATGGAATTTTTGAAGGGTCGACACCTGGCTTTCGCTACACATAAAGAGTACAGAATAAACAATCAACATAAAAGAAGCAAAGAAACATAAACTAAAGAAACAAAAGAGAATGACAAACACAAAATAAATTAGACGTTGTTCTCATTTTATACGAAATATTGGTAGAGTTAACATGTCAAACATGTTCCCATCAACGCATATATGCTAGGAGCCAAAATTTCTTTACCTGAAATTGTGGAGCTACTAATGCGTGATATCCCAAGTAAAAGATAGAGCCAACTAAAGCGTCGGATAGATACAACTTCAGCAAATACTCAGGTCATTAAGCGCTTCCTATCTGGTCAATAGAAATTAGAATTTGCAGCAAGTCAAATTCAGTAAATACCACAAAAAAACGCACACAAAATCATTTCTTGGAGCTAAGCAAACAAATACTCAAATACAGAAAAAGCATACATTAAAAATAAAATGAAAGATTTATAAAAAAAAAAAAAGAACAGAAAAAAGAACCAGAGCCATGCTATCTTACCCCTAACCCAAAGAAAAGAGTTCAATCATCTTAATAACAAGAAGCCTCGCATCTCTGCGACTAAAAGCTGTTGTAATCAGAGTGTGCACATGACCATTTTTAAATTGTCAACCGAGATCTACGGGAAAATAAATAAATAAATAAAATAGGAGTAAAATATGGCCCCAATACTGCAAGGCGCTTCACAAATTATCATAAAATTAACATAAAATTCTTCAACATAAACTGAAGACTTGCAACTCTCCATAGGACAAAAATGGCAACGTTTGCTGCCATCAAGCCTAACACAACTTCGACACCTGTTCAACATAAACAATCCTACTATGAGATGGGTTTAAAACATTATTAAACCTATAAAAGTCAAGCAATTTAACAAAGATAAACAGAATTTGGTGATTTCTTTGGTAATATGGTATAGGCTGATATTGTTAAAATTAACAAAGAATGACACTAAGTATTAAATTGAGAGGAATGAAGCTTTCTACCAGTACCAAAGCAAAAACACAAACTTCTGTCATTCTTTGCAGAGTCTACTATATGAGGAAGTGTGAGAGGAACTTTACAATTGCGCAACTCTGGGAAAACAAAGGTAAAATAATGATGCAAAATAGTATAAACATCTCATCCAGGTTCCAGGACAGCAAGAGGATAAATAGTTAAATGAAAAATAAAACCAAATCAAATTTTATCCTACTTAAATGCTTATGTTCATATGGCCTAAATCCATATCTTACAACTTACGACCAACATCCTAATCGAGCAATTAGTGTATAATATAAAGTAAAGAAAGTAAAGAAGAGTAACTCACTGTTGCACCCTCGTAAATCTTATTTCATGGGAGATGAGTCTTCCCCGAAGAAACAATTTCTCGATGTCTGCTAGAAATAAAGGATCATCAAGATTTCTCATTTGATAAAAACCAACGCACCTTTCTTTGCTGATATTCTCTAGAATATTTTCTATTGAATCATGATGGCGAATCAACTTCAAAGCAGTCAGCCCCCAATCCCTGAGAAGTAAGAACAACTTCAGAATTATCCCGAGCATTCAAATTAATGCAACAGAATTTCTGGAGGCAAAACAGAACAAATTATTTGCATACATGGGATATTAAAACAAAGTCCGTACTTATGAATATGTGTGTGCATGGACAGAATAAAAAATTATCCCAACTGTTTCAGAAATGCATTTTTGAACAAAACCCTGGTCAACTCACTAAAAGATATACAGTATTTTCAGAGAACAAAACATGCAATGCTGTAGAAAAGTGGTGTTGTATTCCACTCAAAAACTCTTGAAAGAAAAAGGGAAAAAGGTGAAATATAACTTCAGATAAAAGCATAACTAAGAAGAGATTGCATGTCAGTAGTTCAACAAGAAGCAGAGAACTAATAGGGACTAAAAGATTAAAGAACATGTCTTACTTAGCAGCTCGAACTCGCACTTTTAGAAAACTGGGGTCCATTGCAGAAGCTTTTGTGCAATCATCTGGCACTTCTCTCAGCCTCCCGAGTGACCTACGTGTTGTTGCACGATTGCTATAGCACAACATCAGAGCCCTAAGACAAGTGAAATTTAAAGAGATTCCATATGGCAAGTTTTGTAGCAAGGCTCCGTTGTAAAATCTAGATTGACTGCATCATCGCTCTTCCTAACACCAGAATCTTTATATGGGGTGTGAGAGTTGCTTTTGCCTTTTTGTTGACCTCAATTTTGATGGTAGAGCATCCTGGATTTTTTCCTGAAAGAAATTGATAAGTCCAAAAACGTACACGATAAACGGTGGAAATGGAGTGTAGTAGACAACCTTGCATGACTTATATTGCAACTCCCAGTCTACCAGCTCTGCTTTCCGTACAGAACACAGGTGGCTGCCGATTTTGGCTTCTCAATTGGTTCATAGTTCTAGATCACTGCTCAATCAAAATGGTTTTTGTTGTGCCTTGCCTACATATCAAAGCCAATTTACATCGGTTTGTTCTCATTCAGCTGGAACAAAAAATGGAATTAATTATCAAGATACGGCCTTGACAGGGAATTCCAGGACATCATACAGATCCCGGCCTTGAGAAGCACAGGTCACTTTCATTGCAATCCAAGAAAAATTGTCTTCGGACTCAATGTTTCCAACCACGGGGTTTCAGAAAATGAGCAATTAGGTAATTACCTGGAGACAGTCATACGTGCACTATGAACACCAAAACAAAGAAGGATAAGAAACACATATGCAATTTAAAAATATCATCAGAGGGATTGTCATTGTCATGTAAGCAAACATTAACCTATAGCATGGAAAGTTCAATAGGTTATTGAAACAATTTTTAAGCAAATTGATGAATTTTTCCAAATCTCATTCTCAATAGAAAAGAGTCTCTCCAATGCTTTTCTGATGCAACTTCCACAGGCGAAAACAGACTTAACAGAAAAACAAAGTGTATAAACAAGCTGTAAAGATAAACATTTAAACTCATTCAGAATTCAAACCAACACATATATTATTCAATCATAAAGGATTCATAACAGCTGTTGCATTTTCAGTTCCATAACTGAGCCGCCTTGCCTTCATTCTCAAACTGATCAATTGAAATTTGTTTGACCAGTCCACCACCAACACCACAGGTAAAAATAGAAAGACTGAACCACAAGAGTAATATGCAATACCTTGAAGACCCCTACCAATTCTGCAAAACTCTCATGTTCTGCATCCCTCCAACTTCACCAAACTTATTGAAATCTAGGGAATTGACATGCCTCTCCCGTTCAATCAATTTAGTAAGATGTCTATCCCAATATCTGCTATTCTTTGCTTGCTTTAAAACCCCTTCCATATATAGTTTCCTAATACAAACTAAACGGCAACAATCATTAAGCATAAAATATATTTTGCAAGCTCAATGAGTGAAAAAAAAAAGAGCTAATATTAACAATAAAGATCAAAATTGTCATAACCACTACGATTTTATTTCAAGATGATGTTCCATATGATAGCAAGTAGATATGTAATTTAAAATAGATAAGTAGTTGCATAAGTTGATGCCCGCGACGAGAAAGATTTCCAATCTGCTTGCCAAGTATTATTCCAACGCAATTACAAAATCCACCTTTCTGGAATTTTAAAAGCATCTATAAACTATCAAACACCCAACTATCAAAAATCTAAAATTGACATTCAAATGATTAATGAATGATAACCTTATTGAGGTCCTTTCTCCAAAGTGCCATAGTTTCTGAAACCTTACTTGAAAGGTAAGACAGAGACATCAATGCAGCTTTAAGGTATACGATTTCTGCAAAGAACACAATTCTTAAGATTAAAAAAATTACCCACTGATTAACCAACATGAAAGAGAATTAAAAAAATGCTACCTATCAATCAGCAGCTAAAGACAGTCCTCCAACTTTCCCAACATAAATAAACAAAAGAATGCTACATTAATTTTCCCATTTTCTTTGGCAATACATGCAAGTTCAGTGATGCCCTAAACATTTTCTAAAGAATCTATGCATAGTGTTGAGTAGAAATGATGGAATAATATTCCAGATGGTGGATTGACTAAGATATCGTGTTTGCTTTTTTAACCACAAAGAGATTCCAGATACAACCATGAAGTCCTAGCACACGGATTTGATTTCTCTGTAATTTCCCTTTAGATTAATTGGGAGCAACAGGTATACCCTAAACAAACAACCCAATAAGGGAAACCCAGAATGAATGGAACCTAACTGCGAGCAACTAATGAATACTCCAAGGAAATAAGGAACACGGGCTAACCTAGAGGCATAGAACTGATGAGGCGATCAGAGGGAGCGAGGGTTCCGGAGAGAAAGAGCAGGAGCGTACGGCGGAGACGGGACCGACGGAGGTGGCGACGGACGGAAGAGAGCCCACCGTGAGCGACGGCAACATCGAGAGTACGGGTGAAGCAACCGAGAAATTTCAATTAGGGCTTGGAGGCCGACGAAACTGCAAAACGGGAAGAGATTTCCAAATCAACGGAAGGCTTGCTGGCGCCGGACGCGGAAATTGCACAGGGGCGCGGGGCAGAAAGCAGAACAAGCAGGGTGAGCGGGGAGAGCCGGGCGAAGAAAGCAAGAACAAGCAGGGCAAGATTCCAAAAAATGATCAACCGTAATTGACAGATAAAAGCACTTGAGTGAAAAAGTACAGATCAAGACCAACCTGATCATAGTACTTCACTTGGACAACATCATACATATTCGATCGCTGTTCTATATGACCAAAGGCTTCACTAATCGGCATCCCTGAATTGATACAGAAAGAGATAATTTTATTCAACATATTCAAAAAAAAAAAAAAAACAGAGGAATAAGTAAAAATATGTACACATAGATCAGTAAACTAAATTCCAGGAAACGTTAGCAACTGTAAATCATTTGATCAGTAAACAAAAGTAAGTTCATATAGCAAGTGTTGGTCATTTGATCCTCTTATCCAGAGTATAATATCACATGCAAATGGAGAAATAGGTTGTGTAAATTATGAATGCAAGACTGCAAGACCTTTGAGAGAAACTACTCTCAAGTTCCCTAAAGAAATATACTTCAGACATATGGCAAATGTGCACACGAATACCTATCAAAAATCATTAAACATACTTGCAATTTAGTACTTCTCCTGAACTTGAATAACCCAGATTACTCAAAAGAACTATACTCTGTTTATCCAGCCTCTCCCTAAAAAGGGCAACATCAATTTTCTTAACTTCACCAGTGGATCCATAATCAATGCCATCAACAAACCTCTTCTCTGCCAAGGAAGATGATTCATCAGTACAATAGTATCAATCAAAGTAGACAGATATTTTATACCAAATACACCAGTAATCTCACCTTAGCTGCCAGAAAGTTACCACTGGAACCAAACCCTCCAAGTCGATGGTCCTCCCAACCTTGAAGGCAACGTCGGCGACCTTCTTCCTCCCTGCCGGGCTCTGTCACGGAGGCGGCACAACAAGAAACAGGAAAAAGAACCCTAATCAAATTGGAAGCCCTAATTGAAATCAAACCCGAAGCATCGCCTCTACCACCACCAACCCTCCCGCCGACCCCACGAAGACTGTCTCCCGCCGCAATTTCGTGAGGGACTGGAGTCGCTTGGTGGACGGAATGCTTGCTAGGGTGAGGGATGAAGGAACCAGTCGAAAAATAGAGACGGTCCAAGTGGACCGAACAAAGAAAGAAGTGAACAGAATGAAAATGAAAATACTACCGGCGAAACGGGCCACTGGCGAGGTCGGCGGCGCTGCTTAGGGCATAGCAGAGGGGGCGGCGCCGAATGGTGGTGGTGCGTGAGAGGCGAGACAAAAAGATGAATGGAGCAAGCGGGATTTGATAGGGAGAAGCCCGAGCTATTGAGAGACAATTTAATCCAACGGTGGTAGTTTTCAATTAGAATCGGGATCCAACGGCCAATATTCGAATTCAGCATGGCCAAAACTTTTTTCTACCGTTCTTATAATATAGAAGATATATATGCATAACAGCATCTTGCTACAGTTGTTGAATCTTGCACAGTTGTTTCTTATACGCAGAACGACTTCGTTTGGTGCCTCTATTTTTCTCTTCTCCGCTCTCAATTGCTCTCAATTGCGTCATTCTGCATTCTTCATCTTCCTCGAGTTCATCATCCCCGCCCTTCTGTGCTCCAATTGCAACCCCTTCCTTCATCTTCCGCTTCCATGTCGCCATCCCCGAATCCTCCCAGGTGCCTAGGTCTTCGCGTGCTGGTGTTCCCCTATTTCTCCCATTATCCCATTTCTCTTCCCGATTCCGGCTCGCGAAAATGACCTGCTACCATGGCGCCGCCGCCGAGATCGCCACGAGCCGGAAGTTCCGGCATCAGAGTGACGCGGGGGGTGACGATGATGGGAAGTCATCAGATTCTATTCGCGAGAGTGCTCAAACCATAGATTCTATTCTCTCTGATTTTGCCTCCCAGGCTGGTCTTAATATCAACATTGGCAAGTCATCAGCCTTCGCCTCCATGCATGTTGCTGAACAGACCAAGATCATTGCTGCGATTTTGAACATAAAATTCACTCCCAACTTGGGCTCTTATCTAGGGTATCCCTTGTTTCATGGGGCTGTCCAGAGGGACCACTTTGATTTTCTTATTGAAAAGTTGCATGTCAAAATGGGGTCTTGGAAAAGGGCGCTCCTCAATAAGGTCGGCAGACTCACACTTGCGAGATCAGTCTTGTCCTTCATCCCGCCTACATATTCCAAATTGCGTGGCTACCCTCCTTGGTTTGTAATGAGCTTGACAGCTACATCAAGAAATTTATTTGGAATGATTCTAAGGGGCATGGCATTCATTGGGTGAATAGGGACAAAGTGGCAGTCCCAAAGAAGTTTGGAGGACTTGGCATTCGTAAATTTCGAGACATGAATATTGCTATGCTTGGCAAGCACTACATGGATATTAAAACCAAATATGTGAAACCGTGGGCTCAGCTTATTGGGACTAAATATAACTGCATGAATGGCATATTCATGGCTCGGCCTGCAGCCTCGACCACTTACCGGGCCATCCTCCATGTCGTGCCCTTGCACTCTGAAGGTGTTAGGATCTGTCTGGGAGATGGAACTTGTAATTTGTGGTTTGATAATTGGTTGAGCAGTGGCCCTATTGCACCATGCATACCCTTTGTTCACACAATAGACACTGACATTCGCGTCAAAGATATACTTCCTACATTTTTTTATAATTGAAACATGTGAATAGTTACTACTATTCATTAAGTAAGTTTGATTCAATTTTTTAACACAGTTATATAAGATAAAACATAGTCAAGTGGGATCTTGTTGGATTCGTCTAATCGCATAGTTTTAGAATATCAAATTTTTATAATTTTTATTTTTATATAATTTGAGATATTATGTGTTAAATGTGTGCATTGGATTGCGTGAAAAACAGGAGTGTTACATTTTTTGGAAAACGGAGGGAGTATTCATTAATGACCGATGGTGTTGGGATAAGCTTTACACACAACTCCCTGACGAAATATGTAAGGAAATCAGGGAAAATAGGCCCTTTACTCATCATAATTCGGCCATGGACAGCTGGTGTTGGTTTGGGGCTTCTAATGGAGTCTACTCAGTGTCATCCGGGTACCTTTGGACCCTTAATCACAAGGGCAAACAACCGCAAAACATGATATCTTGGGTGTGGAAAACACCGGTGCCAGACAAAGTAAAATTCCTTCTTTGGCTATGTATACATAATTCCCTCCCTTCTAACTCTGCCAGGTGTAAACGGCAATTGGCAGCTACACCAACCTGCGGCATTTGTGGTGCCCTAAAAGAAACTACCATGCATCTATTCTTCCATTGTCCGTGGGCCATTGAGGCATGGAGAAGAATTGGAGTCTGTCGCCTATTCCGCGTGATGTTCCTCCACACCACATTGCGGGGTTCTTGTACCATGTAAATGTTGGAAGAGCATACATTAGGCTATGCTATGGACCATTTGGCAATGAAGGAATGTTGTGTGTTTTCGAGGAGAAATGGCTTCTTTCATCTCAGCCATTCATTCGGCCCGCTCTCTTGGATCTGCATTGGACCGAACATTTGGACGTCTACCTAAACAGCTGCCGATCAGGTTAATCACTTGGAACCCTCAAAACCAAAATGGCTTGATCTTAAATGTGGATGGAAGCTCCTATGGCAACCCAGGAGCAAGCCGGATATGGAAGGGTCATTAGAAATGGAAGAGGCCGTTGGATCTCAGGTTTCACCGGCTACATTGGTAGACATACTAATCTCATGGCTGAGTTGCATGCTATTTGGAGAGGCATGATGGCCCTACATAACATGGGTGTGAGCTCTGCCACTTGCTACTCCCACTCCATTGAAGCTTTGCGACTGTCTCGTACCAAGGTGGAATCATCTCATGTCCTGTTTCCCTTACTCCAGAACATAGGTGATATGCTTGATAATCACCCTGGCTACATGTGGTGCCACATCCTCCGAGAAGGGAACTCAGTTGCGGATATATTGGCCAAGCATGGGGTGAAGTCGGAAGCATTTTTCACTACTTGGGCCTTCCCTCCGGACGAGGTCAAGGACCCCTTGCAGCGGATGAATCTGGGGCTGTCTAGTCCCTTGTTCCTCCTTGTATCTGTCTCACCTCCCCCCCCCCCCCCCCCCCTTCACGTTTGTAGTTTGGTGCTTATTCTCTGTTTTATTTCATCCTTTCCAGACGCTTTAGCGTCCTTGTTACAAAAAAAATATATATATAACACCATAATGATCCTATATTGATTTTTTGTCTTTAAGAACACCCCCTTATTGAAATATTCCACTACATTAAGATTCGTTACATATAGTAAAATATTTTACTAACAGTAAAACGAATCATTGAATTCGATAGTTACATATATATATATATTTTTCTTTTGGTATAATAACCTCAAAATTAACATCTACACAACTTAAGAATTAAGAAATGAAAACTTGATTATACTACCTCCGTCTCAATGTAATTGTTATACATCTCATCGACACGTATGCCGATACACATTTTTAACAGTTATAACTTAAATTGTGTGCAATGAAAAAATATAAAAAATTGATATTATAAAACTACAAGATTAGACGAATCTAACAGTATCTCACTTGACTATATTTTTTCTTATATAACTATGATAAAAATTTGAATCAAAGTTAAACAGTGAATAGTGTCAAATAATAATCCGTAACAAAAAGAGTGAGACGGAGGAAGTACATTTTTAGAGGGCCGGACAAAATATTCGAAGCGATTCGTTTAACCGTTGACTCGAATCGAAACTGAACCCCCGGTTAACCGAGGACTCCGGTTATAAATACAAATACTTAAATGAAGTATTCGTTCGGTTCAAATACAAATACAAATACGTACAAAATTCAGGTTAACTGTACCATGCCCATCCTTACAAAAATAGAGACCAATATTGCTATATTTTTATTAAATACATAATACATCAACTTTAATATATTTAATCCATTTTAGAATTTATATAACATAAAAATAAATAAAGAATATATTAAAACTTTAGATTTTTTATTCTTTGTAAATAAGATAAAATATTTTATATTTTTGATAGATTTAGATTTTATATTTCTAACATAATTTAAAATTGAATACATTAATATTGTGATTGGATGATAATGATAAATAATGTAAAATTGGAATGATAGGATTAAGATGAATACTATTAGTTATGTTGGAAAAAGAAAAATTAATTAATTTACGAGATAATTCAGTGGTGTGTCATGTAACTCATGTCATTGCTAAGATATAACCTAAGTACACATGGCTCACCCAACAGCCCAGCCCATTATGACATGCCTAATAGCCCATTAATACGGACATATTTTTGCCGTGTAACCCTAAAACGTAAGAAAGCTCATCCGTCTCGGCGGCTCTCTCCGCCTCCCCCACTCTAGAAATACTCCTAAACCGTTCTGATTTCCGCTGTGTCTATCCATTACAGAAAACGTTGCCCAAAATTCCTGGCATCAAATTGGCCAAATTTCCAATCTGCGCTCCAAATACTTGGCCATCTGGTATTTTCTCTAGAATTTCAGCTCCTCTTCAATCTTTATCTTGCTGCTCTGGAACAGAATCTTTGGGGAATTGCTGGAATCTATACGATCCAGATACTGCACTTCTAGGTTTGATGTAATGCTCCTTCCTCAAAAGTATTTAATTCAGTACTTGCATCTGTAGTCAAATTGAAATAATACTCTTTTGTACTTATACACGAACCATACTGACTACGGGGTTTCTATTTTTGGTTGGTTCTTTAAATTGGGTCATGTTCTAGATGTGTGTACTTTTATTTCATTACTGAAGAGTTTGTCTCAGGAGAAAAAGGATTAAAGAGGCGCAATTTCTGTTCAAGGAGATAGTCAGAGAAAGGTTGCCTGAGATGGATGTGGTTTTATATGTGTGTGTGATTGATGGGCTTTGGAAATCAGGTAACTCAACTCTACCGGTTGAACTAGTCAAGTTAATGGAGAAAATTGGTGTTAGGGCAATCAGGCATATTTCTAACATGCTCATACGTTGCTTTTGTGCAGATGGAATGGTAGATTATGCTTTAAACATGTTCGATAAAATGGTTGAAAAAGGTGTCTCTCTCGACATTGTTAGTTATAGCTCTTTGATTTTTGGCTTATGTATGTTTTATCTTCCACTGCTCTTTAAAGAAATGATGTGCTGCAAAATGTATCCAAATGTTGTCACGTTTTCTACCTTGATGGATGCTTTATGCAAGGAAGGATAAGTGGATTGAGCGGTTTAAAGAAATGACCCTCTATGTAACAAAGGGTTGGTAGATAGAGCGGAGGATGTAATATATTGCAATAAAGGGTTGGTAGATAGAGCGGAGGATGTAATACATAACAATAAAGGATTGGTGGATAGAGCGGAGGATGTAATACATTGCAATGAAGGGTTGATGGATAGAGCGAAGGATGTAATACATTGCAACGAAGGGTTGGTGGATAGAGCATTGCAATAAAGGATTGGTGGATAGAGCGGAGGATGTAATACATTGCAATGAAGGGTTGATGGATAGAGCGAAGGATGTAATACATTGCAACGAAGGGTTGGTGGATACAGCAGAGGATGTGATTTGTTGCAGTGAAGAGTTGGTGGATAGAGCAGAGGATGTTATACATTGTAATGAAGGTTGTAATACGTTGCGATGAAGGGTTAGCGGAGGATGTACTATATTGATAGATGGATATTGTTTGCAAGGCCATTTGAACGATTTTAAAAAAATGTTCAATTCAATTGTTATTATGAGCATTGTTCCTGTCATGTAATTTATGAAAATTTTAAACAATGCTTTGTTGGGGTTCAAATTTCCGGTATTTGTTCAATATTGGTTTGGGGTTCAAATTTATCATATATTTATTGCAGTGTTTAATTTTTAATGAATTATACTCTATAGTCTGTAGTATTTTTATTGGGAACGATCTCTTACCAAATACACATGTTCTTTTTTAACAAAAACTAATTGTTCATCCTTATAAGTTTATACTCATTTTTCAGATGGTCTAAAATTTATATTTTTGTTGCAATTGCACAAAGATGGCAGTACTTATCTTAGAGAATTGAAAAGCACTGTTTTGTAAAATAATTCTTGTCACAATTTTAAAACTTTGAATCAATCTATGTAGTATGACTGTATGAGCATAAATATATTATGATTGTGAAGTATGGGAATTTTAGGTTTAACAGCCCCCACCCCCACACAGAAAAGAAAATAAAAAATAAAATTGATGGGAACAATTTATTCTTGAAAATAAGAGTAATGTATATACTTTTATTGTATATTATGGTTATGGACATCCATTATATCATTTGAGATTATTCAATTCGCGGCACATGTCATTGTTTACCAATTTCAAATTATAATTTCTTTTTTTCCTTTTTTTTTTCCGGTACAAGGTGACGCCAATGCGTCGGCCAAGGAAAGAAAAAGGAAAAAAAAAAAAAAAGAAAAAAAACTAAGCCAAAAAACGGAATAGCAACACCAAGAAGACCCTGTCAAGTTCTAAGAAAACAAACACCTGCCAAATCTGCCGATAACAAGGGACGAACATCGTCGGGAGGGAAGGCCCAGGTAGGGTTGCAACAGAATCGACCGATTCGTGATCCGATTCGTGATCCGATTCGAAATTTTGCTATTTGTATTCGAAATTTTTTGATTCGAATTCGAATAAAACATATTCGATTCGATTCGATAAGTATCAAATACAAATAAGAATATCTCAATATTCGATTCGATATTCGTTGGTATTCGATTAAATATTTATTATATTTAATAAAATAATATAATATAATATATATTATTATAACTATATATAATATAATATTTTTATAGATCACAGCCCAAAATACATTTCTGTCAGCCCAAACTCTGGCCCATCCCAAACTCTGGCCTATGATACTTAATCCCATTTGAATATTTGATCATAAATATTTATACTACAATCTGCAGGTCTCAAACCCTAACACTCATTATTCTTCACTCTCTAAAGCGGCGCAGTATACTCCCTCTTCCAATTCAAATTTCAGTTCACTTCACAACTCTTAAGTTAGATTTTGTTCTTCCAGTGTGTGAGAGTGTAGGGCCAAGAGCTGTGAGTTTGTCATGGGGTTGAGTCGCCGGATTGGGTGATTCGGCGAGGGCTGTGTGCACCTCTTACATTTAGGGCTTTCCGGTGAAGGATTTGAGACGTCGGAGGACGGCAGTGGAGGCGCGGAGACCGGTTGTGACGATGCGGTGTTGCCTTATTTAGACCGATCCCTGTGTTCGGCTAAGGGCTTGGTGTTCGGGCAGTGGTGGTCGCCCTTCTTCTTCCCTTGGACCGGACTTGTGCGGTTGAGTGGTTGTTTACATTGGGCTTCCTGAGCCTATTAACAGATCTTGTTAGATCTGTTGGTAACTCCTTTCCTTTTAAAATTGGTTGTTATTCTTGTTCTACTAACTTCTTTTGTAGATCTAAAAAATGGAGCATGAAAGAGTCTCTAGTGAGGATAAATCAGTGAGATTTTTGAGCAGTCAAAAATCTGTCCCAAGTCCAAAGTTAGAGCTGCAGATGGCAGAAACTTGCTTGCTTTATGTTTTCTTTCAGTTTATATGAGTGAACTTGTAGTGAGGATAAATCAATTGTAATCTCATAGTTGGGATGTAAACTTGTAATAGTTAGAATACAACAGAGTCTTTTGTGGTTTCCCAAACACTATATTTATGAAATGTTATTGTAATTTTGTATTTGGATTTTTAATTTTGACAGGTTATTTACGAATTTCGAATCGAATAATTGTGAATCGAAGCGAATATATTCGAATCTTCGAATCGGATATATAATAAAAAAATATTTGAATCGAATATTCGAATAGCTTCGAATATTTCGAATATTAATTTCGAATCGAATACGAATGTCATTTATTATTCGTTGGAAAACCGAATACGAATACGAATATTCGAATATTTTTTCGAATACGAATACGAAATACTGCTATTCGCTTCGATTCGATTCGTTTGCATCCCTAGGCCCAGGTAGTGAAGAATTCCACCTTTCTAGCTCCCCTCTTTGCCAGCGAGTCTGCTACCGAGTTGCCTTCACGTAAAATATGAGACCAAATAAATCCCCAGGTAAGACTCAATCTCTGTAATTCTCAAGACCAAGGGAGCAAGCCAATGATCCTTCGATACTCCATTCCGAACCAACTTCAAAGGTTCCAATGAATCAGAAAAACAACTAGCCTGCTCAATACTCAGGGCCACCAATTGTTTCAACCCCTGCCAGATACCATGAAGCTCCACCACCAGGTTAGACTGCGACCCAATGGACCCCGAAAAACCCTGAATCCAACCACCATCTACCCTACGAATTACACCCCCAAATCCCGCAGGCCCCGGGTTCCCAATCGAGCTGCCATCAACATGGAGAGCAGTGTCAAGGCAACCGGGCAGCCTCCAAGAGACGAGCCGAGGGGTGGCAATCCGCGGAGGCCGAGAAAACACAAAGCCACACTGAGATGGCGAACACGACAGATCACCTCCGGCACACAGCCAGGTTCCCCGTTCAGGCAAACACCATTCCTCATGGTCCAAATGCACCACAATGTAGCCCAGTGCAGGTGACCCCATCCAAATTTCTTATTTATAGTGTCTTAATAAATAAATGGGCAAGATTATGTCATTTGAATGTATAATGAAGGAGTAATTAGTAAGATATGTTTCGTGCGCTCTTCATATAAAATAATTGGATGACTATAATCTTGAAAGCAAAGGCCAATGTGTTCCCGTACATATATTGGATTATAAATCACACCCCAAGTATGCTAACTACCGATCTCGTGTATTACTATTATTTAACCACAATTTGAAGATTTGATAATCAATATTTGTTTAGTGTTTGGGCTAGGTTGATTTGAGCTACCTTTGAGAGCCCCATGTAGTTTTATTTGGGATAGTGTTTGGGCTAGGTTGATTTGAGCTACCTCTGAGAGCCCAATGGGCATTTGTGACAACGAAGAAATTGCGATGGTTGAATTTCGGTAAGGCGATGATTGATGAAACATGTACTGCTTGCCTCAATTCTTATGTATTGTGTTCTTGGGGATATTAAAACTTGGGCAAGTGATTCAATAGAGTTAGAGTACAAACTGCCTCTTGAAATGCACGTGCTATGGTGATGGCCCGTACTTGTTTTGTGATGTGTTGTCCCCCAATAAGATATCGCAAATGTATATGACAATTTTGATCGTATACATTACCTGAATCAAGGACAAATCACAATAAAGTACTCACCCATCACATACCCACACCAATGAAACTCAAATCTTTGCAACTACAATACAACAACAAAAGCATGAAATTTCTACCCACAAACACCCGGATATGAGTCATATGACACACACACACACACTTGATGTCTACACCTAGCATATCTATTCTATTCTATTACGGCCTACATCCCAATACAGATGTTCTTATCAAATGATTTCAGGTTCATTGAGCTAGCTACAGTAAAAGTTGCAAATGATACAAGAGAATCGTCAATTCTAAGACATGGATACATCCAGGGCCGTACCTGACATTTTATGGGCCCTAGGTGGAATAAGATAATAGGCCCCATATAAATCTAACATATACTAATAACCGAGAGATTATTGCTTCATTTTTACCATTCATTTGGTTATATGAAACAAGTAATGTCCGCGGAATGTATTTTGGTCAAACAAATCATATACGAGAAAAACTTGTATTTAAATATTGGTTTGGCGCCGGAAGCCAACACAGTTCAAACTTTAGTCAGAGACAAAGGCCCCTGCAGCCTTTACTGTCTAATAACAACAACAGAGATTGGAAAGTGTCAGTAGACACAAATGGTATTCTCACAAAATTTGCTTCATTGGCTAATTTTTGAGCAATTTATTTTCCTTCCACCCAATTAGAGATAGATAAAATGACAATTGAATGAGAAGATTTTGGGTTTGGAAGGAATGAGACTTGACCCAAATGGTCATGTTCCATGCCTTCCAACTATAGGTTGGGGGTTTGATTCCTAATCGGTCCCTATCTTTCCCCTAATTTGTGTGTCTTGGACTCCCACACAACTTTGTTAACACTTAAGTGTCAGTATTTACCAAAAATAAAAAGAATTTTGGTTTGGAGAAAAAGAAAAAAGGGAAAGGAAACCATAATCTTCGGATAATTAAAGAAACAAAAGGGAAATAATCCTATGAAGAAGAAGAGAAGAAGAAGTGGCGCAGCTGGAGTAATTTTTGAAGATAAATTCCCCACAAGACCAAGGCTAATTAAAGAAAAACAAAGAATTTCTAAATTCTATTAATTAAATAATACTATAAAACTTTGTAAAAAAAAAAAAGAAAAGAAAACTATAAAACTAAGACATGGGGCCCCAAATTCCAATGGGCCCTAGGCAATGGCACCTTGGGCCTATGCCCAGGGCCGGCTCTGGATACATCTAAGACGACTGTAGGGATAGCATAGTGCATTAGAGCGTCTCCACGTGGCCATTAAAATGGTGTTGGACGCGATAATGGCGATATAGGGCGCTGCAACACGCCCGCAAAATATTGCCGCCATCGCCAAAATGGCATTTTCCGACAGTGTACAACAACTTTATGCGGTGCCCTGTTCATCACGGTAAACATTTTCTTTTTTTCTTTTTTCTTTTTCTGATTTGAGTTTGTTTTTTGTTTTATTACATTTTATAACATTTTTTTGCTTGAATTATATTTTCATTTTTATTTCGTTAATTTAATTTCATATTTTAATTTTAAAATATTAAGTTTAACACATACATAATAAAATAAAAATCATCAAATTAAAATACCATAACATTAAATTTAAACTGAAATGAGATGCAAAGGAAACCATAAATTAAAAATATAATATAATAAACTAAATTAATAATCTCCCAAATTAGCGCCAGATCCGGTACCTCCGATGTCTCCAAAGTAATTTTGAAAGCCGAAATTAGTGTCGGGAGTGGATGTTGAATGCTCATGCATTCTCTGCATGAATTTTCTTGAGATTGTTGGATAAATAGTCGTTGAAGGGGATTGAAAAATTGCCATCGGATCAATCAACACGGTTTCTTGATCTTGTTTCCTTCGGCCGAAATCTTTATCTTGTTTCCTCCGACCGAATTCATTCGCATGTTCAATTGCTGCAATCTTTCGTTCATGAACTTTCTTTGTCTCCTCATATTATGCATGCATTTATTTATGATTTTCCAACAATGAATTAATAAAAACAGACATATCGTATCTTTTTCTTAACAGACATATAGAATTGATATATTTTATATTTCACACAATTATATTGAGTAGAAGATATATTAATTTTAATTAAGGAAAACCAATCTAATTTCTTAATCTATAAAGAAGAGTACAAGTGTCAAATTTTAATTGGTGGAGTGAATAGAGACCATGTGGTTGGAATTTAATTTTGGTCGACCTCATGCTTAGACAACCAACCTAATTTTCATTTTCTTTTTAATTAAAAAATGACATGAAGGTTGATCTTTATGGCAACCATGTCATTGCTAGAGGTAGTCTTAGATACTTGTGTCGTAAAATCAATAACCCTAAATCAAACATCCAATTTGGGAATGTAGCCGAGACATCCAACGGAATAGATTGAGGGCATAGATAAATTTTGGGTGTAAAGTGTAATTCATAACTCTTCTTTTTTCTTTTTTTTGGAGGAGCCAATGAAGGCATCGGAAATGGGTGGTGGGAGTCTATGCCACACAATTACGAAGGGGAACAAAAGGAATGATAGGGGCCGATGGGGATCGAACATCCAACCTTACGTTGGATAGGGGCCGGTGGGGATCGAACCTCCAATCTTCCGTTGTGTTTGGCTTGGTGCTAGCCAAGGATATTTTTCTCCTCAAGCGAGGCTATCGGAAAATGATCAAACCGATTATGGGTCCGGATTAACAATAATGCGCCCAAACTTAAATGAATCTTCACTTGGATTAAAATGGCAGAATAGATACAAAGGAGAATCTACCGGTTGTTAAGAAACAACGGCGAATTCACCGGAAAAATGGAACCAAACTACCGGTTGTTGAGAAACAATGGTGGACTTGGAGAAAGTAACCGCTACAAGCTAAGCTAAAGTCTAGGAAAAACTGTAAAGGAAAGCAGTAAAGATACAAGGAATTAAATTTGATAAAGGAATTTGGGGGTTGGATTGATCTCTCTTGTCTCTGTGCATGACATCCCCTATTTATAGCCGGAGCTGAAGTAACCGCTCTCCGACCGATCCCTTTAAGCCGAATTCCATCTTCCTCTCATCATTTGATTTAGCTTCGACTGTTGGCTTCATTTCGGCCGAAATCTCCCGCCTCTGGAACATTCTTTCGTTTGGTCTCTTGGATCGTTCAGCCTTACTGATTCCAAGCCCACTTTCTTTGAAAATTCTCTCTTGGCCCATGTTTTATGGCCCAATTACTTCCTTCGCGGCCCACTATTCCATGTGGCCCCAACAGATGCCCTCCTTACTTGGTCATTTTCGTTCTGAAAAGAGCTCAAGTAACTCATCTCCTCGCTCTTTTGACGATTATTTCTTCTTCTCGAGGGCTCTTGTTATCATTACCCTATTTACATAGTCTGTTCCGCCTTCAAAATAAAACTGTCCTTTCAACTCCCTTTCCCTCTTTTCTCTCTACTCGTCTTCTCCGATGGATCCCTCTTCCGTCACTGTTCTTTTTCCGACCTTCTCAAGGTTGAAAGTTCGTTTGCCTCTTATTCTATCGTTCGCCTTCTTCCTGAGGGCTTTTATGCCTTGGTCCATTAGGCGTCCCTGAAGAGATTAACGAGTGTACTGCTCGTATTTTTGAGAATCGCTCCATACCATTGTATACCTCCTGGTTTTCTTCTAAGCTTTTTCCCCCATCTCTCGCTAATCGGCCTTCGGCTTCTCCTAATTACGTGGCCTGGTATCGTCATCTTGAGCCCCATTGCCGCGAATCCTGTTCTAAATCCTATACTCGTCGCATGATCCTTCTTAGTACTATGTCTTTTCCAACGACCTTCGTCCTATTCAGGCCCTCCTCTGTTTTTGGAATTCCTCTGTGAATTGTTTTTGCTTCCCTTGGGGTATGATGACCCCCACTATTCAGGACGTGAAACTCCTTTTGAACCTCTGTTCGTGGGGATAACCTTGGCGTTACATCTTTGCCCTAGGAGAAAAACTGAATTATTACCCATCAGAGTGATCCTGCTTCGCCTAACCCACATTCCTCGGAACCTCTTGCCTTCATGATGTATTTTCTTACGAAATTCTTTTGGTGTACTCCTTCCAAAGGAGTTCTTCTTGATACACACCCCTTGGCCTCGGCGATTCTCAACCATGTGGCTCTGCCTTTAGCCGATTTCTTTCTTGCCCACCTGTACGCGGGCATAACGGCTACTGTATCGGGCTGGGAAAATGGTTTCCCTGACAAAGCCCGTGGTCCCTTATGGTTTCTTCACTTGTTGTTGGTTTGGCATTTTCGTGATATCTCTAAGTTCTCTTCTCAAGATATTTGTCCCGATTATTTTGTCGCCCCTAATCTTCTGGGGGCTTCCCTTCTTGCCCTGTCGATCCCCCATTAGATCAGTTATTTCTTAGGCCGAACTGCCAATCAATCATTTTCCCACTATTATTACCGGAGAACCGATTTCGCTTGGGTAAGGGAAATCGCCACTATTCCTTTCGGGACTCCCCTTCCTGTGGCTTTCGCTCAAATTTGGAATAGATGCATATTACCTCGCCCGATCTTCAACGGTTCTACATTTCTGCCTACTAAGACTGCTATTCCTTTTGAGGTCTACAATCCTCATTTAGTTAGTCGTCAGTTCGGCTTCGGTCAAGACTTAGTGCAAACAATGTTCCCTTTATCATCAGCGCTTAATCGATTTCAAGGTTTTTAAATTTAGTGTTCGCCCTGGACTCACTACTTCTCGCATTCGTCTTTGGTGGGACGACGTTGCTCGCACTTTTTTCGGTGTCGATCTCAATTCACTCTTGCGGCGAGGTGGTTTCTCTCCTATTCTAGCTTTCTCCTCTTATCCTTTGTCTTCGCCGGACTCCACTCCTCAGCGCACTCTTGCCTCGCCTTCTTCTTCCCGTCCAGGTATATCTCTTCCTCGACTGCTGTCTCCTTTCTCATCTCGTATTACTCATTCGGTTGTTATTTTTGAACTTAGACGCTCCTTGCTCTTCTACCTCGGACCCTGGTCGAAAGAGGCCCATTTCATCTTCAGTCTCTCTTGCTAGCTCTCTTCCTCCTGCTCAGACTAGAAGGCGTTCTTCTCGTTCGCCTCTTGGCCAGATCCCTGCTACTCATCTTGTAGTTTACTACCTCATCATTTTTCTTCTTTATCTTTTCTTTGTATGCTCTTTTTTTTTTCCTGACTAACCTCTTTCTCTCTCTTTTTTTTTTAAGGTTTCTACTGCCTTACCAGCATCCAGCGTTTCCCCGATTTCGACTGTGGCTTCGGCCCTCCCATATCCGAACTTCGCGCGTCGATGGACATCATTAATTCGGCTGCTCGTGCTGGTCCTTCTTCAACCAATCCTTCGGGATTGGCCCAAGACTCTGCTCCGATCGATCCTGTCGCTTCTCCTTTGATTGATCCTCCTCAACCTGCTGGGGATCTTGCTGCGCTTTCGTTTTCGTCTCCTCCGGGTCCTGACCCTACTTCTGGTGGCATAGCTATTGATGATGCCCCCGCCGATCAAGTTCCTTTATCTCCATTTCCTGATCGGCGCATATTGGATGACTTTTTTTCTCCCGTTCCTTCGTATTCTCTCCCGTCAGATCCTTCGACTTATCTTGGAGAATGCCTGGCCCAGTTGTGTAATTTGATCGCCAGGCAAACCGACGTGGAGTTTGTCAATCCGAAACCTCCTTCTGAGTAGAGATGGTTTCCCTGAATCTGAGTCATCTCGAACAGCATTTCCATGAAGAGATGTTTCCCTGAATCTGAGTAGTCCTCTTCAGATGATCATGAAGTCCGTTCTCTCTTTGGACCAAGAGCTTGTAGCTCACTTAGTGATGCGGGACAAGCTTGCCGCTGAACGTGAGGCTGCGGCTTCTTCTCAAGTTATCTTCGACAATAATTCCGCGGAATATCGAGCTAAAATGAATATCCTACCTGAAACGCAATCTCTGGAGCATAAGCATTTCGAGGACCTCTCTTCAATTCGCTCAGAGATAGCCAAGCTCCAACAGAAAGAACGGGAATTGGAATTGGCTTTGGACTAAACTAGGCGAAAATCGGCTGACTTGAAGTGATCGATAAAAGTCCTTCATCAATCGGCCGAAGCCCCTAAGGCAAAGATCTTGGACTCTCAGCGGGATGCTTCCTACCTAGGCATGCGGTCCAATTTCAATGATTACATACTTGGCACTTTCCAAGAAAAATGGGCCGAAACTCAATCTCTAGTCGGCCATCTCGACTCGGCTATCAAGAGCCTTGGTGGGAAATGTAATACCCCAGATTTTTTTCAACGTCCAAAGGAATAAAAATTAATTCCGATCAAGGTCGAAACATCTCCGAGAAGAAAAAAAATAATTTATCACAATAAATTATTGCTCGGAAAGGAAAAGCCGATAGATTCAAAAATTCAAATGGAATAAAAAAGGGAAAGGAAGCCCAAAGACATTCCATGAATTGAGTCAAAATGATTGGAATTAAATTCAAGAAGGAAAAGAATTATAATTCCAAGAACCCGTGAAGTTGGAAGTAATTTAATTACACAAGTTATTGCACGGGAGTCAAAAGACGACGAATTGGAAACCAACGAACCCGAGACCAACGGACTTAAGATTTCAAACATGAAATTCATTTGAGTCGAGATAAATTTAAGATAAGAATTTATAATCCGAGAATGACCCGAAAAATCGAGCCCCAAAACGTAGGAGGACAGAAGTCCGAAAGAGAGGGGAAAAGGCCCGACGGAACGCACGGCCCGGCACGGACCGCAGCCCAGGCGGGGCTCGCGCGCTGTCCGCGCGGACTCTCCCCCATAACCGCGCCAACCCCGCGCCATCCCCCAGAATGCGGCAATTCGCGCGATCATGGCGATTTCTTACCATAATTTTCGACCCCAATTAAGGCAAGCCAATCCCAGTCGGGGGAAAGGCTATTAAGACGATGGGTGATAATGGCCAAAATTGTCCATTATTTCCAATCCATTTCCGTGTCTGAAACAGACATTTTGATCGTGTTTCCATCTTATTTTAATAAGAAAGCAGTTGAATTTAACAGATTAATGCAAGTTTGTAAGAATATGGAGCTGGTAATAAAAAACACAAAACATGCAATTTTTAATTGTATTTGTGTTACAAAAATCCAAAAACATGAAAAAAGGGAAAAAGAAAAGAAAAAGAAAGAAAATTGGGCAAAGGAATAAAAGAGCCCACAGAAAATCAAAAAGATGGGAAAAAGACTGAAAATCCCACAACTGAAATTTGGTAAAGTGTTGAAACACAATTCGAATTGTGCAATTCGTATTAATTCGAATTGCACACAATTCGAATTGCTGAAGAGAACAAAGAAATGATTGTGTTGGGAGGAGATGCACAAAGGGAATTGTTCAATTCGAGTTAATTCGAATTAAGGAATGGAGAGGAGAGACCCAAGGACAGAAAGATGAGATGCAATTCGAATTGTCTAAATTCGAATTAATTCGAATTGACAAATAATTCGAATTGCTACAAGCAAAAGGAAGCCAAGTAGGAGTCATCCAGCAGTTCGAGAAAACCAATTCGAATTCTTCACAACAATTCGAATTGGCGATTGAAGACCACAACTCCAGCTCAAGGAAGAGATCTTACAATTCGAATTAATCCGAATTGGTTGAGATAATTCGAACTTCACTCAAAATTCATCCAAATGAAGCTGTGGAGCATGGGCACAATACTGGTGGGCCTAGGGTTTCGAAATTGCCTATAAAAGCTGACCTCTCTCAACACAAGAAAGAATCCCTGGATCAAAAATTACCAAAGAGGAGCTTGGGACAAAAAGAACAGCAGGAGGTTCCACACCCCTTAAGGGTTAGGTAGGTAGTTTAGTGTAGTTAGTTTATTTTTATTGCAAGTAGTCTAGTTATTACATGCTTTGATCTTAGTTTAGTTTGGAAGCAGTTTGTGTAACCCTTAGAGTAGCCATTACCATATTTTTTTTACATGCTTTTTAGTTAAGAGAAACCCTACCTTCAAGCTAATGAGGATTTTGGGTTCTTTGCTTTGCTTTCACAGTGTCAATACAAGAAAATTTCCAGAAATGGTGTTATTCATGTGTTTTGACACTCTTTAATGCTTTCCTTAGAAATAAATGCTTAGAGTGTTTGTTTGTTTCAACTAGGTTACATTTATTATGTTCTAGTTGACATTCAAACTTAATAAATGCATGTTTGGTGGGTTTTTGGTTTGATTTTGTGCCTTAGAGCTTCAAATAAGTGTTTCTTAGGTTTTAGATGCTTTTAGAGTTATTAGAGCTTACTTTTGTGCTTCATTTTTATGCCTCGGTTCTGTTTTCTTGATGCCTTAGTTAACATAGGTGTTCTTGGTTTTTTTTTGCATTTGGTTCTTAGATTTATAGAAGCTTTAGGTTTTCCAACCTTTGAATCTCTTGTTTGTAAGAAATGGGGCTGAATCTTGCCAATACCCACTGGACATGTGTTTGTTTATTTCTTAAAAATCTCACTAGGGTGGCTGTGAAGTGACATTGATGTGAGATGAGGGATTTGGTAAATTTAAACCCATCATTAACCGCACAGTGTATACCTAACCCATACTTGTGAGAGCAAAAATTGTTGATGTTTGAAAATGTGCAATTCGAATTAAGGCAATTCGAATTATTTCGAATTGCCTAAGGAATTCGAATTTCACACAAAATATTTTTTCCTTCCTTCATGTGGTTTCCAACCAATTCGAATTATCCAATTCGAATTAATTCGAATTGCTCAACAATTCGAATTGGCTTGAAAACCACATTTTATCCATTGTCATCCCTTCATGCCTTGGTTTATTTTCTGTCCTCTAACCAATTCGAATTGTCCAATTCGAATTAATTCGAATTGCTGGACAATTCGAATTCACCCTCTCATTGAGGTAAATACCTTTGTCAAATTTGAGCAAGGGAAGGACTTCATCAATTCGAGTTGTCCAATTCGAATTAATTCGAATTGCTCAACAATTCGAATTAGGTGATTCTTCACTTTCTTGCAAGGATTGCTTGGGTAAGGTTATACTTCATCCTTCATGCATTTACAATTCGGGTTACATTGCACATACCCAAGTAATTCGAATTGAGTTATCTTTCCTATTTTGAAAACTTCAAAAAATATTTTCCTTCTTGATTTGTGTAAGTTGCATGGGTGTATTGGACCTAGACCCAGTTCATCTGATTTCTATCCATTACACATTTCACCCCATTAGTGTCTATTTATTGTGTGATTAACACCCATACAATACCAAAAATATTTTCTTACTTTCATGTTTTCCCTTTCATTGTGTGTATGAACGGGTAATGAGAAACACCACAGATTAATGTTGGTGAAAGGTCCCTTCACAGGGATATCGATTAACCCGTCTTCTGTGTGTTAATCATTATCTGTTATTTTGCATGATCTGGTTAGTGGTTGGTGGAAGCTTCGGCGAGCGTTCTCTTCACTAAGAGTTTCGATTAGTCACTCAGCCAATTCCTAATCAGATACAGTTTTAATTCTCCTTATCTTAATTTCAAACCTGAATTCAAGTTGCTATAGTATCAACTGATGTCGACCAACATCAGTTGAGAAATATTACAGCAAGAAATATGTAGGTTTTCTTCCACCCGCAGACAAAAGAAAACTGAATGACGGCGGTCACCGTCGTTTGGAATTCTTTCTGTCTAAAATCAGTCATCTGGGATAATTGGGAACCGGACAACAGATGTTTGCAGTCCGGAAAACCCCAACTATCTCTGGCACCCTTTTTAGCCGATTTCTTCTCATCTCAGGCTAATCCACCTTTGTGTATCGCATTCTGCCTAACCCCACCATATATTTTGGGGTGTTTTATTTTCCTTTTCATATACTTGTATGCATGATACTATTATGTAGATGTTCCAGTCATATCATTATTTTGGGGATCCTTCCCATTGGACAAAGAAGTCTTGTTATAAATCAGATGTTGCATAATAAATTTCCAACAAAAATTCCTTTATAAAATCCGGATCTGAGTAAGGGATAAATTCGACAGTTATGATTAACTCATATTCTACCGGGGGATGATTTTGAGAACTTAGAAGCAGAGTCAGCGATTAGGTCTCATCTAGACTGAAAGGATCTGTGTTTTAATTGAGAGTTTAGTACCTGTTTAGGGAATGATTTTCAAATATTCATTTGCTTCTCGAAATTGCTGTGTGTTGGAAATCTTCTATTAGATATTGCATTAAATCAATACCCACTTGGGTACAGATGAGATGTAATAAATAATACCAGAGGAACAACATATAGGCCTTGGTTAATTTCTAAGGTAGGGTTGAGTATTCCTTCGACCACTATCTTCTTCTGCCAAAGTCTAGAATCGAGTCTTGAGTGAGTACATCCGGAACAGGTTCATTTATGGATCTGTTTCATTTAGTTTGTATCTCATAACTAACCAGGTGTTGAAAGCCCTGTGGCTTATTGATGATCCTGGAGGTTCTTGATCTGCATCTGGTCACCAAGACCAGGGGCTCTTTTATACTAATGGAAAGAGACGTTTTTAACACTTCCGAGTGATAGATTTAAATGCTTTCTTTACAGCTTTCTTTACTGCTTTCCTTTAAAATGCTTTCATAGAGGTCACTCGGAAGAATTAGGGGCTGTCCATCTGTTAAAAGGTTTGAGAGTTATGGAATGGTTCAGGACTTGATTTGAAACTTTGGGTGTGACATGGGGGAATGATAGGAGTACTTGGCATGTCAACTAATGATATGACAGGTGTTGCTTGTCCACCACAGATAAATAATGTAACTTCACAAGGCCTGTGAAGGGAGTTATAAGTCTGTGGTATCTTAGATTTTGTTGTCTTAAGAGCATGTAAACTCTTACTGTAAGTACCTGTCTGTTAAAGGGAACATGGTATAGAGAGCATGAGAGTTAGCTAACTGGAGAATTATCCCAAGCTAAGATCTGTGTGACAAAATGGAAGTTTAATTGTGTTTCATCTGAATCTTGATCAATCTTCATTATTCTCTCCCTGTCCCTTCTGTCACATTTAACCCGCTTTCTAGAATAGATTTACCATGCTTTTAGAATAATTTTACTGCTTTCATGATCCATGTTTAAATTATGTCAAGTAGTTGTTAGAAATCTCTGCAAAACTTGAACCGAGTAACCGAGTGGAAAATCTTAGTAAACGACGTGGGCCCTGCTTCCATCGTACATCCTCCAGTGAACGATCCGGTACTTATAAATTACTGCAATTTTTGACTCCGTGCGCTTTCGGGGGCACAGTTTCTTGACACGAGTAAATAAAAACACAACATTTCAGAAAATACTCATGTAGCGGGAAAACGTCAAAAGGTTTCATGGCAGGAACTTCCGTGACATGAAATTATGAAAAGTATCATGGCGCAGATACCGGGGACTTTCAGGGTGACAAACTGAAGGTCAAATCCCGGTTGCACCGTGATGTTTGTCAAAAGTTTCATGGCGGGAAGGACCACAACGCCATTTGAAATCCAAGCACCTCACATGAGTAATAAAAAGGGAATTTTTAATATATCCTTAAACCCCTTCCATGAATCATAACTCTTTTCATTTAATAAATTCAAGATTGATATTTTAGAAAATACTCGTGTTATAGAAATCTGTCAAAAGTTTCATGACGCCGTTGCCGGGGAGGATGCAGCGCCGTTTACTAGGAGAATTACACTCCTGATTTACTCAAAGATAGTTTTTGTTTATACTTTCAAACCTTTACTAACCTGGGGGTTGTGCAGGTACTGTCAATTCGTGATACAAACTGCTTATGCAACGGAGGAAGGGTACATTGCCGGAGCTACCGTTCGATCTAGAAATAGAAAGGACCGCTCGCCAACTTAGGGCACAAGCCAGAAGAAGGAAGGAGCAGGAGCATCGAACTCATAACTCCCCCGTAACATCGAGCAGTGACTTATCAGACATGGCAAATAACCAGGACATTCCCCCGATCTTACCCATAGACCAACCACTCGTCCACAATCAACCACCAAATAATCCTGGTAACGGAGCTGACGGAGGAGCGGTGGAACACCCTAATCATGCCAATGAGGAGGAGAATCCACCCGACATAAATCAGCAAAGATACCAGCAATTCCACCAACAACCGCCACCACCCCTAAACCAATTTCACCAAAATCAACACATGCCAAACCAACAATACCAGAACCAAGCTTTCAATCCAGATCAGTTTCAGAACAACCCACAGGATCCACATAACTTCCAGCAATTC
This sequence comes from Hygrophila difformis, assembly GCA_030278955.1. Taxonomy (NCBI): domain Eukaryota; kingdom Viridiplantae; phylum Streptophyta; class Magnoliopsida; order Lamiales; family Acanthaceae; genus Hygrophila; species Hygrophila difformis. The sequence goes on along the minus strand of JAOANR010000007.1, from coordinate 43,379,029 downwards.
CCCAACTACCACCAACAATATCAGAACCAAGCTGAACAAGGAAATCAACAACAGCAGCAAGCAGCAGCAGACTTCATGCAACCAATAGTAGAGCCCTATCTGGATGGACCTGGGAGAGCACACTTCCCTGCACGCAATTTCGAGCTCAAACCGGCACTTATTAATTTGGTGCAAAATAATCAGTACTGCGGTGCAAATCATGAGGACCCTCATGATCATCTCCAGACCTTCTTGGAGCTCTGCGACACGATCAAAAATCAGGGAGTCTCTCCTGATGCTATAAGACTAATGTTGTTTCCATTTTCTTTGTATAGTGGTGCCAGGGACTGGTATAAGTCATTGCCTATCAATCAGAGGAGCACTTGGGCAGACTTGGTGAGGAGCTTCTTGCTGAAGTATTTTCCGGAATCAAAGATCGAGGAAGGACGAGCAAAAATTGGAGAGTTCAAAATGAAGCCAGACGAGTCATTATATGACGCAAAAGAAAGATTCTTGGGCCTCATAAGGCGATGTCCCCAACATGGGTACGCACCATGGGAGCAGTTGAGAAAATTCTACGGAGGACTCACCCATCCATGGAGAACAATGCTAGACGCTGCTGGCGGACGACATTTACTCCACCTGCCTATGGACCAAGCGTGGGAGAAGATTGAGACAATGTCTGTCAACAGATCTATCCTAAACACAGATGATAGGAAGGAGGATCCTCCTAGAAAAGTTTTTGCTGTAAGTGAAGGGAAAACAGATTTTGAAAAACTGCAGGAACAGGTGACTGCGATACAGTTGAGTCAGGACAAAGGAAAGGGAGCAGTTACTTCTCAGGCAGGAACCTCATCCAGCCAAGTTCAAACACAGCAATCGGAAATTGTCTGTGGGCTGTGTTAGGGACCTCATCCAACTGACACATGCCAACAGATAACTACCGAGAGTTGTAATTATGCCGGGAACTACCAAAATCGCCATCCCAACCTCTCCTATTCCAACAACAATGCACTCAATGCGCATTTGTTGCAGCCAAACCAGCCCAATCAGTTTGCAAATCAAAACCCACAACAAAACTTTAGACCTCTGAAACTTTTGACGAGCTCCGCCGACACGAGCAATCTTCTGAAAATTCCTTTTACTGGTTTATTGCTTAAGGCGGAAACTGTGATTTCAAATGGTGCCTCAAGAGTCCCCGGTAATGGCCATGAAACTTTTGCACTCAAGCCAAGTTTCATTTTGTTGCTGGGGGGTTGAAGAACCATCTAAATGCAATTTCCAAGTTCGGATTTATTATAATGAAAAGAGTTATGATTGGGGGAAGGGGTTTAAGGATATATTAAGATTTCCCTTTTTATTACTCCTGTGGGGTTCAAACGGCGCTGTGGTTCTTCCAGCCATGAAACTTTTGACAAGTATCATGGTGCAACCGGGATGGACCTTCAGTCTGTCACCCTGAAAGTCCTAGGTATCTGCACCATAATGCTTCTCTTAATTTCATGTCAAGAAGATACCTGCCATGAAATTCTTGAACATCTTCCCACTGTATGAGTATTTTCCCAAAATGTTATTTTTATTTACTCGTGTCACGAAACTGTGCTCCCGAAAGCGCACGGGTCAAAAATTGCAGTAATTTATAGTAAGTACCGGATCGTTCACTGGAGGATGTGCGATGGAAGCAGGGCCCACGTCGTTTACTAAGATTTTCCACTCGGTTACTCGTTTCAAGTTTTGCAAGGGTTTCTAACAACTACTTGACATAAATTAAACCAGATCATGAAAGCAGTAAAAATTATTCTACAAAGCATGGTAAACTAGGTCGAGGAAAGCAATTAAATCTATACTACGAAAGCAATATAAAATTATGCTACACTATCTAGAAAGCAAGTTTAAATATGACAGAAGGGACAGGGAGGAAATAATAAAGATTGGACAAGATTCAGATGAAACACAGTTAAACTTCCATTTTTATACACAGATCTTAGCTTGGGATAATCCTCTAGTTAGCTAACTCTCATGCTTTCTACACCATGTTCCCTTTAACAGACAGGTACTTATGGTAAGAATTTACATGCTCTTAAGACAACAATTTCTAAGATACCACAGACTCACAACTGCCCTCACATGGCCATGCTAAGGCGTATCATTCATCTGTGGTGGATAAGCAACACCTAACATATCATTAGTTGACATGCCAAGTACTCCTATCATTCCCCCATGTCACACCCAAAGTTTCAAATCAAGCCCCAAACCATTCCATAACTCTCAAACCTTTTAACAGATGGACAGCCCCTAATTCTTCCGAGTGACCTCTATGAAAGCATTTAAAAGGAAAGCAGTAAAGAAAGCTGTAAAGAAAGCATTTAAATTCTATCACTCGGAATCGTTAAAAACGTCTCTTTCCGTTAGTGTAAAAGAGCCCCTGGTCTTGGTGACCAGATGCAGATCAAGAACCCCCGAGATATCAATAAGCCACAGGACTTACAACATCTGGGTAGTTATGAGATACAAACTAAATGAAACAGATCCACAAGTAAACCTATTCCGGATGTACTCACTCAAGACTCAATTCTAGACTTTGGCAGAAGAAGATAGTAGTCGAAGGAATACTCGACCTTACCTTATAAATTCACCAAGGCCTATATGTTGTTCCTCCAATATTATTTATCACTTCTCATCTACACCCAAGTGGATATTGATTTAATGCGATATCTAATATCAGATTTCCAACACACAGCAATTTTGAGAAGCAAATGAATATTTGAAAATCATTCCCTAGACTGGTACTAGACTCTCAATTAAAACACAGATCCCTTTCAGTCTAGATGAGACCTAATCGCTGACTCTGCTTCTAAGCTCTCAAAATCAATCCCCAGTGGAAGATGAATTAGTCATAACTGTCGAATTTATCCCTTACTCAGATCCGGATTTTATAAAGGAATTTTTGTTGGAAGTTTATTATGCAACATCAGATTTATATCAAGGCTTCTATGTCCAAGGGGAAGGATCCCCAAAATAATAATAAGACCAGAACATCTACATAATAGTATCATGCATACAAGTATATGAAAAGGAAAATAAAGTACCCCAAAATATATGGTGGGGTTAGACAGAATGCGATACACAAAGATGGATTAGCCTGAGATGAGAAGAAATCTGCTAAAAATAATGCCAGAGATAATTGAGGTTTTCCGGACTGCAAACATCTGATGTCCGGTCCCCAATTTTCCCAGATGATTGATTGTAGACAGAAAGAATCCCAAACAACGGTGACCGCCGTTATTTAGTTTTCTTTTGTCTGTGAGTGGAAGAAAAACCCACATATTTCTTGCTGTAATATTTCTCAACTGATGTTGGTCGACATCAGTTGATACTATTGCAACTTGAATTCAGGTTGAGAAATTAAGATAAAGAAAATTAAAACTGTATCTGATTAGGAATTGGCTGAGTGACTAATCGAAACTCTTAGTGAAGAGAACGCTCGCCGAAGCTTCCACCAACCACTAATCAGATCATGCAAAATAACAGATAATGATTGACACACAGAAGACGGGTTAGTCGATATCCCTGTGAAGGGACCTTTCACCAACATTAATCTATGTGTTCCTCATTATCCGTTCATACACGCAATGAAAGAGAAAATAGGAAAGTAAGAAAATATTTTTGGTATTGTGTGGGTGTTAAGCACACAATAAATGGACACTAGTGGGTTGAGATGTGTAATGGATAGAAATCAGATGAATTGGGCCTAGGCCCAATACACCCATGCAACTTACACAAATCATGAAAGAAAATATTTTTGGAGTTTTCAAAGTAGAAGGGATAGTTCAATTCGAATTATTTGGGGTAATTCGAATTGAGAATGCATGAAGGATGAAGTATTACTTACTCAATTGATCATTGCTAGAAATTGGAGCATCATTCAATTCGAATTATTGGCCAATTCGAATTAATTCGAATTGGACAATTCGAATTGGCGAAGTTCCTTTCTTTGCTCAAATTGACTAAGGTATTTACCTCAAAGGGAGGGTGAGTTCGAATTATACAGCAATTCGAATTAATTCGAATTGCAATAATTCGAATTGGTAGAGGATGGAAAATAAACTAAGGCATGAATGTGTGGCAGTGGATACAATGTGGTTTTTAACCCAATTCGAATTGTTGAGCAGTTCGAATTAACTCGAATGGCATAATTCGAATTGGTTGAGAACCACATGAAGAGAATAGTTTGGGTATGCAATTCGAATTTCCCTTAGCAATTCGAATTAATTCGAACTGCCTCAATTCGAATCACATATTTTCAAACACAACAATTTTTGTTCTCACAAGTGTGGGTTAGGTGAACACTGTACTGTAATGATGGGTTTAGATTTGCTAAATCCTTCATCTCACATCAGTGTCATTTCACAGCCACCCTAGTGAGATTTTCAAGAAATAAACAAATACATGTCTAGTGGGTATTGGCCAGATTCAACCCTATTTCTACAAACAAGAAATCAGAGATCAAAGAGCCTAAAACATCTAGTTATCTAAGAACTACATGAGTAGACTAAGAACACACAAGTTATCTAAGGAAGCACAAAATAAGATTAAGACAGGAAGAATAAAACTAAAACACAAAATAACACAGACATTAAAAACATCTAAAACCTAAGAACACTTATTTGAAGCTCTAAGGCACTAAATCAAGCCAAAAACCCATCAAACATGCATTTATTAAGTTTGAATGTCAACTAGGACATAATAAATGTAACCTAGTTGAAACAAACAAACACTAAGCATTTATTTCTAGGGAAAGCATTAAAGAGTGCCAAAACAAATGGATAAAACCATTTCTGGAAATTTTCCTTGTATTGACACTTGAAAGCAAAATAAGAACCCAACACCATCATTAGCTTGAAGGTAGGGTTTATTCTAACTAGAAAGCATGTAAACATATGGAAAATGGCTACTCTAGGGGTTACACAAACTGCTTCTATACTAAACTAAGATTACAGCATGTAAAGATTAAAATACTTGCAAGAAAAAATAAACTAAACTAATCTAAACTACCTACCTAACCCTTAAGGGGTGTGGAACCTCCTGTTGTTCTTTTTGTCCCAAGCTGCCTTTTGGTTAAAGTTCTTGATCTCCTGATTCTGTTGTGGAAGGTCTGCTTTTATAGACAATCTTCAAAACCCTAGGCCCGCCAGTGTTGTGCACAGCTTTCTTTGGATGAATTGTTGAGTGAAGTTCGAATTATCTCAACCAATTCGAATTAATTCGAATTGTGAGATCTCTTCCTTGAGCTGGGATTTTGGCCTTCAGTAGTCAATTCGAATTGTTGTGAATAATTCGAATTGATCTTTTCTCGAATTGGATGAGGGTTTCTGCTTGGCTCATTACACTTTGTTGGCAATTCGAATTGTTTGTGCCAATTCGAATTAATTCGAACTTGGACAATTCGAATTGCATCTTCTCTTTGCCTTTGGGTTTCTTCTCTCTTCATTCCCTAATTCGAATTAATTCGAACTTGAATAATTCGAACTAGCCTTCTGCATCCCTTCCAACACTTAACCATTTCTTGCTCTCTTTAGCAATTCGAATTGTTGTGCAATTCGAATTAATTCGAATTGCTCACAATTCGAATTGTGCTTCAATCACTTAACCAAATTTTCAGTTGTGGGATTTTCAATCTTTTTCCCATCTTTTTGGATTTTTGTGGGCTCTTTTATTCTTTTGCCCATCTTTTCATTCCTTTTTTCTTTTCTTTTTCCTTTTTTCATGTTTTTGGATTTTTCTAACACAAATGCAATTAAAATTGCATATTTTGCGTCTTTTTATTACCGGCTCAATGTTTTTACAAACTCGCATTAATCTGTTAAATTCAACTGCTTTCTTATTGAGATAAGATGGAATCACGATCAAAATGTCCGTCTCAGACACGGAAATGGATTGGAAATAATGGACAATTTTGGCCATTATCAACATCCTCACATTTAATACTGATCGTCCCCGAGCAGTCAGAGTCAGTGCTCCTAGGAGCTTGGACTCTGCATATTCAATCCATTGGCGTGGCCTCAGAAATTTCATTCTTTTTATATTGGGATAAGACAATCAAAATTACAAGTATTAAACTCTCTTGGTTGCAGTGTTTAATGGAATGATACTTCTCACTTGAGTGAACACACAAGTCAATCATTATTGTTAATTCTTCTTGAATATGTGTTTAGAAAATCACATTGGCTTAATTCTTGAATTTAGGCATGACATGAATCGTTAATCAATCAAAGCAGAGCCTCACGTATAGTAGAATCGGAAAGTTCACTCACTCTCAAGATTGGCTTTTATCATTAACGCTCAAGATCGAATTCAATTAAATTCTCCCATAAGCTTGCAACTGGACCAACTCGCCACCGGCTCATTTCCTCAAATCGAGATCCCGAGGTCTTATTCAAGGTTGTAACGGGGCATACGGTTGTAACATTTGGTAGGAAAAGGAATTATTGGGCTAAAAAGTGATATGACACCATTCCACCATAGCTTGGCATGTTGCAGAATTTATGATCATCATCATTGCTATCTTTCTTTTGTTTTTCTTTCTTTTTCTATTGCACGACATTAGACTTTGTCTAATTTGCTTTGTCATTTGCAATTTATTTTTGTTGAATAGATCTCAACTTCTTCTCTTCTCTCTTTTTTTTTTTTTTTTTTTTGAATCGGTTTATAGCACACCGATGGATACATGTTTGACGATCAAAAATTACTATGCCTTGATGGGATGGCTCATATACACTTGGGTTTGATTTTCTTGGTCTTTTTGTGAGGCTAGGAATAATATAGAGGGCTTCAAAGAAAAATTAGGCTTAAAAGCTCAGATTGGTTGATCCTAAAGGGAAAATGTTTTTGGGTTTGGAATTCAAACGAAAGCCAAAATTTTGGGTTTTTCTAAGTGCCTCGATCATATGCTCGATTTCGGGAATATGGCATGGTCTTGAATCGGTCCCAATTGCAAGTTCTAGTGCCCTTTAATCGAATTGATTCACACAATCAAAGAAGTATTGAGTAAAAATGACTCGGCTCAGATCTCACAAGGGACGGTTTGATCATGTCATACATTTATTCTCAAATCTCACCTTTGAAAAATTCTTACAACTTATTCAATCAAATTCTCAACATGAAAGTTTGTTAGTCTTTCAAGTGATCATATCATTGGATTTTTATAGCTCAAAACTTCAAGAATTTATGTCATGCATATTTTTAATTGTTTTATCCCAATTTAGTAGTCTGAAGATTTCGTCATTAGCCTAAATTCAACATGTGAATTTAGGTGACAGATTTATGCTTGTTTTATGCCGGTTTGTTTAATTGAAAGCAGTAAAAAGAGACACTGTGAGCATGCAAGCATGTCACAGCTTGTTTTTGGCGTGACAGTCACTTATTCATCTTGGACTGTCACACATCTTTTTCAAATAATGGAGAACTCAAGACGAAATTCTCTTGTGGAAAGCAGTAAAGGTACATCAGTTACAATAGATTTCCATGGTAGGGATTGAAAGTGTACTGAATGAATGGAAAATCTAATGCATGATGTTTACAATGGAGCTCGCATGAATGTGATCACTTAGTCCTTCTTCTCCGTGGGCTGTGTGGAGGATCCGGTGGCATCTCCTGGAGGTGATGGGAACTTACTAAGGATGGTCTTCATCATTTCGGCTTGGTTTTCAAACATCCTGGCTTGGCTGGCGAACACTGCTTCGAACATTCTTCTATTCTTCTCCTCATTCTCAGTCCTTTCTTGATGCTGCCTGGCGGCTTCCTTTCTGAACTCCTCTTCTCTCTCAAACATTTTCAACCTAAACTCTTCCTCCTTCTGCATTTGTTTTTCGTGAGTCGAGACAATGGCATCGGCCAAAGACTTGACACTCTGCATCATTGACTCTCCCATTCTGCTCACTGCTTCTAGAGTTTGAGATTCAGCTGGGTGTTGAGACACAGTAGGACTTCTGCGCGAGGGTCGGACTGGATGTCTTCGTGATAAGCTTGGAGTGGAAACATCAGTTCCAGGATGAGTGGCAGTGGGAGCAGGTTCTGTTGGTGCGACTGCAGCTTCTTCAGTTGAAGGCACCGCTTCAGGACGGTCCTTCTTCTTATGCCCCTTGCGTCCGGCTGTTGGTGTCCTCGGAGTGTATCTAGATTGAGCGTCTGATTCTTCCGGCATAATGTATGTGACTGGTTCAGTTATCCTTGTCTTTGGAACTGGGATCGGCCGGCTCATATCAATAAGATCACTCTCTGCGAAATCTGATAGATCTACTCCTTGGGCTTCACAGATTCTCCTGATGAGGTTGGGATAGCATAAAGCAGCAGCTCTGGTGCCTGTGACTTTTGTTGTCATGACATGGAAAATCTGCTCCCCCACATTGATCTTCAGTCCATGCCAAATCTTGGCAAAACCCTTCAACATTCGACCAGATGTTTCATGTGCATGCGGGTTTGGCCTGATCTTCGACATGTAGAAGTCATAGGAGGGTTGAAATTCCAATTTCAGGTGCTTTGCTTTGAAGGGGATCTCACCAGTGTAGCTTTCAGCAGTAAGGGACCGAGTGATGCTGTCGTGATATTGCCTGTCAGCTGCCCTGCTTGCTCCCTTCTCGAAATGTTCAGATGTTGGGATTTCTGACCTCCAGTTGGGTGTACCAAGGATGTTATTCAAGTAGTCTGCAGAGATGTCTACGTTAACTCCTCGCACCCAACTTGTCTTTTGTGTGGCATTAATGTTGCAGTAGAATTCCCGAACCAATTCTGCTATCCCAGGTTCAGCGTGATGCTTAAGGAATTCAGTCCATCCGTGGTTTTCTTTCAATGTGCGCAGCATTGGATGATCAATCAACTCTGGACTGAACCCTTTATCAGGGACAAATACTCCACTCAGTGCCATGTATCGTCCCGCATTTTGCTCGTTCTCGTTGAACCTCCTCATTATGTCAGCATCATCTGTGATACGGAATTTTCTGAACTTCTTTGTAGACACACCCAGTCTGCCCCTTGAAGTTGAGTTGACCCAATAACCAGCCGATCGCACTGATCCGGTTGATTCTTGGGTCCCTTCAGTTCCTGCTTGTTCTCCATCAGAGTCAGAACTTTCCCTTGGTTGTTCCCGTTGTTCGGTTTGTTCGTGCTGTTCTGACTCGGCCTGTGTATTCGGTTGTGACTCCTCCTCAGTTTGTTTCAACTCAGTTTCTTCACCTCCTTGAGTTGCTCCCTGCTCGTGTGCATTACGAAGATCTTCTTGGAATACAGAATTAAGGAAATCCTCGGAAAGATAGGGATCGGCAACATTCTGGTATTCTTGTTGTGATGCCTCAACTTCCTTCCCGATGTTAAAATTTCCCAATTGTTCTTCCGTGTCATCTCCTTGCTCTATGGGAATATTGAGATCGTAATGGAGGATCTGCTGAAATGTCTTATCTTTGAAGATGTCTTTTATGGTGCCCATCTCTGCTTGCTCGCCTCCACTGCTACCTTCAGTTCTTACTGTTTCTTGCATTGTGGGTTGCGGTTGGGTAGCGGCTGCCACTAGAGCTTGTGCAGTTATGTCATGCAGATCATTCGCAAGCTCGGCGAACTTTTTCTTTGATTCTTCAAATCTGACATTGCCCTCGTGCACCATTTCCTCTATCTCCTCTGTGGGCCGCATTGCCTCCATTGTTTTCTCAACACCCGTGTTTGCGTCATTTCTACGAACAGTTGATCTTTTCACCTGTTCCTCCTTCTTCCTTGCCCATTCTACTGGCTCATCTTTCACTTTAACAGGAATAATATCGGTTCCGCTGATTATCTGACAATCATCATCCCCGATCTCATCCTGAGTTTCAGTGTCCGCTTTCTTCTTCTTCTCCAGCTCAGCCTGCAATTTCTCAGCAGCTTTTCTATTCTCCTCTTCCTCTCGGGCTTTTCTGATATTCTCCTCCATTTCTGCCTTCTTGGCGTCTTCTTCTGCTTTCTTTGCCTCCTCTTCAGCTGCCTTGGTCATTTGTTCTTTCCAGAGTCGATTTTTCTCGGCCCTTGCAGCTTCCATTTGCTGTTTCCATTCCTCCGTTTCTTTTGCTATTTCGATCTCAGTCTTCTCCTTCTCCCTTCTTGCCCTTTCGGCTTGTCGGGCATCGTACTCGGCTTTCCTCTGTGCCTCACTCCTATCTATTTCAGCTTCCTCTTGAGCTATCCTTGCTGCTTCTGCGTCAGCTTCTTCCTGAGCCTTCTTTGCCAATTCTGCATCGGCTTGCTCTTGGGCCTTACGCTGTTGTTCTTCCTTGGATAGCTCAATGGCTTGATCCTTGCCTCTGTCTTTTCGCTTGGGAGGCTCATCATAGAATTTTGGCACAGGGGGAATGATCGTTGGCTGATTCGGAGGTTCTTGGATTCTGATCTGAGGCTCAGCAGGCTTTTCAGACTTTTCTTTATCCGCCAACCTTATCAGTTTTCTTTTCTTTTTAGGTGGCTCTAGCTCGGATTCAGTTTGAAAGGGTTCATGTTCGGTAGGCTCAGATTGTTCGGAGGTCGGATCAACATAGTCATCAATGATTTGTTCTTCATCCTCAACATTCAAACCCAATTCCGGTCCTTTGATCTTCAGAAATTTTTGAATGAATTTAGGTTCAGACATGGCTGTGAGTTGCGCAGTCCATTTTAGTGTGAAATATCTGCCTAGGACACCTTGGAATCCCGTGTTATACTGCAGACGAGGCCGGTGTTCTTGACAATGCCTCAGACCTTCTGCATCCATTTCAGGTAGCAGGTCGAGAAACCTCTTTTTCATTTCCGTGTACAAGGTGTCCACAATGTCTGCCTCTTTCTCTTTTAGATATCCTAAGTCTCGGACTGGTGGAATGTTGAGATACTCTAAACACTTGTTTTTGCCCATGACTGAGATCTGTTTCCTCTTGCGTCCCATTCTGTCCCATGATCTGTTTTGAATCATTGCAATGCATTCAGCTCTCATTAGCTCGAAATTGGGCATCCCCTTCATTGTGGCCTCTCGGGGCTCAACTGCCGGAATCCTTTGTGGTAGGAAGACGGGTAGAATCTCCACTTTTCCCGGTGGTAACACGAGTCCCGGTTTTAGTACAGATTCCCTGATGTCTCTTTCCCATTTTCCCCATGTAGTCATGTATTCCCCCCACAGTTTCCTGGCTGCTTTTGTTTTCTCAATGATAGAATCCAGCATTGGAGTGTGGTGGGCTTGTCCGTAGTTCAGTACCGCCTGGAGAGAATCCCTGAAGTTGAATGTCATTTCAGTATGACGCTCTTTTGCATGCAATGTCAGCCATAGCTGCTCCTCTGGTCCGCAAATGGTCCCATTGTCGAATAGTTCCTTCTTGTATGTAAATGGGAAGGTCTCCGGCATGGAGAGTACACCAGTTGATGCAACTAAGTATGGTGGAGGTGTCTTGGGGGCATAGAGCATTTTCACTTCTCTAGAAATGGGCGGTTGGATGAGGACTGGCTCAAAGGCTGCAGCTCTCCTATCTCCGAAGTGGATTTCAAGCATTCTGTTCCAATACGCCTTTTGTCGTTTCATCCTCCAAACCATCCGCTCATAGTGAACTCTCGGCTCATTAAACCGTTGATCATACCTTGCCTCATCGAACTCTTGGTTCCAAAAGTTACAGACATGTTTGCAAAAGTCTCTTTCGAGGCCTGTTGCTCTATCATTTCTTTCTTCCTCTGGAATCGTATTCCACCAATGGTCCTTCATTTCGAACCTCCATTCAATCTGGTGGTCCATAGGCAGGTTATGCTCATTCCGTATGGCTACCCTATTTTCCTCTGCCTCTTTCTTCATCCTTTCGATTTCCAAAAAGGCAAGATCTGGAGTTGTCTCTGGAAGCTCCATCAGGGATTTTATAATGAATTGATCCCTGGAGAGAAAAGAGTTGGAACTATTTTTAACAAATTTTTGATAGTGGATCCGAGTTGAAAGTCAACATCCTCACATTTTGAGCTAAACTCTAAATGTGAGTTAATTGGTTTCTGATCGAATTTATAGAAAGAAAAACATAGAGCTGGATTGTTAATTCGAACTCTTATTTCAGCAAAAATAAGAAAAACAAGAGAGAGATAAGGGTCTTGAATCCTTAGAAATTTTTCTTGGACTATTAATAGTCTAAGATGTTTTTGGGTGGTCAAAGGACCAAAAAAAAGAGAATTTCGTAGGTTATTGAGCCTACGAAGGAATTTGATTTTTATCACTTAGACAGTGATTTAAATCATGTGAGGTAGGGAAGATAAGAGATTAACGATGAAAATCGAATGCAAACGATAAATTATGCAATTACTAGTATGTATAATGGACCATGACCAAAAATAAGAAATAAAGATAAAAATTAGACATGCATACATACAAAAGGTGATTTTTGGATTTTTATGAAAAGGTGTTGACTTGTTTATTTAATGAAATTGGGGGTGTAAGTGGTCCCCCATTTGGATTTTGTTTTGGAAAGTGGTTTTAAGGAATAAAACAAAACATTCCTTACAAGTATTTCCCACTTGTTCCAAGTTGACAAAGATCAAACACTTAAACAAAGATTATACTAAAAATTTGTCTTTTTATACATAAATGCCATGCCAAAAGTGTTGGAAAAATTTTGGCATGGTTTCGGCTGTACCATGTGTCCCGGATGTGCAAAAATCAACTTCTAGAGTTGAGTTTGCAGAATGTGGGCAACATGTACCCGACAAAAGCATTTATTGCCAAAGTATTCATATAATATTATACATGCAAACACTAACGGAAACGAGAATAGTTGATCCATCTACACTACTGTAATGTACTAATGTCACCAACAAAACTCATGCTTTAAAAACATGAAATTTTGTAGATATTATCAGTATGCATTTTCAGTCATCATCACCAACTATCTATTGAAAAACAACACAGTGGCTGAACCAAGCATGACCACAGTGTTAACCCTATTCACAGATTAGCAAAACACAAACACAGATAACACAAATACACACAAAGACACAAATGGCACAACAATACTGCAATATGAACAAAAATCAAATCTTTAAGGGTTTTGAAACCCTCATTTTCAAAATAAATGAATTTCCCTCCACAGAAACACTCGACTCCATCAATGGCAGTTTCACAAAAAGCCCTAAAAAATTTAGGTTCTGCCCTAGTGGTTTTATCCTTATTCCCGAACAACCTAACACATTCCGGGCACATTCCGACTCTTCCCATCATGAAAAACGAAACACATTCCCTCCCCAACCTCGATTTCGCAAGGAATACGAAGAGACAAACTAAAACTGCGAAAACCGAGTGCGAAAATGGAAAAGAAGCACTTACCCCCTGCTCCCACTTGGATTAGACGAAGAAGAAGCCATTTCCGAGTGATTTGGCCGGAGGAAAGCTTGAAATAAGCGACTGGTTTTCGCGAGGGGGAAGGGTTCGCGAGAGAGAAAACACGGGTGTTTTGGAAATGTGAAAAGTGAAAGTGATGGAAGTGGGGGGAAACACGGATATATAAAGGATTTGGAAGGGGAGTTCGAATTATTGCATCAATTCGAATTAATTCGAATTGATGCTTTCTGTGAGAGATGCGAGTTATTCAGGCCAATTCGAATTAATTCGAATTGGCTTGAAAAACAGAGAAAACAAGCAAGTTCGAATTATTGAGATCAATTCGAATTAATTCGAATTGACTCACAATTCGAACTTGAGAATGTGGGCAAAACTTGCACAAGGCTGAAATGAGCTAATTCGAATTATTCAGGCAATTCGAATTAATTCGAATTGCTAGAATAACTCGAATTGCTCACTTGCTGAGGAAAATGCCTTGTGCCTGCCAATTCGAATTAGTTAGGCAATTCGAATTAATTCGAATTGCCTTATAATTCGAATTGCACTACTTGGCCTATATAAGTCCGAAAATTTGTTTGCCTTGGTTGCCAATTCGAATTTTCATGGCAATTCGAATTAATTCAAATTGCTAGAATAATTCGAATTAACAAATCCGAGAGTGAAAAATTCCAAGGCAAAATATCTTATGTGGTATGTTCCAAGCAATTCGAATTAATTCGAATTTTCCTGAAATGAGAAGTATACCACATTCAAGACCTAGGAAAATTTTTAGGTTTTTCCAAAAATTATATGAGTTCAAAAGCAAACATATCTACACCGAATGAGAATATAAAACATATTGCTTGCATAAATTAGGTTGGGTTAACAATTTTATTTTATGAATGTATTCTGGATTTTAGATTTCTCTAAATTCCAAAATTAACCTCCATTAAATATAATGTTACCCCAACCGGGAACCTGGTTTTTAGAAGCTTTATCTTTCTTTTTGTTGGTTCCTCGAATTCCTGCAAAACAATTATGAAAAGGTATTAGGTTTTCTCCAAATATCAACATCCTCACATTTAGAGTCTTAGTACTCTAAATGTTCACTTGATTTTTGGATACTTTGTCCCAATAAAATAAATGAAGAAAGTAATAATTAAGTAAGTAAATATATGTATAATATTTATTGAACATAAGCCGGTTCTGTTGTCATCTGAGCTTCTTTTTCGGGGTCGAACTGCCCAAGATACTCCTTCAGTCTGTGTCCATTCACCACCAGCTCTCCCTTGTCAGTTCGGATCCTGACAGCTCCACTTTCAAACACGTGCATCACTTCGTATGGCCCTTCCCATCTGGATTTAAGCTTTCCGGGGAATAGCTTCAACCTAGAATTAAATAACAAGACATTCTGGCCAACATAGAAGTGTTTAGATTTAATACGACGATCGTGTAACTTCTGGGTCCGCTCTTTATAAATCCTCGAGCTTTCATAAGCTTGCGCACGTATTTCCTCAATTTCATTGAGGTCCAACTTGCTCTTACCCTGAGCAACTCGGGAGTCAAAATTGAGCATTCGTACGGCCCAGTAAGCCTTATGCTCTAGTTCTACGGGCAAATGACAGGCTTTTCCGAAGATGAGTCTGTAAGGAGACATCCCAATGGGAGTCTTGAATGCAGTGCGGTATGCCCATAAAGCATCATTGAGCTTACGTGACCAATCTTTGCGAGTTGTCCCCACAGTGGCCTCGAGTATATGTTTGATTTCGCGGTTAGAGACCTCGACCTGACCACTGGTTTGGGGATGATAAGGCGTGCCGATTTTGTGGAGAATCCCATTTTTGCTCATAAGATTTGCAAATGCTTTATTAACAAAATGGGTTCCTCCATCTGATATGATCACCCTGGGTACACCAAATCTATTGAGAATGTTATTTTTCAAAAATTTGACGACCTGGTTGCCATCATTGGTTGGCAGTGCAACAGCCTCAACCCACTTGGAAACGTAATCGACAGCTACCAAGATGTAATGGTTCCCATCAGATGTCGGAAATGGTCCCATGAAGTCAATACCCCATACATCGAAAATCTCGAGAGTGAGAATTCCTTGTTGAGGCATCTCATCCCTCTTGGAGATATTCCCTAGTCTTTGGCATCTGTCGCAAGCTTTAACAAACGCTTTGCAATCCTCGTAAATGGTAGGCCAATAAAAACCGCACTCGAGAACCTTATGAGCTGTTCGAGTGGGGCCATGGTGACCTCCGTATTCCGATTCATGGCATTTCTTAGCGATTTGGTAAGCCTCGTGCTCAGTTACACATCGTCTAATAATCGAATCTGCACAATGCTTGAAGAGGTAAGGGTCTTCCCAGAAGTAGTTAACTACATCTCGGTTGAACCTCGCTTTGTGGCCCCTGCTTTGAAATGGTGGGGTTATTCCGCATGCTAAAAAGTTAGCAATATCGGAAAACCACGGACAAGCTTGATCATGAAGATGCAAGGCAAACAGTTGTTCGTCCGGAAAATTCTCATTTACGGCTAGCTCATTTTTATCATTTTCTAGTCGAGACAAATGGTCAGCAGCACCATTGTCTCTGCCTTTTCTATCTTTTATTATGATGTTGAATTCTTGCAACAAAAGTACCCACCTGATTAATCGAGGTTTGGCGTCTTGTTTGCTAAACAAGTATCTCAGTGCAGAGTGATCTGTGTACACTGTGGTTTTTGTACCAATAAGATATTGTCTGAATTTGTCAAACGCAAAAACCACAGCATACATCTCCTTCTCCGTGGTGGTGTAGTTAATTTGGGCCTCATTCAGGGCATGACTTGCGTAATGAATTACACAATGCTTCCCTTCCTTATGTTGCCCAAGAACTGCACCCACGGCGAGATCACTTGCATCACACATTACCTCGAAAGGCATTGACCAATCGGGTGGTTGCACTATTGGAGCGGAAATCAACATTTCTTTGAGCGTGTCAAAGGCTTGAACACACGCTTCATTTATTACAAAAGGATTTTCTTTACAAAGCAAGTTAGTGAGCGGCTTGGCAATTTTAGAAAAGTCTTTTATGAATCTCCGGTAGAAACCGGCATGCCCTAAGAAACTCCTAACTGCTTTTATTGAATTAGGCAATGGTAGGTTTGAGATGACGGAAACCTTAGCTCTGTCGACTTCGATACCTGCGCGCGAGATGCGGTGACCCAACACCATTCCTTCGGTGACCATGAAATGGCACTTCTCCCTGTTCAAAACTAGGTTGGTGTCCTCACATCTTTTCAAAATTTGTGCAAGATTAGTCAAGCATTCATCAAAAGTATCTCCATACACAGAGAAGTCGTCCATGAAAACTTCAATGCATTTTTCGATAAATTCTGAGAAAATTGACATCATGCATCTTTGAAATGTGGCAGGCGCATTACAAAGTCCAAAAGACATGCGCCTGTATGCAAAAGTTCCATATGGACATGTGAACGTGGTCTTGTCGTGATCCTCGCTAGCTATTACAATCTGATTATAGCCAGAGTACCCATCCAAAAAGCAGTAGTACTCCCTTCCGGCCAACCTCTCCAGCATCTGATCAATGAATGGCAAGGGGAAGTGGTCCTTCCTGGTAGCGGTATTAAGCTTCCGGTAGTCGATGCAAACTCTCCAACCGGTCACTGGACGCGTCGCCACTTCTTCTCCTTGCTCATTAGTTGTTACACAAATCCCCCCACGTTTCGGTACGACCTGCACTGGGCTAACCCATTTGCTATCAGAGATAGGATAGATGATACCAGCATCTAAGAGCTTGATAACTTCTTTCCTTACCACTTCCTGCATATGGGGGTTCAGACGCCTTTGTGGTTGCCTTGGGGCTTATACTCCTCTTCCATTAAAATTCTGTGCATGCAAACAGAGGGGCTTATTCCTTTTATATCAGAAATGGTCCATCCGATTGCATGTACATATTTCTTTAGAATGTCTACCAGAGCTTTTTCTTGTTCTTGTGTCAGCTTGGCTGACACAATCACCGGTAATCTTTTATGTTCAGCGAGAAAAACGTACTTAAGATGACCCGGAAGTATTTTAAGTTCAAGCTCTGGTGGGCATTCAACGGAAGGCAGCAATTTGCGAGAAATGGGTGGAAGAGAGAGATCAGATTTACCTTCAGGATCCTGTGTCAGTACAGGATCCATTTCCTCCTCAGCAGTGCTTTCCTCTTCCTCCGGGATGAACTCAACTCCATCGAATTCTTCAAGGTCCCCAGAGATAGGATCCTCGAAGTGGACAGCGTTGCAGCTCCTTGGTTGTTCTGCACCTTCAGGCTTCAGTACCTGTTTTGAAACTTTGCTCGGCTCATCAGTCACAGAGTCTATGCTCTCATCCTCACTCCTACTATCTATTACATCAAAAATGGAACAAGATCCCTCAGACGGGAACTTCTGCAGCTTTCCCATGTTGAAATCCAATTCTTCTTCTCCGACTCGGAGCTTGATTTGATTTGATCGAGCGTCTATAAGTGCACCGCCGGTTGAGAGAAAGGGGCGGCCTAAGATCAGTGGCATCTCGTAATCCTCCTCTATATCCAAAATAATGAAGTCGACGGGGAAAAGAGTCCCTCCCGTCTTGACAATTACGTCCTTCAGGATTCCGATTGGATGGGTAATTGATCGGTCTGCCAGCTGTAACTTCATTGTAACCGGTTCAATTGTCCCCAAGTGAAGACGTTTCACCATGGCAAGTGGCATAACGTTGATGCTTGAGCCCAAGTCGCACAATCCTTTTCCAACATTAGTTTTCCCGATGTGGATTGGCAATGTAATGCATCCTAGATCTTCCTTCTTCTCCGGTAGCACTCTTTGGATAATGGCACTGCAGCTACTGTTCAAAATCACTACTTCCTCCTGCTCAGCTTTTCTCCTCCCTGAAATCATTTCTTTAAGAAATTTAGCATAGACGGGCATTTCTGAAATCATTTCGACCAATGGAATAGTGATCTCGACAGCTTTCAGTCTTTCTAAAAACTTTTTAAATTTTTCATCTTGCTCCTTATTTTTAAGACGTGCCGGGTATGGCACCCTTGGCATGTACTTATTATTATTTGTTTTTGGTGGTAAAGAGAAGGAAATTTTACCTTCAACCCTACCCTTTTCAGCTCCCTTTGCAGCTTCAACCTGCGGACTAGCTGTTTTTGATTTGTCCTTGTCCAATCCAATACCATCTCCTCCTTCGATCCTTTCACTTCCTTTTTCACCCTCCACTAGATCCTTTTCCTCCTCGGCCGTCTCTTTTCCAAGTCCAACAACTCCCTTTAGAATCTTGCCTCCCCGCAGTGTGATTGCTTTACACTGCGGGTTAGCTTCAGTACTGCTTGGAAGTGTTCCTTTCCCCCTGTTCTGGAGTTCCTTGGCCAATTGGGTGACTTGCGTCTCCACATTCTTGATTGATGACTGCAGTTGCTGATTTATATCCTTCTGGTTGGCTATAAATTCAGTCATCAGGTTCTCCAAACGAGATGGTGGCCTTTGGTTATATTGCTGATTCTGATCAGGTTGGGGCTGGAAATTCTGGCCTTGGTTCTGGTTAGGCCTTTGTTGGATTTGAGGTTGGAAATTCTGATTCGGATTTTGAAAGTTCTGCACTCTTTGTTGGACGAATCCTTGGTTCTGAGGTCTGAAGTTTTGCTGTGGGTTTTGGAACTGGTTGGGCTGGTTTGGCTGCAACAAATGCGCGTTAAGTGCATTGTTGTTGGAATAAGAGAGGTTGGGATGGCGATTTTGGTAGTTCCCGGCATAATTACAGCTTTCGGTAGCTATCTGTTGGCATGTGTCAGTTGGATGAGGTCCCTGACACAGTCCACAGACAACTCCCGATTGCTGTGTTTGAACTTGGTCTGATGAGGTTCCTGCCTGAGAAGCGTCCGTTCCCTTCCCTTTATCCTGACTCAGCTGTATCGCAGCTACCTGTTCTTGCAGTTTTTCAAAATTTGTTTTCCCCTCACTTACAGCAAAGACTTTTCTAGGAGGATTCTCCTTCCTATCGTCCGTGTTTAGGATGGATCTGTTGACAGACATTGTCTCAATCTTCTCCCAAGCTTGGTCCATAGGCAAGTGGAGTAAATGTTGTCCGCCAGCGGCGTCTAACATTGTTCTCCATGGATGGGTGAGTCCTCCGTAGAATTTCCTCAATTGCTCCCATGGTGCGTACCCATGTTGGGGGCATCGCCTGATGAGGCCCAAGAATCTCTCTTTCGCATCATATAATGATTCTTCTGGCTTCATCTTAAAATCTCCAATCTTAGCTCGTCCTTCCTCAATCTTTGATTCTGGAAAATACTTCAGCAAAAAGCTCCTCACCAAGTCTGCCCAAGTGCTCCGCAGATTGATAGGCAATGACTTATACCAGTCCCTGGCACCACTATACAAAGAAAATGGAAACAACATCAGCCTTATAGCATCAGGAGAGACTCCCTGATTTTTGATCGTGTCGCAGAGCTCCAGGAAGGTCTGGAGATGATCATGAGGGTCCTCATGATTTGCGCCGCAGAACTGATTGTTTTGCACCAAATTAATGAGTGCCGGTTTGAGCTCGAAATTGCGTGCAGGAAAATGTGCTCTCCCAGGTCCATCCAGATAGGGCTCCACTATCGGTTGCATGAAGTCTGCTGCTGCTTGCTGCTGCTGTTGATTTCCTTGTTCAGCTTGGTTCTGGTACTGCTGGTGATAATTTGGAAATTGCTGGAAGTTATGTGGATCTTGTGGGTTGTTCTGAAATTGATCTGGATTGAAAGCTTGGTTTTGGTATTGTTGGTTTGGTATGTTTTGGTTTTGGTGAAATTGGTTTACTGGTGGTGGTGGTTGTTGGTGGAATTGCTGGTATTGTTGCTGATTTGGATTTGGTAGATTCTCCTCTTCGTTGGCACGATTAGGATGCTCTACCACTCCTCCGTCAGCTCCATTACCAGGGTTATTTGGTGGTTGGTCTATGGGTAAGATCGGGGGAATGTTTTGGTTTTCTGCCATATCTGA
Source organism: Hygrophila difformis (assembly GCA_030278955.1). Classification (NCBI taxonomy): domain Eukaryota; kingdom Viridiplantae; phylum Streptophyta; class Magnoliopsida; order Lamiales; family Acanthaceae; genus Hygrophila; species Hygrophila difformis. The sequence continues at coordinate 43,358,703 of JAOANR010000007.1, read as the reverse complement.
TAGATCGCTGCTTGATGTTTCAGGTGAAGTGCGGCTTCGACGCTCCCGCTCCTTCCGTCTTCTGGCTTCTGCCCTCAGTTGGCGAGCGGTCCTTTCTATTTCTAGATCGAACGGTAACTCCGGTAATGTGCTCCTTCTCCGTTGCATAAGCAGTTGGTATCAAACTTTTGACAGTACCTGTACAACCCCCAGGTTAGTAATAGTTCAAGAACATATACAAGAACTATCTATGAGTAAATCAGGAATGTAATTCTCCTAGTAAACGGCGCTGCATCCTCCCCGGCAACGGCGCCATGAAACTTTTGACGAGCTCCGCCGACACGAGCAATCTTCTGAAAATTCCTTTTACTGGTTTATTGCTTAAGGCGGAAACTGTGATTTCAAATGGTGCCTCAAGAGTCCCCGGTAATGGCCATGAAACTTTTGCACTCAAGCCAAGTTTCATTTTGTTGCTGGGGGGTTGAAGAACCATCTAAATGCAATTTCCAAGTTCGGATTTATTATAATGAAAAGAGTTATGATTGGGGGAAGGGGTTTAAGGATATATTAAGATTTCCCTTTTTATTACTCCTGTGGGGTTCAAACGGCGCTGTGGTTCTTCCAGCCATGAGACTTTTGACAAGTATCACGGTGCAACCGGGATGGACCTTCAGTCTGTCACCCTGAAAGTCCTAGGTATCTGCACCATAATGCTTCTCTTAATTTCATGTCAAGAAGATACCTGCCATGAAATTCTTGAACATCTTCCCACTGTATGAGTATTTTCCCAAAATGTTATTTTTATTTACTCGTGTCACGAAACTGTGCTGCCGAAAGCGCACGGGTCAAAAATTGCAGTAATTTATAGTAAGTACCGGATCGTTCACTGGAGGATGTGCGATGGAAGTAGGGCCCACGTCGTTTACTAAGATTTTCCACTCGGTTACTCGTTTCAAGTTTTGCAAGGGTTTCTAACAACTACTTGACATAAATTAAACCAGATCATGAAAGCAGTAAAAATTATTCTACAAAGCATGGTAAACTAGGTCGAGGAAAGCAATTAAATCTATACTACGAAAGCAATATAAAATTATGCTACACTATCTAGAAAGCAAGTTTAAATATGACAGAAGGGACAGGGAGGAAATAATAAAGATTGGACAAGATTCAGATGAAACACAGTTAAACTTCCATTTTTATACACAGATCTTAGCTTGGGATAATCCTCTAGTTAGCTAACTCTCATGCTTTCTACACCATGTTCCCTTTAACAGACAGGTACTTATGGTAAGAATTTACATGCTCTTAAGACAACAATTTCTAAGATACCACAGACTCACAACTGCCCTCACATGGCCATGCTAAGGCGTATCATTCATCTGTGGTGGATAAGCAACACCTAACATATCATTAGTTGACATGCCAAGTACTCCTATCATTCCCCCATGTCACACCCAAAGTTTCAAATCAAGCCCCAAACCATTCCATAACTCTCAAACCTTTTAACAGATGGACAGCCCCTAATTCTTCCGAGTGACCTCTATGAAAGCATTTAAAAGGAAAGCAGTAAAGAAAGCTGTAAAGAAAGCATTTAAATTCTATCACTCGGAATCGTTAAAAACGTCTCTTTCCGTTAGTGTAAAAGAGCCCCTGGTCTTGGTGACCAGATGCAGATCAAGAACCCCCGAGATATCAATAAGCCACAGGACTTACAACATCTGGGTAGTTATGAGATACAAACTAAATGAAACAGATCCACAAGTAAACCTATTCCGGATGTACTCACTCAAGACTCAATTCTAGACTTTGGCAGAAGAAGATAGTAGTCGAAGGAATACTCGACCTTACCTTATAAATTCACCAAGGCCTATATGTTGTTCCTCCAATATTATTTATCACTTCTCATCTACACCCAAGTGGATATTGATTTAATGCGATATCTAATATCAGATTTCCAACACACAGCAATTTTGAGAAGCAAATGAATATTTGAAAATCATTCCCTAGACTGGTACTAGACTTTCAATTAAAACACAGATCCCTTTCAGTCTAGATGAGACCTAATCGCTGACTCTGCTTCTAAGCTCTCAAAATCAATCCCCAGTGGAAGATGAATTAGTCATAACTGTCGAATTTATCCCTTACTCAGATCCGGATTTTATAAAGGAATTTTTGTTGGAAGTTTATTATGCAACATCAGATTTATATCAAGGCTTCTATGTCCAAGGGGAAGGATCCCCAAAATAATAATAAGACCAGAACATCTACATAATAGTATCATGCATACAAGTATATGAAAAGGAAAATAAAGTACCCCAAAATATATGGTGGGGTTAGACAGAATGCGATACACAAAGATGGATTAGCCTGAGATGAGAAGAAATCTGCTAAAAATAATGCCAGAGATAATTGAGGTTTTCCGGACTGCAAACATCTGATGTCCGGTCCCCAATTTTCCCAGATGATTGATTGTAGACAGAAAGAATCCCAAACAACGGTGACCGCCGTTATTTAGTTTTCTTTTGTCTGTGAGTGGAAGAAAAACCCACATATTTCTTGCTGTAATATTTCTCAACTGATGTTGGTCGACATCAGTTGATACTATTGCAACTTGAATTCAGGTTGAGAAATTAAGATAAAGAAAATTAAAACTGTATCTGATTAGGAATTGGCTGAGTGACTAATCGAAACTCTTAGTGAAGAGAACGCTCGCCGAAGCTTCCACCAACCACTAATCAGATCATGCAAAATAACAGATAATGATTGACACACAGAAGACGGGTTAGTCGATATCCCTGTGAAGGGACCTTTCACCAACATTAATCTATGTGTTCCTCATTATCCGTTCATACACGCAATGAAAGAGAAAATAGGAAAGTAAGAAAATATTTTTGGTATTGTGTGGGTGTTAAGCACACAATAAATGGACACTAGTGGGTTGAGATGTGTAATGGATAGAAATCAGATGAATTGGGCCTAGGCCCAATACACCCATGCAACTTACACAAATCATGAAAGAAAATATTTTTGGAGTTTTCAAAGTAGAAGGGATAGTTCAATTCGAATTATTTGGGGTAATTCGAATTGAGAATGCATGAAGGATGAAGTATTACTTACTCAATTGATCATTGCTAGAAATTGGAGCATCATTCAATTCGAATTATTGGCCAATTCGAATTAATTCGAATTGGACAATTCGAATTGGCGAAGTTCCTTTCTTTGCTCAAATTGACTAAGGTATTTACCTCAAAGGGAGGGTGAGTTCGAATTATACAGCAATTCGAATTAATTCGAATTGCAATAATTCGAATTGGTAGAGGATGGAAAATAAACTAAGGCATGAATGTGTGGCAGTGGATACAATGTGGTTTTTAACCCAATTCGAATTGTTGAGCAGTTCGAATTAACTCGAATGGCATAATTCGAATTGGTTGAGAACCACATGAAGAGAATAGTTTGGGTATGCAATTCGAATTTCCCTTAGCAATTCGAATTAATTCGAACTGCCTCAATTCGAATCACATATTTTCAAACACAACAATTTTTGTTCTCACAAGTGTGGGTTAGGTGAACACTGTACTGTAATGATGGGTTTAGATTTGCTAAATCCTTCATCTCACATCAGTGTCATTTCACAGCCACCCTAGTGAGATTTTCAAGAAATAAACAAATACATGTCTAGTGGGTATTGGCCAGATTCAACCCTATTTCTACAAACAAGAAATCAGAGATCAAAGAGCCTAAAACATCTAGTTATCTAAGAACTACATGAGTAGACTAAGAACACACAAGTTATCTAAGGAAGCACAAAATAAGATTAAGACAGGAAGAATAAAACTAAAACACAAAATAACACAGACATTAAAAACATCTAAAACCTAAGAACACTTATTTGAAGCTCTAAGGCACTAAATCAAGCCAAAAACCCATCAAACATGCATTTATTAAGTTTGAATGTCAACTAGGACATAATAAATGTAACCTAGTTGAAACAAACAAACACTAAGCATTTATTTCTAGGGAAAGCATTAAAGAGTGCCAAAACAAATGGATAAAACCATTTCTGGAAATTTTCCTTGTATTGACACTTGAAAGCAAAATAAGAACCCAACACCATCATTAGCTTGAAGGTAGGGTTTATTCTAACTAGAAAGCATGTAAACATATGGAAAATGGCTACTCTAGGGGTTACACAAACTGCTTCTATACTAAACTAAGATTACAGCATGTAAAGATTAAAATACTTGCAAGAAAAAATAAACTAAACTAATCTAAACTACCTACCTAACCCTTAAGGGGTGTGGAACCTCCTGTTGTTCTTTTTGTCCCAAGCTGCCTTTTGGTTAAAGTTCTTGATCTCCTGATTCTGTTGTGGAAGGTCTGCTTTTATAGACAATCTTCAAAACCCTAGGCCCGCCAGTGTTGTGCACAGCTTTCTTTGGATGAATTGTTGAGTGAAGTTCGAATTATCTCAACCAATTCGAATTAATTCGAATTGTGAGATCTCTTCCTTGAGCTGGGATTTTGGCCTTCAGTAGTCAATTCGAATTGTTGTGAATAATTCGAATTGATCTTTTCTCGAATTGGATGAGGGTTTCTGCTTGGCTCATTACACTTTGTTGGCAATTCGAATTGTTTGTGCCAATTCGAATTAATTCGAACTTGGACAATTCGAATTGCATCTTCTCTTTGCCTTTGGGTTTCTTCTCTCTTCATTCCCTAATTCGAATTAATTCGAACTTGAATAATTCGAACTAGCCTTCTGCATCCCTTCCAACACTTAACCATTTCTTGCTCTCTTTAGCAATTCGAATTGTTGTGCAATTCGAATTAATTCGAATTGCTCACAATTCGAATTGTGCTTCAATCACTTAACCAAATTTTCAGTTGTGGGATTTTCAATCTTTTTCCCATCTTTTTGGATTTTTGTGGGCTCTTTTATTCTTTTGCCCATCTTTTCATTCCTTTTTTCTTTTCTTTTTCCTTTTTTCATGTTTTTGGATTTTTCTAACACAAATGCAATTAAAATTGCATATTTTGCGTCTTTTTATTACCGGCTCAATGTTTTTACAAACTCGCATTAATCTGTTAAATTCAACTGCTTTCTTATTGAGATAAGATGGAATCACGATCAAAATGTCCGTCTCAGACACGGAAATGGATTGGAAATAATGGACAATTTTGGCCATTATCAACATCCTCACATTTAATACTGATCGTCCCCGAGCAGTCAGAGTCAGTGCTCCTAGGAGCTTGGACTCTGCATATTCAATCCATTGGCGTGGCCTCAGAAATTTCATTCTTTTTATATTGGGATAAGACAATCAAAATTACAAGTATTAAACTCTCTTGGTTGCAGTGTTTAATGGAATGATACTTCTCACTTGAGTGAACACACAAGTCAATCATTATTGTTAATTCTTCTTGAATATGTGTTTAGAAAATCACATTGGCTTAATTCTTGAATTTAGGCATGACATGAATCGTTAATCAATCAAAGCAGAGCCTCACGTATAGTAGAATCGGAAAGTTCACTCACTCTCAAGATTGGCTTTTATCATTAACGCTCAAGATCGAATTCAATTAAATTCTCCCATAAGCTTGCAACTGGACCAACTCGCCACCGGCTCAGACACGGAAATGGATTGGAAATAATGGACAATTTTGGCCATTATCAACCTCAAAACCAAGGATTCGTCCAGCAAAGAGTGCAGAACTTCCAAAATCAGAATCAGAATTTCCAACCTCAGATTCAACAGAGGCCTAATCAGAATCAGGGCCAGAACTTCCAGAATTTCCAATCCCAACCTGATCAGAATCAGCAGTATAACCAAAGGCCACCATCCCGTTTGGAGAGTCTGATGACCGAGTTTATAGCCAATCAGAAGGATATAAACCAACAGCTACAGTCATCAATCAAGAATGTGGAGACACAAGTCACCCAATTGGCTAAGGAACTGCAGAACAGGGGAAAGGGGCGCTTCCAAGCAGTACTGAAGCTAATCCGCAGTGTAAAGCAATCACATTGCGGGGAGGCAAAACTTTAGAAGAAAACACTGGGCTTGGAAAGAAGACGGCCGAGAAGGAAAAGGATCCAGTAGGGGGTGAACATGAGAAGGAAAGGATTGAAGAAAATGACGGTATTGGACTGGTCAAGGATAAATCAGATGCAGCAAATTCGCAGGCTGAAGCTGCACAGGAGGCTGAAAAGGATATGGGTGAAGGTACAACTTCCTTCTCTTTACCACCAAAAACAGATAATGAAAAGTACATGCCAAAGGTTCCGTACTCGGCACGTCTTAAAAATAAGGAACATGATCTTAAATTCAAGAAATTTCTGGAACGATTAAAGTCTGTAGAGATAACTATCCCTCTTACAGAAATGATTTCCGAAATGCCCATCTATGCTAAGTTCTTGAAAGAATTGATTTCAGGAAAAAGACAGGTGGAGCAAGAGGAGGTGATCATTCTCAACAGCACATGCAGTGCCATTGTTCAAAGGAGACTACCTGAAAAGAAAGAGGATCCGGGATGTTGCACACTTCCAGTACAAATTGGAAAGGCCAAAGTGAGCATAGGGCTTTGTGATTTGGGATCAAGCATCAATGTGATGCCACTAGCTATGGCAATCCGCCTTAAGCTTGGAGAAATTCAACCGATCAAGATGAGACTGCAACTCGCAGATAGATCAATCACACAGCCCGTAGGAATCCTAAAAGACGTTGTGGTGAAAACCGGCCAGGTTCTCTTCCCGGTTGATTTCATCATCCTTGACATTGAAGAAGATTCTGAAATGCCGCTTATCCTTGGACGCCCGTTCTTGGCTACTGGTGGCGCACTCATCGACGCTAAATCTGGAAGAGTCACATTGAGGGTTGATGGCGAGGAGATCACCTTTGATATGGAACAGCTGCAGAAGTTTCCGAATGAAGGAAATTGTTCCATGTTTTCTGTAATAGATGGTAGGAGTGAGGATGAGAACATAAACTCTGTGACTGATGGACCGAACAAAGTTTCAAAACAGGTACTGAAGCCTGAAGGTGCGGAGCAACGAAGTAACTGCAACACTGTCCACTTCGAGGATCCCATCACGGGAGGCCTTGAGGAATTTGACGGTGTTGAATTCATCCCAGACGAGGAGGAAAGCACCACAGAGGAGGAAGTGGATCTTGTACTGACACAGGGTCCTGCAGGTAAATCTGATCTCTCTCTCCCACCCATTTCTCGCAAATTACTGCCTTCCGTTAAATGCCCGCCAGAGCTTGAACTTAAAAAACTCCCAGATCATCTTAAGTATGTCTTTCTCGCTGAACATAAAAGATTGCCGCTGATTGTATCAGCCAAGCTGACACAAGAACAAGAAAAAGCTCTGGTAGACGTTCTAAAGAAATATGTACATGCAATCGGATGGACCATTTCTGATATAAAAGGAATAAGCCCCTCTGTTTGCATGCACAGAATTTTAATGGAAGAGGAGTACAAGCCCTCAAGGCAACCACAAAGGCGTCTGAACCCCCATATGCAAGAAGTGGTAAGGAAAGAACTTATCAAGCTCTTAGATGATGGTATCATCTATCCTATATCTAACAGCAAATGGGTCAGCCCAGTGCAGGTCGTACCGAAACATGGGGGGATCTGTGTAACGACTAATGAGCAAGGAGAAGAAGTGGCGACGCGTCCAGTGACCGGTTGGAGAGTTTGCATCGACTACCGGAAGCTCAACACCGCTACTAGGAAGGACCATTTCCCCTTGCCATTCATTGATCAGATGCTGGAGCGGTTGGCTGGGAGGGAGTTCTATTGCTTTTTGGATGGGTACTCTGGCTACAATCAGATTGTAATAGCTAGCGAGGATCACGATAAGACCACATTCACGTGCCCATATGGAGCTTTTGCGTACAGGCGCATGCCTTTTGGACTTTGTAATGCGCCTGCCACATTTCAAAGATGCATGATGTCAATTTTCTCAGAATTTATCGAAAAATGCATTGAAGTTTTCATGGATGACTTCTCTGTATATGGAGATACTTTTGATGAATGTTTGACTAATCTTGCACAAATTTTGAAAAGATGCGAGGACACTAACCTAGTTTTGAACTGGGAGAAGTGCCACTTCATGGTCATCGAAGGAATAGTGTTGGGTCACCGCATCTCGCGCACAGGTATCGAAGTCGACAGAGCTAAGGTCTCAGTCATCTCCAACCTTCCATTGCCGAATTCAATAAAAGCAGTTAGGAGTTTCTTAGGGCACGCCGGTTTCTACTGGAGATTCATTAAAGATTTTTCTAAAATTGCCAAGCCGCTCACTAACCTGTTTTGTAAAGAAAACTCTTTCGTAATAAATGAAGCGTGTGTTCAAGCCTTTGACACGCTCAAAGAGATGTTGGTTTCTGCTCCAATAGTGCAACCACCCGATTGGTCAATGCCTTTCGAGGTAATGTGTGATGCAAGTGATCTCGCTGTGGGTGCAGTGCTCGGGCAACATAAAGAAGGGAAGCATTGTGTAATTCATTACGCAAGTCATGCCCTGAATGAGGCCCAAGTCAACTACACCACCACGGAGAAAGAGATGTATGCTGTGGTTTTTGCGTTTGACAAATTCAGACAATACCTTATTGGTACAAAAACTACAGTGTACACAGATCACTCTGCACTGAGATACTTGTTTAGCAAACAAGATGCCAAACCTCGATTAATCAGGTGGGTACTTTTGTTGCAAGAATTCAACATCATAATAAAAGATAGAAAAGGCAGAGACAATGGTGCTGCTGACCATTTGTCTCGACTAGAAAATGATAAAAACGAGCTAGCCGTAAATGAGAATTTTCCGGACGAGCAACTGTTTGCCTTGCACCTTCATGATCAAGCTTGTCCGTGGTTTTCCGATATTGCTAACTTTTTAGCATGTGGAATAATTCCACCATTCCAGAGCAGGGGCCACAAAGCAAGGTTCAACCAAGATGTAGTTAACTACTTTGGGAAGATCCTTATCTCTTCAAGCATTGTGCAGATTCGATCATTAGACGATGTGTAACTGAGCATGAGGCTTATCAAATCGCTAAGAAATGCCATGAATCGGAATATGGAGGTCACCATGGCCCCACTCGAACAGCTCATAAGGTGCTCGAGTGCGGTTTCTATTGGCCTACCATCTACGAGGATTGCAAAGCGTTTGTCAAGGCTTGCGACAGATGCCAGAGACTAGGGAATATCTCCAAGAGGGATGAGATGCCTCAACAAGGAATTCTCACTCTTGAGATTTTCGATGTATGGGGGATTGACTTCATGGGACCATTCCCGACATCTGATGGAAATCATTACATCTTGGTAGCTGTCGATTACGTTTCCGAGTGGGTTGAGGCGGTTGCGCTGCCAACCAATGATGGCAACCTGGTCATCAAATTTTTGAAAAATAACATTTTCAATAGATTTGGTGTACCCAGAGTGATCATATCATTTTGAGGAACCCATTTTGTGAATAAAGCATTTGCAAGTCTTATGAGCAAAAATGGGATTCTCCACAAAATCGGCACGCCTTACCATCCCCAAACCAGTGGCCAAGTCGAGGTATCAAACCGCGAAATCAAACACATACTCGAGGCCACTGTGGGGATAACCCGCAAAGATTGGTCACGAAAGCTCAATGATGCTTTATGGGCATACCGCACTGCATTCAAGACTCCCATTGGGATGTCTCCATACAGACTCGTCTTCGGAAAAGCCTATCACTTGCCCATAGAACTAGAGCATAAGGCTTTCTGGGCCGTAAGAACGCTCAATTTTGACCCACGAGTCGCTCAGAGTAAGCGCAAGTTAGACCTCAATGAAATTGAGGAAATACGTGCACAAGCTTATGAAAGCTCGAGGATTTATAAAGAGCGGACCCAGAAGTTACATGATCGTCGAATCAAGTCTAAACACTTCTATGTTGGCCAGAATGTCTTGTTATTCAATTCTAGGTTGAAGCTGTTCCCCGGAAAGCTTTAATCCAGATGGGAAGGGCCATACGAAGTGCTGCACGTGTTTGAAAGCGGAGCTGTCAGGATCCGAACTGACAAAGGAGAGCAGGTGGTGAATGGACACAGATTGAAGGAGTATCTCAGGCAGTTCGACCCCGAGAAAGAGGCCCATATGACATCAGAACCGGCCTATGCTCAATAAATATTATACATATATTCCTTTCTTTACTACTTAGTATATGTATTTTTGTCGGATAAAAGTATCCAAAAATCAATTGAACATTTAGAGTACTAAGACTCTAAATGTGAGGATGTTGATATTTGGAGAAAACCTAATATCTTCTTGTCTTCTTATAATTGTTTTGCAGAAATTCGAGGAACCAACAAAAAGAGACAAAGCTTCGAAAACCAGGTTCCTGGTTGGGTTAATATTACATTTAATGGAAATTAATCTTGGGATTTAGAGAAATCTAAATCCAGAGTAAATCCATAAAATAAAGGTGTTAACCCAACCTAATTTATGCAAGCAATTTATTTCAGATTCTATTTTTGTGTGAGTATGCACTTTATTAGGTTCATCTTTATGAGCAAAATCTTTTAAAATCCCAATTTTTCAAAGTCTTGGGTGTGGTTTATTTTTCATTTCAAGATAATTCGAATTAATTCGAATTGTTTGGAACAAACCACACAGGACATTTTGCCTTGGTAACTTTCACCTTTCGGATTAGTTAATTCGAATTATGCAGGGAATTCGAATTAATTCGAATTGCCATGCAAATTCGAATCAACACACCAAGGTATTTTCGGAGTAATATTATAGCCAAGTATTGCAATTCGAATTATAAGGCAATTCGAATTAATACGAATTGCCTGACTAATTCGAATTGGCATACAAAAGGCATTCTCTTTGTGCAAGTGAGCAATTCGAATTAATAAGTAAGTCCGAATTAATTCGAACTGAGCCAATAACTCGAATTAACTCACAAAAGCATTTTTGTGCGAATTAAGTCTGCACCATCAGGTTCGAATTGTGAGCCAATTCGAATTAATTCGAATTGATTCAGAATTCGAACTTGCTTGTGTATTTGTGTCATCAAAGCCAATTCGAATTATTTCGAATTGGCTCAATAATTCGCACCCCTCTCAGAACTCATCAATTCGAATTAATTCGAACTGATGCATAATTCGAACCTCTCTTTCCGAATTCTTTATATACCCTTGTTTCCCCCCCGCTTCCATCATTTTCACTCTTCACTCCCCCAAAATTGCCCGTTTTCTCTCTCGCGAAAACTGCCTCCATCGCGAAACCAGTCGAGCATTTCGACCTTTCCTCCGTTCGAACTCGTCGGAAATGGCATCTTCGTCGTCTAATCCGAGTGGGAGCAGGGGGTAAGTGTCTCTTTTTCGATTTCGCGCTCGGTTTCAGTTTTCAGTTTTGTCTTTTCATCTTCCTTGCGAAATCGGGGTTAGGGGTGGAATGTGTTTTGTTTTTCATGACGGGGATGGTCGGAAAGTGGTCGGAGATAACTGGGTATGGTCGGTTATGGGGTAGAACCGCTTAGGGCAGAACTTAGGTTTCTAGGACTTTTTGATGAAACTGCCATTTTCAGGGTTCAGAGGTTTCTGTGTTTTAAGGGCTGCTTTATTTAAAAATGAGGATTTCAAAATCCCCAAAAAAATCTATTTTTGCTTGTTTTTGTGTAGTGTTTTGATGTTTTTACCCTTATTTTTGTGATTATTATGTGAATATAGGGTTAACATTGTGGTTATGTTTCTTAGTCACTTTGTTGATTCGTTCAGTAGATATTTGACGATGATGACTAAAAATGCATGTTGATGACATCTGCAAATCTATGTTTTAAAGGCATAAATTTTGTTGACAACTTTCTGCATTACTAGTAGTGTAGATGGACCAATTGTTTTTGTTTATCTTGTTGTTTGCATGAATTTTATAAATGTTTCTGTCGGGTACGTGTTGCCCACACTTTGCAAACTCAACTCTAGAAGTTGATTTTTGCACATCCAGGGCACATGGTACAGACGAAACCATGCCAAAAATTTTCCAGCACTTTTGGCATGGCATTTATGTGTAAAAAGACAAATGTTAGAATGTTCCTTGCTTTAAAGTGTTTGATCCTTGTCAACTTGGGAAAAGTGGAGAATGTTCATAAGGAATGTTCCGTTTTTATTCCTTAAAAACCCACTTCCCAAAACAAAATCCAAATGGGGGACCACTCATACCCCAATTTCATTAATAAACAAGTCAACACTTTTCATAAAAATCCAAAAACTACCTTTTGTGTGTATGCATGCTTTCTTATTTTTAATTTTCATGGTCCATGATTACACACTAGTAGAGGCATAACTTGTCACATGCATTTCCTAGTCATCATTAATCATCTTGATAATCTACTCCATATGATTTAAATCACTTTCCAAGTGATCAAAATCAAAAATTTATTTTTTTCGTAGGCTCAATAACCTACGAAATTTCATCCTTTTGGTCTTTTGACCACCCAAAAACATCTTAGACTATTTATAGTCCAAGAAAAATTTTAAGGATCCAAGATCCTCATTTCTCTCTTGTCTTCCCTATTTTTGCTTCAATAAAAATAGATTTGATAATCTGACACCCTGGACCTTCATAGTGTACCTCAAGTAAGGCAGGTGGTAACAAGCGAACTATACTTAGAGGTGGCTGAAGGTGTAAGGCTGAGGGTTTCAGACCTAATCATTTCTCCATGTCTTTCCAGAGGCATCATTCCCCCAGTTCAAGATGAGAACCAAGAGGAAGAGACCCAACTCCTGGACCTGCCATTGGAACTCTTAGGAGAAATCCTCTCCCGCATCGGAGAGGACTCCATCAAGAAAGTGTGGGCTGTCAGAGAAGTATGCACAAAACTCAGGGACGCAGCTGACCTTCCCATAGTCTACAAAAGATGCGAACTGGAAACCACCATCGTCAAGATGTGGGAGCAAAGAGTGGAACTGCAGAAGGAGGCGCTCCTGGTCAGGTGTGAAGAAGCGGGGAACTTCAATCTCCAGCTCATTCCAGCCCTACAAGCATTCGGAGCAGGAGATGAAAATGCAGCTTGTGAGCTACTGAGGGAGGGAATTGAGGATAACCACAAAGCCTCAATCTTTGTCAGGGGATAAATGCTACTCAGCAAGCTGGATGATGAACAAGTCCAACAAGGGGTGTCGATGATCAACCGGATCATAACAGACAGATTCATCATGACATACGTTGGGACCAATGTTTTCGCGTGGCTGGCGGAAAGCCTGGAGACCCCTGACCTGTTCGGAAATCAAGGACCCAGAATCTACTGCCAAAGAGTGCTGGAGGAAGGTGAAGTAGACAATGGAGACTACTGTGTGCCTTGCAGTCTGACAAACTTTGTCCACTGGACCAGGATATTTTTTCCAGGGATAGAGGGGAAGGATGCTGAGGATGGACTGAATCTGTAAAGATTGACTTTTGACTGGATTAACTGGAACCGCATTTTGGTAACCTTTTGACTGATCTGTGATGCTAACTTATTCAAGTGTATAGCTTTGTCTGTATTAGCTATGATTAAGGTCGTGTACTGTATAACGAACCTTGGATTTAGCTGTTATGATGGTCGTACGACATATTTTGGAAGTCGTACTTGATTACTGCTTTCCAAAAGAGAATTTCGTCTTGAGTTCTCAAATATTTTGAAAAAGATGTGTGACAGTCCAAGATGAATAAGTGACTGTCACGCCAAAAACAAACTGTGACATGCTTGCATGTTCACAGTGTCTTTTTACTGCTTTCAATTAAACAACCAGCATAAAACAAGCATAAATCTGTCACCTAGATTCACATATTGAATTTAGGCTGATGATGAAATCTTCAGACTATTACATTGGGATAAAACAATTAAAAATATGCATGAAATGAATTCTTGAAGTTTTGAGCTATAAAAATTCAATGATATGATCACTTGAAAGACTAACAATCTCTCATGTTGAGGATTTGATTGAATAAATTGTAAGAACTTTTCAAAGGCTGAATTTGAGAAAAAATGCATGACATGATCAAACCATACCATGTTAGATCTGAGCCATGAGTCACTTTTGCTCATTAACCCTTTGTTGTGTGAAAATCATTTCGATTGAAGGACACTAGAACTTGCGATTGGGACCGATTCAAGACCATGCCATATTCCAAAAATCGAGCATATGATCGAGGCACCTAGAAAACCAAAATTTTTGGCCTTCGTTTGAAATCCAAAACCAAAAATACTTTCCCTTTAGGATTAACCAAGTTGAGCCTTTAAGCCTAATTTTTCTTTGAAACCACTACATTTCCCCAAACCTTACAAAAAGACCAAGAAAATCAAACCCAGGTGTGCATGGACCATTCCATCAAGGCATTGTAATTTATGATCATCAAGAATAATCAATTGGTATTCATAAACCAATTCAAAAAAAAAAAGAGAAAGAAAAAAAGAAAAAGAGAAAAATGTTGAGATTCATTCACCAAAATAAATTGCAAATGACAAAGCAAATTAGACATAGTCTAATGTCATGCAAAAGAAGAAAAGAAAAAGAAAGAAAGAAACATTGATGGTCATAAATTCTAAACAAAAATATGCCAAGTTGTGATGGAATGGAATCATGTCACTTTTTAGCCCAATAATGCCCTTCCTCACCTAATGTTACAACCGTATGCCCCGTTATAACCTTGAATAAGACCTCGGGATCTCGATTTGAGGAAATTAGCAGGTGGCGAGTTGGTCTAATTGCAAGCTTATGAGAGAATTTGATCGAATATTGATTATGAGCGTTAATGATACAAAGCCAAATTTGAGGGTGAGCGAACTTTCCGATTCTACCATATGTGAGGCTCTGCTTTTGTTGATCAATTATCATGTCATACTTGAATTCAAAAATTAAGCCAATGGAATTTTCTAAACATATATTCAAGAAGAATTAACAATAATGATTGGTTGTATGTCTACTCAAGTGAGAAGTATCATTCCATTAAACACTGCAACCGAGAGAGTTTAACACTTGTAATTTTGATTGTGTTATCCCAATATAAAAAGAATGAAATTTCTGAAGCCACGAAAATGGATTGAATGTGCAGAGTCCATGCTCCTGGGAGCACTTACTCTGACTGCTAGGGGACGATCAGTATTAAATGTGAGGATGTTGATAATGGCCAAAATTGTCCATTATTTCCAATCCATTTCCGTGTCTGAAACGGACATTTTGATCGTGTTTCCATCTTATTTTAATAAGAAAGCAGTTGAATTTAACAGATTAATGCAAGTTTGTAAGAATATGGAGCTGGTAATAAAAAAACACAAAACATGCAATTTTTAATTGTATTTGTCTTAGAAAAATCCAAAAACATGAAAAAAGGGAAAAAGAAAAGAAAAAGGAAGAAAATTGGGCAAAAGAATAAAAGAGCCCACAGAAAATCAAAAAGATGGGAAAAAGACTGAAAATCCCACAACTGAAATTTGGTAAAGTGTTGAAGCACAATTCGAATTGTGCAATTCGAATTAATTCGAATTGCACACAATTCGAATTGCTGAAGAGAACAAAGAAATGATTGTGTTGGGAGGAGATGCACAAAGCCTAATTCGAATTGTTCAATTCGAGTTAATTCGGATAAAGGAATGGAGAGGAGAGACCCAAGGACAGAAAGATGAGATGCAATTCGAATTGTCTAAATTCGAATTAATTCGAATTGACAAATAATTCGAATTGCTACAAGCAAAAGGAAGCCAAGTAGGAGCCATCCAGCAGTTCGAGAAAACCAATTCGAATTCTTCACAACAATTCGAATTGGCGATTGAAGACCACAACTCCAGCTCAAGGAAGAGATCTCACAATTCGAATTAATCCGAATTGATTGAGATAATTCGAACTTCACTCAAAATTCATCCAAATGAAGCCGTGGAACATGGGCACAATACTGGTGGGCCTAGGGTTTCGAAATTGCCTATAAAAGCTGACCTCTCTCAACACAAGAAAGAATCCCTGGATCAAAAATTACCAAAGAGGAGCTTGGGACAAAAAGAACAGCAGGAGGTTCCACACCCCTTAAGGGTTAGGTAGGTAGTTTAGTGTAGTTAGTTTATTTTTATTGCAAGTAGTCTAGTTATTACATGCTTTGATCTTAGTTTAGTTTGGAAGCAGTTTGTGTAACCCTTAGAGTAGCCATTACCATATTTTTTTACATGCTTTTTAGTTAAGAGAAACCCTACCTTCAAGCTAATGAGGATTTTGGGTTCTTTGCTTTGCTTTCACAGTGTCAATACAAGAAAATTTCCAGAAATGGTGTTATTCATGTGTTTTGACACTCTTTAATGCTTTCCTTAGAAATAAATGCTTAGAGTGTTTGTTTGTTTCAACTAGGTTACATTTATTATGTTCTAGTTGACATTCAAACTTAATAAATGCATGTTTGGTGGGTTTTTGGTTTGATTTTGTGCCTTAGAGCTTCAAATAAGTGTTTCTTAGGTTTTAGATGCTTTTAGAGTTATTAGAGCTTACTTTTGTGCTTCATTTTTATGCCTCGGTTCTGTTTTCTTGATGCCTTAGTTAACATAGGTGTTCTTGGTTTTTTTTGCATTTGGTTCTTAGATTTATAGAAGCTTTAGGTTTTCCAACCTTTGAATCTCTTGTTTGTAAGAAATGGGGCTGAATCTTGCCAATACCCACTGGACATGTGTTTGTTTATTTCTTGAAAATCTCACTAGGGTGGCTGTGAAGTGACATTGATGTGAGATGAGGGATTTGGTAAATCTAAACCCATCATTAACCGCACAGTGTATACCTAACCCATACTTGTGAGAGCAAAAATTGTTGATGTTTGAAAATGTGCAATTCGAATTATTTCGAATTGCCTAATGAATTCGAATTTCAACACAAAATATTTTTTCCTTCCTTCATGTGGTTTCCAACCAATTCGAATTATCCAATTCGAATTAATTCGAATTGCTCAACAATTCGAATTGGCTTGAAAACCACATTGTATCCATTGTCATCCCTTCATGCCTTGGTTTATTTTCTGTCCTCTAACCAATTCGAATTGTCCAATTCGAATTAATTCGAATTGCTGGACAATTCGAATTCACCCTCTCATTGAGGTAAATACCTTAGTCAAATTTGAGCAAGGGAAGGACTTCATCAATTCGAGTTGTCCAATTCGAATTAATTCGAATTGCTCAACAATTCGAATTAGGTGATTCTTCACTTTCTTGCAAGGATTGCTTGGGTAAGGTTATACTTCATCCTTCATGCATTTACAATTTGGGTTACATTGCACATACCCAAGTAATTCGAATTGAGTTATCTTTCCTATTTTGAAAACTTCAAAAAATATTTTCCTTCTTGATTTGTGTAAGTTGCATGGGTGTATTGGACCTAGACCCAGTTCATCTGATTTCTATCCATTACACATTTCACCCCATTAGTGTCTATTTATTGTGTGATTAACACCCATACAATACCAAAAATATTTTCTTACTTTCATGTTTTCCCTTTCATTGTGTGTATGAACGGGTAATGAGAAACACCACAGATTAATGTTGGTGAAAGGTCCCTTCACAGGGATATCGATTAACCCGTCTTCTGTGTGTCAATCATTATCTGTTATTTTGCATGATCTGGTTAGTGGTTGGTGGAAGCTTCGGCGAGCGTTCTCTTCACTAAGAGTTTCGATTAGTCACTCAGCCAATTCCTAATCAGATACAGTTTTAATTCTCCTTATCTTAATTTCAAACCTGAATTCAAGTTGCAATAGTATCAACTGATGTCGACCAACATCAGTTGAGAAATATTACAGCAAGAAATATGTAGGTTTTTCTTCCACCCACAGACAAAAGAAAACTGAATGACGGCGGTAACCGTCGTTTGGAATTCTTTCTGTCTAAAATCAGTCATCTGGGATAATTGGGAACCGGACAGCAGATGTTTGCAGTCCGGAAAACCCCAACTATCTATGGCGCCCTTTTTAGCTGATTTCTTCTCATCTCAGGCTAATCCATCTTTGTGTATCGCATTCTGTCTAACCCCACCATATATTTTGGGGTGTTTTATTTTCCTTTTCATATACTTGTATGCATGATACTATTATGTAGATGTTCCAGTCATATCATTATTTTGGCGATCCTTCCCCTTGGACACAGAAGTCTTGTTATAAATCAGATGTTGCATAATAAATTTCCAACAAAAATTCCTTTATAAAATCCGGATCTGAGTAGGGGATAAATTCGACAGTTATGATTAACTCATATTCTACCGGGGGATGATTTTGAGAACTTAGAAGCAGAGTCAGCGATTAGGTCTCATCTAGACTGAAAGGATCTGTGTTTTAATTGAGAGTTTAGTACCTGTTTAGGGAATGATTTTCAAATATTCATTTGCTTCTCGAAATTGCTGTGTGTTGGAAATCTTCTATTAGATATTGCATTAAATCAATACCCACTTGGGTACAGATGAGATGTAATAAATAATACCAGAAGAACAACATATAGGCCTTGGTTAATTTCTAAGGTAGGGTTGAGTATTCCTTCGACCACTATCTTCTTCTGCCAAAGTCTAGAATCGAGTCTTGAGTGAGTACATCCGGAACAGGTTCATTTATGGATCTGTTTCATTTAGTTTGTATCTCATAACTAACCAGGTGTTGAAAGCCCTGTGGCTTATTGATGATCCTGGAGGTTCTTGATCTGCATCTGGTCACCAAGACCAGGGGCTCTTTTATACTAATGGAAAGAGACGTTTTTAACACTTCCGAGTGATAGATTTAAATGCTTTCTTTACAGCTTTCTTTACTGCTTTCCTTTAAAATGCTTTCATAGAGGTCACTCGGAAGAATTAGGGGCTGTCCATCTGTTAAAAGGTTTGAGAGTTATGGAATGGTTCCGGACTTGATTTGAAACTTTGGGTGTGACATGGGGGAATGATAGGAGTACTTGGCATGTCAACTAATGATATGACAGGTGTTGCTTGTCCACCACAGATAAATAATGTAACTTCACAAGGCCTGTGAAGGGAGTTATAAGTCTGTGGTATCTTAGATTTTGTTGTCTTAAGAGCACGTAAACTCTTACTGTAAGTACCTGTCTGTTAAAGGGAACATGGTATAGAGAGCATGAGAGTTAGCTAACTGGAGAATTATCCCAAGCTAAGATCTGTGTGACAAAATGGAAGTTTAATTGTGTTTCATCTGAATCTTGTCCAATCTTCATTATTCTCTCCCTGTCCCTTCTGTCACATTTAACCCGCTTTCTAGAATAGATTTACCATGCTTTTAGAATAATTTTACTGCTTTCATGATCCATGTTTAAATTATGTCAAGTGGTTGTTAGAAATCTCTGCAAAACTTGAACCGAATAACCGAGTGGAAAATCTTAGTAAACGACGTGGGCCCTGCTTCCATCGCACATCCTCCAGTGAACGATCCGGTACTTACTATAAATTACTGCAATTTTTGACTCCGTGCGCTTTCGGGGGCACAGTTTCTTGACACGAGTAAATAAAAACACAACATTTCAGAAAATACTCATGTAGCGGGAAAACGTCAAAAGGTTTCATGGCAGGAACCTCCGTGACATGAAATTATGAAAAGTATCATGGTGCAGATACCGGGGACTTTCAGGGTGACAGACTGAAGGTCAAATCCCGGTTGCACCGTGATGTTTGTCAAAAGTTTCATGGCGGGAAGGACCACAACGCCATTTGAAATCCAACACCTCACATGAGTAATAAAAAGGGAATTTTTAATATATCCTTAAACCCCTTCCATGAATCATAACTCTTTTCATTTAATAAATTCAAGATTGATATTTTAGAAAATACTCGTGTTATAGAAATCTGTCAAAAGTTTCAATGGGGGATGATTTTCCACCCCCATAATCAGTTTCCCAAGTTTATCCACCACTCTCAAACTCTCTCAAAGCAAAAACACCCACCCGACGACTTTCCGGCGACCTTCCGACGAGTTTCCAGCAACCGACGACGACCAAGGAAGAGTGTAAATCATCGATTACAGTCCTTGAATCATTGGTAAGTCGTTCATAGGTTTTCGTCTAAAGTTTTCAAGTCCAAAAACCCGATCTAACCCTAGATTTTCCTTGAATCATTGGGACGTGTTCGTAGAAAGCGTGGGCACCCCGAGATGTCCTAGACATCATCCCCACTGTAAGTTAATACTTACTTGATTTTGGGTGACTTAAAATGCAACCAAACATATGGATTTAATAACTCTAAAATCTGTCAACACGAAAAACCCTCGGCGCAACAATTTTGTGTGAATTTTTCGAACCCTTAAAACTGCTCAAACGAAAAAACTTAAAACATGAAAAACGTTCCTAAGACATAGATCTAGTTCGTGTAAAAGTTTCATAATTTTGCATTGCATTTTGATATCCGAAAACGGCCGAGAACCAACCTGCCTTGAGAGTCGAACTTGAAACTGTGACAGATTTGAAATCGAACCAAAACCCCTATTTCGAGAGTTCAAACCGAAAACCTCAAAACTAGACTTTTAATCCTAACACATAAATCTAGGTTGTGTAAAAATTTCAGACATTTTCGTTGATTTTTTCTATTTCAAATCGCATCGAAAATAAACTGTCTTGACAAAACATTTTTGAAATCTGCCTGTGAACATGTCCGAACTTTGTGAGCCTGTTTCTATATTTTCTAGTCCGATTTGATCTTTGCAATCTAAATGAAAGTTGTAGATAATCATGTCTAGTATGTCTGTTTAAAATTTCAGAATTTTTGGAGTCCATTTAATATGTTAAAATGTCGATTTTCTAAACTGTGTCAAATCTGCCACTGGACAGTGAACTGTTTTTGCATTAAACTCGATTTTTGACATGTTTCCTCAACTTATTTTGAAATTGTTAAAACACAAAAGTTGTTCGTTAGGGTGTTTTGGATAAACTGTGAAAATTTCAGATTTTTTGGGCTTGAAACGAATTTTTAAATTAAAAAGGCGTAAACTGTGACGCCAAATAACTTTTAAATCAAGAGATTTTGAAATTTCGAAACGAACGATCAAAGATTTGAAACACGATACATCTATACTTTTGAAAAACCCCGATACATTAAATCAAAACGATACATGAGATACTATGGTGGAGGGTGAGTGCTCTGCAGGGTGCCCCTCTAGCCTTTCTCTTCGGGCCTATAATGGACGAGAGAATTTAGATGAGATATTACGCCGATCGGCGGAAGATACATGGCCTACACTCTCGGGATTGTCCGTATGGACTTCCCGAGGCTCCGGAGTGTTACTGGGTATGGCAGATACGGCTGCTGGCAGCCGGATCACCGGCTATACAAGATACTTACGACACGGCTGCAGCCGCCGGATCACCGGCTATACAAGATACTTGCGACACGGCTGCGGCCGCCGGATCACCGGCTATACAAAATATTAAGTAATGGTTACGTAACGGGGAAATAAAAGATTTAGTATTTTTAAGTATTTATTTAAGTATGCACGTTTTTAAATTACGCATTTAAATTATGTCTTTAATTTTCATATCTTATTAAATTGTTATTATGGATTAATGCATGTTCAAGTATGCAATTAAATTAATTACTTAAAAATTTGTAAATGGAATATTTTTTGTAAGCATGCCTAGGAGTAAAATTTAATTATTCAATTAAACCCCTTTACATGTGTGTTAGATTATGATCGTGTGGAACTCCTTGCCTTTTTAAATTATGTAATTAAATTATTATTAGTAGATGAATTAAAATGTAAATCATGTCTCGTATGCATATGTTTTCCTTGAATTTAATTAAAGGCTTTGAAACCCCACAATCATGTATGTGTTAACTTACTCAGCAAGTTGTGCTGACCCAAAACCATTTCCTTCTTTTTCCTACAGAGCATGTGGATTATACTTGCGAACGTACATTCATGGGAATTTTTGGGAACCTTGTTTTTTCAAATTTTTGCATTCCACTATGATATGAACGGACCTGTTTAACCCGTATTTTGGCCATGTTGGCCCAGTATTTAAATTTCCGCTGCATTACAACATTCCGCTACAACTTTGACATTATGATTTTTGAATTATATCATAATG
Source organism: Hygrophila difformis (assembly GCA_030278955.1). NCBI lineage: Eukaryota > Viridiplantae > Streptophyta > Magnoliopsida > Lamiales > Acanthaceae > Hygrophila > Hygrophila difformis. The sequence goes on along the minus strand of JAOANR010000007.1, from coordinate 43,336,670 downwards.
GGCTGTTTGAATGTTTTAAATTCTGAAAAACCATAGCCTTGCATCTCTTTAGCAAGCTCGGAGAAACCGTGTCTTGCTAGGGAGGTGTGGCGGTGACATCCCGGCCTGGGTTATCAAATCCGAGGTGTTACAAAGTGGTATCAGAGGCCGGACTATTTTTAAAGCTAGTATTATTATTTTTAAACCATCATTATTTTTCAACTAGTATTATTTTTAAGACCATTATTATTTTAAAACTGTCATTGTTGAGCCCAAAATTATTCTAAAGCCCGAAACTTATTTTTCCAAATTTTTAGCCCAATATTTAATTACTATTTTGGCCCGACACCCTTGTTTTACTTAAACCCAAATAATTTATTTCTTTTGGCCCAATATAGTGGCCAAAACCTTCCACCCTTATTATTTTAAAATCTATCCATGGAATAAATTTATTTTTTTTAAAACCCATGGATAAATAAATACAGGCCTATATTAAATTTTTACTGGGGGGGATTTCATATGCATATGCGTACATAAATATTTGTACTAACCTCTTATGTGAATCGTTTGTGATACATAACATTCTCACACTAGCATTCGGCTAGACCTTGACTCTTGACTTAGAAGCATTAGTTTGAGACTAATTGTGCCTTAGTTTTAGATCTTGATCGTCTATGCTTAGCATGCGCATAACTATTCTCTGCCTTTTTCCATAAATCTTCACATAGATGATATATTATGACTTGTCAAGAAACCTAACGATGAAAACGACGAACGCATAAATAATCTAGAGACGCAAGTAAAAAAATAAATAAATAAAATAAAAAATCCTTATATGGAGGAGTAAAGTGCAAGCCCATATCTATCATTACAACACTCTTATTATTCCAAAAATCTTGAGGAATTCTTATTTAAATCTACACCCTACTACGCCGCGCCCAAGCAACAAAACGTTAAACTCTAAATACCACACCATATGAACAACTCTAAATGCCACATTACGTAATACACTCTAAACAACGCCTATTAACACCAATTGATTCAACAAATTATTATTTTTCCAACACTCTACGAAATCCTTAGAGTCCAATCCTTGTACGTTGTGACAGAAAATGGCACCTAGAGGAAGACCTAACAATCCACCCATCCCACCCAACACCAATGAAGAGCTACGACAACCCGATGAACCAGTACAAGACGTTAGTGCAACCAATCAAGGAGGGGAAGTAGCCTCCATGTCTAAGAACTTAAGTGACCGATTAAGAACTATAGAGGAAGCTGTGGTTGCCTTGGGGGAATGCACTAATCAACCAAGGGCAAGGCAAGAGGAAACGGGACAACAGAACCGATAACTACTTAGGAAGGAACCATATTCGGGGAGGCCCGAATAGACCACCTCAAGGCAACGGTGGAAGAAACAGAGGGATAGTTTACAACCATGGTGACTATACGCCACCATGCCCAAAATGTGGTAACCCACATTATGCGAGAGGATGGCCTAAGCCCGGAGCGTGCTTTCGGTGTGGTCGGTTTGATCATCGGCTGCGTGACTGCCGAATGCGGATAGAGAATATTAACGAGAGAAAGGAAGTGACCATTAAACCTGACCAGCCACAGAACCCAAACAGTCGAGATGACAACCATGAAGCATTCATACCACGCTGCCCACGGTGCAACCATGCACATCTGGTCCGCCAGTGCCCGAAGCCCGGAGCTTGCTATCAGTGCGGCAAGTTTGGGCACAGGGCTGGGAATTGCCGAAATCCAGAGGAGGAGATTGAGAAAAGGCTAGACTTGGTAAATCCGCAATGAGGAGATCAAGAAAGAGTTGTGGGACGGTTGAATGACGACAAACAAGCTGACTTGCCAGCTCAATGAGAAATGGGTCAAAGGTAACGATGCGCAAACTTTCTCGAGAGTAACGTATAGGCAGTTATGGGGACATAACTGAAGTCCTAAGGGGGAGAGGATGTAATACCCCGTAATAATACATAAGCATTTATTTTTGAAACCCGGATATTTTGTATCCCGAATAAATAAATTCAAAATTATTTTGAACTACGTAATGACTTGATCCCTTCACAGGGTACGTAGGCAACTTGGAAATTTCAATTCTGGGTTCAGTCAAACAATAATCAAACAACAAACAATCAACAATCGAACAATAATTCAATAACACAATATCGCAAAAAAATAAAATAAACAAATAGGACCCTAACTCTTAGCGCGAGAAAAGCCGAAACACAACTTCGATGACGAAGTTGATTCTTAAGGGGGGGTAGACTGTAATACCCCAGATTTTTATCAACGTCCAAAGGAATAAAAATTAATTCCGATCAAGGTCAAAACATCTCCGAGAAGAAAAAAAATAATTTATCACAATAAATTATTGCTCGGAAAGGAAACGCCGATAGATTCAAAATTTCAAATGGAATAAAAGAGGGAAAGGAAGCCCGAAGACATTCCATGAATTGAGTCAAAATGATTGGAATTAAATTCAAGAAGGAAAAGAATTATAATTCCAAGAACCCATGAAGTCGGAAGTAATTTAATTACACAAGTTATTGCACGGGAGTCAAAAGACGACGAATTGGAAACCAACGAACCCGAGACTAACGGACTTAAGATTTCAAACATGAAATTCATTTGAGTCGATATAAATTTAAGATAAGAATTTATAATCCGAGAATGACCCGAAAAATCGAGCCCCAAAACGTAGGAGGACAAAAGTCCGAAAGAGAGGGGAAAAGGCCCGACGGAACGCACGGCCCGGCACGGACCGCAGCCCAGCCGGGGCTCGCGCGCTGTCCGCGCGGACTCTCCCCCATAACCGCGCCAACCCCGCGCCATCCCCCAGAATGCGGCAATTCGCGCGATCATGGCGATTTCTTACCATAATTTTCGACCCCAATTAAGGCAAGCCAATCCCAGTCGGGGGAAAGGCTATTAGGACGATGGGGGATGATTTTCCACCCCCATAATCAGTCTCCCAAGTTTATCCACCACTCTCAAACTTTCTCAAAGCAAAAACACCCACCCGACGACTTTCCGGCGACCTTCCAACGAGTTTCCGGCAACCGACGACGACCAAGGAAGAGTGTAAATCATCGATTACAGTCCTTGAATCATTGGTAAGTCGTTCATAGGTTTTCGTCTAAAGTTTTCAAGTCCAAAAACCCGATCTAACCCTAGATTTTCACTTTCATTTTCGTTTCGGGGCCAACGGAGAGGAGGCGAAGTAATTGGGACGTGTTCGTGGAAAGCGTGGGCGCCCCGAGATGTCCTAGACATCATCCCCACTGTAAGTTAATACTTACTTGGTTTTGGGTGACTTAAAATGCAACCAAACATATGGATTTAATAACTCTAAAATCTGTCAACACGAAAAACCCTCGGCGCAACAATTTTGTGTGAATTTTTCGAACCCTTAAAACTGCTCAGACGAAAAAACTTAAAACATGAAAAACGTTCCTAAGACATAGATCTAGTTCGTGTAAAAGTTTCATAATTTTTCAATGCGTTTTGATATCCGAAAACGGCTGAGAACCAACCTGCCTTGAGAGTCGAACTTGAAACTGTGACAGATTTGAAATTGAACCAAAACCCCTATTTCGAGAGTTCAAACCGAAAACCTCAAAACTAGACTTTTAATCCTAACACATAAATCTAGGTTGTGTAAAAATTTCAGACATTTTCGTTGATGTTTTCTATTTCAAATCGCATCGAAAATAAACTGTCTTGACAAAACGTTTTTGAAATCTGCCTGTGAACATGTCTGAACTTAGTGAGCCTGTTTCTATATTTTCTAATCCGATTTGATCTTTGCAATCTACATGAAAGTTGTAGATAATCATGTCTAGTATGTGTGTTTAAAATTTCAGAATTGTTGGAGTCCATTTAATATGTTAAAAAGTCGATTTTCTAAACTGTGTCAAATCTGCCACTGGACAGTGAACTGTTTTTGTATTAAACTCGATTTTTGACATGTTTCCTCAAATTATTTTGAAATTGTTAAAACACAAAAGTTGTTCGTTAGGGTGTTTTGGATAAACTGTGAAAGTTTCAGATTTTTTGGGCTTGAAACGAATTTTTAAATTAAAAAGGCGTAAACTGTGACGCCGAATAACTTTTAAATCAAGAGATTTTGAAATTTCGAAACGAACGATCAAAGATTTTAAACACGATACATCTATACTTTTGAAAAACCCCGATACATTAAATCAAAACGATACATGAGATACTATGGTGGAGGGTGAGTGCTCTGCAGGGTGCCCCTCTAGCCTTTCTCTTCGGGCCTATAATGGACGAGAGAATTTAGATGAGATATTACGCCAATCGGCGGAAGATACATGGCCTACACTCTCGGGATTGTCCGTATGGACTTCCCGAGGCTCTGGAGTGTTACTGGATATGGCAGATACGGCTGCTGGCCGCCGGATCACCGGCTATACAAGATACTTACGACACGGCTGCGGCCGCCGGATCACCGGCTATACAAGATACTTGCGACACGGCTGCGGCCGCCGGATCACCGGCTATACAAAATATTAAGAAATGGTTACGTAACGGGGAAATAAAAGATTCAATATTTTTAAGTATTTATTTAAGTATGCACGTTTTTAAATTACGCATTTAAATTATGTCTTTAATTTTCATATCTTATTAAATTGTTATTATGGATTAATGCATGTTCAAGTATGCAATTAAATTAATTACTTAAAAATTTGTAAATGGAATATTTTTTGTAAGCATGCCTAGGAGTAAAATTTAATTATTTAATTAAACCCCTTTACATGTGTGTTAGATTATGATCGTGTGGAACTCCTTGCCTTTTTAAATTATGTAATTAAATTACTATTAGCAGATGAATTAAAATGTAAATCAGGTCTCGTATGCATATGTTTTCCTTGAATTTAATTAAAGGCTTTGAAACCCCACAATCATATATGTGTTAACTTACTCAGCAAGTTGTGCTGACCCAAAACCATTTCCTTCTTATTCCTACAGAGCATGTGGATTATACTTGCGCACGTACATTCATGGGAATATTTGGGAACCTTGTTTTTTTAAATTTTTGCATTCCACTATGATATGAACGGGCCTGTTTAACCCGTGTTTTGGCCATGTTGGCCCAGTATTTAAATTTCCGCTGCATTACAACATTCCGCTGCAACTTTGATATTATGATTTTTGAATTATATCATAATGGGCTGTTTTAATGTTTTAAATTTTGAAAAACCATAGCCTTGCATCTCTTTAGCAAGCTCGGAGAAACCGTGTCTTGCTAGGGAGGTGTGGCGGTGACATCCCGGCCTGGGTTATCAAATCCGGGGTGTTACAGGAAAAGTGTTGTTCACGTCCTTTCTCCAAGACTTTATTCCCTTTGGACCCGTCGGAGATGGAGACTTCCCCGTCGGATGATGCTCATTCTTCTTCGAAACCCCCTGGAGGTATTTCATCTTCCCCTCCTTCTTATTTGACTTTTTCCTTGCGTCCTCTTAATCCGTCATCCCTTTTTCTTTTGCTCATCCAGGGAAATCAGGTGTTCCTTCCGGTGCTGATTTGGCCACCAATCGTCCCTCATCCAGTGACGTTCCTGGCCCTTCCTTCATAGCGGACCCGAGTCTGATGATATCTTCTGCTAACCTTTCTATCGACGCTTTACAAGGATTGGACGATGATGTTCACTTTGACGACATCGAGGATCATTAACTCTCTTTGTTACTTACTTCTGTATATGGGCCAAAATTTTGACTTATTTTCCCTGGAATGTGAATTTCGGTTGTTTTTTGTTGGCTGTAGTCGGCCTTTTCTCTTTTTTGTAAGTTGTATTGGCCGACGAAATGTACTTGGATTCGTATCTTTTTATCTTCTGCAACACGATTCGTATTTCGGTCTTCGTTATTGCTGATCTCTGAATGTTAGCAGCTTTTTCCGGGAATCAGCTGTAACGTTTTCCCATAAATAGCTTTTAATATTGACCGTTTCTTCCGCTGAGTATTTATCTTCCCCCTATAAATACCCGGCCTTTGCTGATGTTTATCTATCACTCTTTCATGCTCTCTTCTTAGCAATATGACTCTCCTTCTCCCTTTACCAGCCGTTTGTCTCCGGTGCCCCCATGGTTTGAATCATGTATTCTCGCAAGGATTTCCAAACGTGATACGAAAACCTTTTGCCTGTACGGCACGAGTTCAGCTAACATCCTTTCCACCATATTTGTATGGCCGAGGATCTTTGATTACTATTCCAAATGAAGGTCTCGACGGCTATGCAGATGCGGCTCTTTCATACTTTGTGGTTGCATATCCTGCCGGACCTTTTCTAATGGGGGAGTAACTACCCTTAGTTATTCCTCCATCTCCTTCCCCTTCCATTGTTTTGGGTGACTGACTGGCAGTACTCCTCCGACTTCTGTCTAAAGGGATACTGAGGCAGTACCTGAATTTGACTTCTACCTCTAGGACGTTGTACTATTCGTTATAGCGTTTCCAGGAGTAGAGGTTCGGTGGTAGGACTTAAATCGGAAATACTGTTCTGGAGCAAGCACCCTCGCTTCACTCCTATTCTGCTGATATCTCTAAGTGCCATTTTTACAAGGCTAGGAATCCTCCAAGACCTTTCCCTTGTATATGCCTGCGTAGGATAGGACGTTTCCCTTGTATATTGTAATTTCGGGCTATCGACGCCGCTTTCGGCCGAAGTAGCTCCTTTTTGTAATGTTCGTCCATGCAATAAAATCTTTACTTTTCGTTCACTTGATGCTTAATCCCAAACTGATGGATAATACTTCTTCATGTATCTTGCATTTACTGGATTTGACATTTGTTCACCATTTTCGTCCACCAAAATGTATGCTCTGTTTGGTAACTTCGTTTGAACAATAAATGGTCCCTCCCAATTAGGGCTCCACTTACCTAATCGACCATCCTTCTGTTTGGGTGGCCATATAACTTTCCAAACTAAATCACCAACTTCGAATCGCTTAACACGAATTCGCTTATTGTACCAATCGGCCACAATATCTTTATTTTTCTGCAAATTTTCAAAGGCTTGTACCCGAACGGAGTTAACTTCCAATAATTCATCTTTCATTGCACGATCATACTGTTCAGCCGACACTAAATCGGCTTGGCTTGTTCTTAAAGTCGGCACTGTTATTTCGGCTGGAAGTACTGCATCCATACCATAAGTCAGCCGAAATGGCGTAAATCCCGTGGCTGAAGTCTTAGAATTCGATAGGCCCACAATGCTTCGGATAACTTCTCATGCCACTTCTTTGGTTGCTCTTCGATCATTTTCTTTATTATTCCTATCAGTTGCTTATTAGTAGCCTCTGCTTGCCCATTCCCTTGTGGATAATATGGTGACGAATGCACGATTTTTATCCCGTATTCGGCTGCATAGGCCTTGACTTTTTCTCCCACAAATGCAGTTTCTCTATCCGTTAGAATCGTCTGTGGAATTCCAAATCTGTAGATTAATTGTCTCTTGATAAATTCGATTACCTCTTCTTGTGAAATACTGACATATGCCTGAGCTTCGGCCCATTTCGTGAAATAGTCTGTTGCCACTAGTACGAACTCATGTCTTTTCGACGAAGAGGGATAAATCTTTCCGATGATATCCATAGCCCATCCTCGAAATGGCCATGGCTTGATCATTATATGTAGTTCTTCGGCCGGTAACTTCTGAATCGGCCCATGCTTCTGACACTCGCGGCATCCTTTAGGATATTTCTCACAATCGATTCCCATATTCGGCCAATAATACCCCAGCCGAATAATACTCCACTTCATCAATTTTCCTGCCCGATGTGCGCCGCATATTCCTTCATGCACTTCTCCCATTACTCTTTTGGCATCTTCTTCTCCAACACACCTGAGTAATACTCCATCGATGGCTCGCTTGAAGAGTAACCCTCCTATCACTATGTAATCCATCGCCTTTTCTGTTGAACTAGCTTTGGATGGATCTTCTAATGTTTGTGCTATCTTCTTTATCCATTCGGCCTTTTCTGTTTCGGCCAAATGTATTTCCATATTTCCTGCTATCGGCATTAACCGATACTTGGCCGCGTGTTGAGCCAATTCGTTGGCTAACTCGTTCTTCTCCCTTGGGATGTATTCAATGTACACCTCGTCGAATTCTTCCAACAAACTAACTGCTTCTTCGTACAATCTGATTAATTGAGAACTTTTGACCGAAAAATCTCCTAATAGCTGCTGGATAACTATTTGTGAATCTCCTCTAATTATGATAGCTTTTACTCCTTCTTCTATGAGTCGTTGTAACCCCGAAATCAGTGCTTTGTATTCAACTTGGTTATTCGTATAGGAATTCGGTAATTGCACGAAGTACATGTATACCTTGCCCCCCGGCGTATGTAGAGTAAACCCTGCCCCAACTCCTGAGGCGGCTTTGGAACCATCGAACATCATTATCCATGGATGCAAATATATAATTCCTATTTCGTCTATTTCTTTCGGCCGAACTTGATCTCCGATATCGTTGGATATTGGAAGTATCGCGTGATTGGCCAAAAAAATGGCTACAACTTGACCTTTCATAGCCCTAAGTGGTTGATATTTGAAATCGTACGCATTTAACCTCATGGCCCATTTGGCCATTCTTCGGCTATTGATCGGATCATTCATCAGAATCTTGACTATGTCAACCGAAGCTACCACTATCACTTGCCTTGGTGAATATAATATTCTAACTTCTAGCATGCATGATAAAGACTTAAGCACAATTTATAAATCGGTGAGTACCTTAATTCAGCATCCCTAAGTATTCGACTTAGGTAATAAATCGCCCGATCTCTTCCTTCCTCGTCTTCTTGGGCCAATAATGCTCCAATAGACTCTTCGGCCGCTGCTATATATAACTTCAATGGTCGGCCTAAAATCGGAGGGACCAACACCGGTGGATTCATCAAAGCCTGCTTCAATTGTTCAAAGGCCCTTTGTTGATCGACTCCCCATTTGAATTCCTCCTCTTTCTTTAGTCTTAATAAATCGGTTAGTGGTTTCGACTTCCCAGCTGCATTTGCCAAGAATCGTCTCAGGAAACCGACCTTCCCAAGGAATTTTTGTAGACTCTTCTTATCATGCGGAGGCCTGGCTTCTTGGATAGCTCTGGTCTTGTTTGCATCGACTTCTATACCTTTATTGTGCACCAGAAACCCAAGAAAATTGCCTGCTTGCACTCCGAAAGCACACTTGGCTGGATTCATTTTAACTCCGTGTAGCCTCATTCTTGCAAATACCCTTTGCAAATAGTCCAAATGGCTTTCTGATATGTGGACTTCGACTCTATCTCCTATTAAATCATGGAAGACATAGTTCATGGCCCTCTGATATGTGGCTCCTACATTCTTTAACCCGAATGGCATCACTACCCATTCGTATATCCCTATAGCTCTGGAGCATCGAAATGCAGTTTTGTGCACATCTTCTTCGGCCATAAAGATTTGGTTGTATCCTGAATATCCATCTATAAAGGACAGCATCCCCTGTTTTGCGGCCGAATCAATTAACAAATCAACGATAGGCATCATATATTTATCTTTAGGAGTGGCTATATTAAGATTTCTGAAATCAATACAAACTCTCAATTTTTCGTTCTTCTTTATTACAGGAACAATATTCGACAACCACTCTACATATTTATCTGGCCTAACAAACCCGGCCGCTAACAACTTTTCTATTTCTTCTTTTATTTTCGGGACTATATCGGGTGCCGCCCTCCTGGCTGGTTGCTTATGCGACCTGAACCCTTCTTTGATTTGTAATCTATGCTCCACAATCGATCGTTCCAATCCTGGCATCTCTGTATAGTCCCATGCGAAACAATCCTTGAACTCAATTAACACCTCCTTAAATCGGCTTGTCATTTGCTGATCTAGATTTGCACTCAGTGGGATCTCCCTCGGGTGCTCATCGGTGCCAACGTTGACCATTTTCAAGGGATCTTGAGCTTTGAAATCAGGTGTTCGTTTCGGAATAGCATCCATGAGTTCGCTCCAACTTGTTTTCTCTTCTGAAGATCCGAGTTCGGCCGATTCGAACTCGATCATTTATTTCGGTTGTACATTCATCATTTACTTTCTTCATCAACTGGCCCTTCGTCGGCCTGATATCTGACCTCGAACCCCAAATCTGTCCAATCGCACTCGACGACCTGCGGATATCGTTCCCCTACCACTACTAAGAATGGTTGTATGGGCTCTTCATATAACACCGTGTCAATTCGGCCGGCTGAGCAGACTGGAAACGGAGGTTGATCACCATCTACTTCTTCGATTGTGCCATCCTTTTTCCAGAACCATATCTTCTGGTGCAGTGTTGATGGCAAACATCGGGCAGTATGAATCCAGCATCGGCCTAACAAGGCCGCATACGGGACTTCTGCATCTACTACAAAGAGCATAGTCAGAATCGAGATCGTCCCGACCGTTACATCCACCAAAATACATCCTTCGGCCGCTGTTTATGCTCCCACAAAACTCAATACTTTCATCCTTGTGGGGAGTAGATCTTCCTTCAAGCGGCCTATTTTCGTCAACGTAGACAATGGCATGATGTTGACGGTTGCTCCACCGTCAATAAACATTCTTCTGAGCGGTCTCCCATTGACCCAACCTTTGACATACAAAGCCTCACATGCTGAGACATCTTTGCAGTTGGAGGCAAAATCGTGCTTGGTTGAGCCTCGGGAACAAATGCTTCATATCCTTCTTCGACCACTTTCTCTATTTCGGCCTCAGGCTGAAATGCTTCGAGTTTGGCGAAAGAAAAATCCACTATGGGTTCCTCTTCGCCAAAATATTCTCCTTCCTTCTGACAGAAGACAACAGCTAGTTCGGAATCAGACCAATATTCCTCGCTTGCCACTGTGGTCATTGCTACCATGTTTGCGCTAGACCCGAAGTCGAACTTAAACTGCCCGATTAGAAGTGTGTCACTGTTCGTGACGATGGTTGTCTTTGGCTTCCATTCCCTACTACGGACTGGTCTAGGCTTCCATTCTTCTTTCGATTTCGACTGATCATTTTCGGCCTTCGACTGGGTCGCGTTCGGCCGAAATCAATCTTATTTTTCAGCCGATCTTGTCCTTCATTCGAGCCGAAAATACTTTTTCAAGGATCCTTCCTTCAGATGAAGAACAATCGTCTGGGAAATCTCCTTCCATATGCATCATTTCGTACTCTTCTTCCTCATATACAGCGGCTGCTTTAAGCCGTTGCATTCTCCGCTTGAAGGTACGATAAGATCCCTTTCCCTTTGGGACCTTTTTGTCTTCTGCCCTCCAGGCTGAGTTCTCGAATCGGCGTTGGCCGAAATGCCTTCTTTCTGGGGAATTTTGAACCCATTGGCCTACCTGAGTATTCGCTGGTGGCCTTCTGAATCTTTTCATTTTGAGGGAGACAGCATCTTCGGGGACTGTAATCTGAATCACAGTCTTTCCATTTCTTTTATCGGCTGTCAATTTCATCTCTGAATCCCAGCCATTGGTTATGATCTTCAAGGTTGGCATTTCATTTTCACTTTTAGTTTCCTTCTTCTGAGACGAGTCTGAATGCTTAATCCATTCCTTAACTTCGTAACCTCCCAATCGGTCAAACACGTCCGAAATCTTTTCCTTCCCTTTCTGCGGAGATCCTAATCGTCTCCACACTCCTGTCTTCTTCTGAGCCGATGGCTGACTTCCTAGCCGATCGTACATAGAGCTTTTACTGGACGATGATTGGTCCCCCAAACGATCATGCACAGATCTGTTCTGATCGGGGTGAACCATTACCATGTTCGCGACAGGAAATGGATTCTTATCGATTGCCATGAGCCTGTCTGGAAATTTCAGTTTCCCATCATCTACATGCTTCTGGATCAGCTTCCTGAAATGTCCACAAACCGCTGTAGAATGAGTAGCCGATCCATGAAATCTACACCACCCGGCTTCCAATTGTTCTTTGATTGGCTGCGGATGATTCCCTTTAAACTCCAATAATCCATTCTTCTGGCAATAGTCGAATATTTCATCCATCTGAGATAAATCGAAAGAATAAAACCTCTGAGATTCGTCCCTGACCTCTCCTTCTTTTTCCTTGCCTCTGACTAGCCGAAGAGCTGGACACGTCATGGGCTTCTTGATCACTAATTCAGCTCTTGCTACTTCGGCTAAGGCATGAATATCATCCATGTTATATTCTTCCTCAATTTCGCATCTATCCAGAGATTCTGTGAATAAAGCAGCTGACTAGATAGGCTGCGATCTACCACTCTGGCTTCAGCTTGATTTGAAAGCCGCTTGTTCCGCCAGATAAGTTTTCATCCTTATAGCTTCGGCCGTTAAATCGGCCACCGTTCTAGGTCTTGTGACCATCAATCTGTCCTTGATGGCGAACTTCAGATTCTGCTTCAAGATTTGGATGTACTCATGCTCAGGCAGCATTGTCTTCATTTGAGCTTTCACTGCATAAAATCTCTCTATGAACTCAGTAACTGATTCCGCCGCCTTCTGTTTGGTTGACGTGAGATCAACCACCGAAACCTTAGGACTAGTATCATAAAATCGGTCATGAAATAACCGCTCCATTTCGGCCCAAGTATTGACGGATCCTGCTGGCAAATTGATATACCATTCGAACGCTGGGCCAGTGAGTGACAAGCTGAACAATATCAGCTTATGAAAATCGTTCTGAGCAATCCTGGTGCATTGAGCCATAAATCGGCCGATATGCCCTATCGTAGATCGACCGACTTCTCCTGAGAACGTGTTGAAATCGGGAACCTTCACTCTTCTAGGCAGTGGATACTGCTCCTCGATGTAATCGGGATAAAGCTTCCTATACATCGGCCTATTCTCCTGGCCGATGAGATTCCCGAATTGTGTGCGAATGATCTCAACAATAAGCTCTCTATCAACCAGTTGTGGCGGATTCGGCTGTTGTGGTGCATATTGTTGTTGTACCACTTGAGCATGCGGTTGCACCGCTGGTTGATGCGGTTGATTCTGTTGCTGATCATACCTTTGAGGCGGAGGGACGAAAGGCCGTGGTCCCTGCCCTCCGAGCAGCCGATAGGCCTGCTGTTGGAAATTAGGAGGATTTTGCACCAGAGGCGGTGGATTATGCGCCGTCTGTACGTTTTGTGTTCCGATTGGATACACACTCCTCGCCAGTTCGGCTCTAAGCATCGCTGGCATGGCTGCCAGCATATTGCCTTCTATCTGCCGGACCGAACTGGTAACCGCCGCTTCCACCATAAACTGAACATGATCACGGAGCCGCGGGGTTAATTTATCATACGGAAACTCCTGATTATGGAAGTTTGATGGTCCGGGGAATCCTGGGGGGAATTCTCCGTCTGCTGTGCGCTCTTCGTGAACTGGCGGCAAATCGGTCCTTCCGCCGTGTTGATTGCTGGAGTTGCCTGAGTCTCAAATGCCATTTTTAGTCCCACTGGGCGTGCCACTGTTTGGCTTGGTGCTAGCCAAGGACCTTTTTCTCCTCAAGGAAGGCTATCGGAAAAGGATCAAACCGATTACGGGTCCGGATTAACAATAATGCGCCCAAACTTGAATGAATCTTCACTTGGATTAAAATGGCAAAACGGATACAAAGGAGAATCTACCGGTTGTTAAGAAACAACGGCGAATTTCCCGAAAAAATGGAACCAAACTACCGGTTGTTGAGAAACAACGGTGGACTTGGAGAAAGTAACCGCTACAAGCTAAGCTAAAGTCTAGGAAAAAATGTAAAGGAAAGCAGTAAAGATAGAAGGAATTAAATTTGATAAATGAATTTGGGGGTTGGATTGATCTCTTTTGTCTCTGTGCATGGCATCCCCTATTTATAACCGGAGCTGAAGTAACCGCTCTCCGGCCGATCCCTTTAAGACGAATTCCATCTTCCTCTCATCAGTCGATTTAGCTTCGGCTGTCCTGGCTTCATTTCGGCTGAAATCTCCCGCCTCTGGAACATTCTTTCGTTTGGTCTTTTGGATCGTTCGGTCTTATTGATTCTAAGCCCACTTTCTTTGAAAATTCTCTCTTGGCCCATGTTTTATGGTCCGATTACTTCCTTCGCGGCCCACTATTCCATGTGGCCCCAACACGTTGATAATCAAGGAACTTAACCACTTGGGCTAACTACTCATCCCCTAGTTCATAACTCTTGGTATATATGTGTGGGTTCATATATTTTAAACCATTGTAAATTTTTCCGCATTTAATACCTAAATGCTCGATGCCGTATAAAATAATCAATGAGAAGTACCAAATGCATTCATTTTTCATCTAAACCTGGACCAAAAAGGAAATTTGTAGAAATGTTACGAAACATTGTAAAGAGAATGCATTATATTGTACCAAAAAAGTGGCTAAGAGAAAAAGGGAAGGGACAGTAGGAGAAGGAGTCTGATGGGAGAGAAGAACATCAATGGCTGACCACTAGTCAAACTCCAGTCTTCATTTGATTTGAATTAAATGAACCATCTGGTTTTTCGATCAATGTTTTTATTTGTTGTTTGATTTGAATTTTATCCAAAAAAAAAAAAAAAAAAAAAAAAGATTCTTGAGATTTCTGACATATCCATGCATATATTTCTTGTAAGAAGATGGTTTTATTCTCTACAAAATCTCACCAGCCATATCAATTTCATGTAACATGAAATTACTTAACACCCTTAATGTATATTTCTAATAACAACATCCAAGACCAGATTAATGAGTTCTTCCGCAGGTTGTACAATGCTCCACAAATCCCCATCTTTTCTACGGAAGCTCGTGATGATGCTGCGAGCTGATGCCGTACACTCTCGACCATTTATTAGTTCATAAGGTATTTTGGACAGGAGCGACTTTCGAACACAATCATCCAGCTCAAATATGGCCTCATCTAACTCTTGTGCAAATAGGTCTATTTTTTCACTGTTCGTTCTGTTCTCAATAGATCTCGCCTTAGAGATGGCCTTCTTGGCTGCTTCCACTGTTTTGTCAACAGCAATGACGCCCAAAACCCACTGGTCCGCCCCAACTGACCTTGGGTCAGATCTCAGAATTCCGGTGCAATACACCGGAATTGGGGCTCCACTGCATACATCATCGAACAAATTCGCATTACAGATGCATAAGCAATCAGCTGAAAGATAGGCTAATAAAGTTATCCAAATGATCGTGGAATTAGCCATTGCTGCAATAAACTTTGCTTTTAGTTCTTGTCCTATGTTGGTTGGGGACATACTGTATTTATAGTAGAACTTAAATCCATAAAAGTGCTCTCTACCACTTTTATTGTGAACGATCTCTTACCATATATTTAATGTACCAAAGTTATTGTTTATCCTTATAGGCTTGTGCTCGTTTTTCAGCAGGTCTAATGGAAGTTCCCTTTTGAGATGCCATTCAACAAAGGGCGGAAAATGAATTGATGTCCGAGTTTTAAAATATGCATATATCAAGTTCTTGTACAAATATGCAATTCCCTCCATCCGATTATTGCTGGCTCTTTTCTTTTTAGGACATACTAGTATTTCCCCGCCCCAATGGGCGGCAATGTGAAAAATATTAAAAAAAAAAATTAACAACTAAAATTGTTCAATTTTATTATGCCGGTTGCATTCCCAAAGCTCCTTAAACTATTTTAAGCATATACGTATACATGTATACATTGTACTATAATGGAGCCCGGTACAACTCATGCCAACTGCGTTTGGTTACTACAAATAATAATTTAATTTATATATTACAATTTTATGCCTTATTAAAAAATTATACTATAAAAATACATAAACAAATAAAGTATATGAAATCACAGTTGCACACGATTATTAATTATTAATATTAATTCACGCTAGGACCTAAAGAAATTAGAAATTTCACAACGATGTAGTTATTTCGAAATTAAATTATTAGAAAATATAAGAAAAATACTCTTGTGAATTAAAATTTGGAAATAAACATGTAAAAAATATTATTGGATATATCTCATCACAAATTTCATAATGATATGATTTTGTGGAATATATGAGCATTTTTTTTTAATCAAAATATGCAATTTATATAATTTAGCTAATCTAATTAATACAAATATTTGTTATATATTGTTGAATATAATATGTAACACACCTTATCGCGGGTGAATTATTATATCACCATTTTCTTTAGTACTTCTATTTTGCCCAAAGTTATGGCTCGTCCTCTTGCTTGGGTTCCCATCGCGGGTGGAGCTAGGCCCGGTGCTTTCATTCAGAGATCTAGGAGAAGCAGCGCGGTGGGCTATGAGAGAAAGCAGATGAATGGTGAGCTAGGCAGGTGGGACGGCGGTTGGCCAGATGGGAAGCTTACGAGAGGGGGGGATAAGAGGCGTAAGGAGCTATTCGGGGTGTACATTGGAAACATACCTGTTGAAGTCGATTTCAGAGAGATCTATCATGAAATGGATAGAGTAGAAAGAGTTCGTGAATGGTATTTCCCAGTTAGGAGGTGGCCGGAGAAAGGCTTCAAATTTGGCTTTATAAGGTTCAGCTGCCGTGGGGATGCAGAGAAGGTGATATGGAATTGGAATGGAAAGATATTTAAGGGGAGAAAGTTAAGGGTGAGCTGGGCTTTACCTGGTAAGAAGAATGGGGGGAAGGTGGCAACCAAAGTGAACTGCATGGGGATAGAGGTTGATAGTTTAACTAGGGTTTCCCCAGAGGAACGAAGAAGGGAGAATGGTAAGGAGACCAATGGCAACGCATGGAGAGATGAACGATCATACGCAGAGGTGATTAGGGGGAGCACAAATTGGGGAAAGGGAGGGGTAATGAGGAGGGCATCGGGGGTGGTAAATCTGCAAGAGGTGCATGGGGATGTGGAGAAACTACGACGATCGGCGATAGTAGAATTAACCAAGTTAGAATGTCTTGTTGACTTTCAGGAATGGCTGTACTCCGAGTACCCTGGGTGCGATGATATTATATATGGTGGTGGCATGTTATTTGTAGTGAGGTTCCGCAATGTTGAGGATAAGGAAAAATTCCTAACAGATCGGAGGGATAACGAATTTATTGAGTGGAAACGTAGGTGGATGAAGGGGACGATCGTAAGAAAACAATTAGTTTGGATCTACCTGTTTGGAATTCCATTCTCGGGGTGGTGCGAGGAGAATTTTAAAAAACTAATCTCAGAATGGGGGAAGGTGGTTAGTATTGACAAAGACACGCTGAACAGGAAAAGAATGGATCGTGCTCGGTTGTTGGTGGCCTTGCATGATCGAGTGTCTGTGCCAGATTCAATGAAGGTTAAGGTTGGTGAGGAGGTAGGGTGGATTCGGATCTCAGCGAACTACTGTGAACCGGTGGTGGTGACCTGTGAGGAAGTGAAGAATAAAGAGGAAAAGGTGGCCGGCAACTTGACAGTAGATGGTGAGGGCGGAGAGCCGCCGGAAATGGTGGAGGAGAGAAAGTCCTGGTCCCC
The DNA here is from genome assembly GCA_030278955.1 of Hygrophila difformis. NCBI lineage: Eukaryota > Viridiplantae > Streptophyta > Magnoliopsida > Lamiales > Acanthaceae > Hygrophila > Hygrophila difformis. Next base: position 43,319,228 of record JAOANR010000007.1, on the reverse strand, counting down.
GGTGCATGGGGAATTGAAAATACCGAGGACGGCTGGATGTGGGAAGTTGAGCCTATTAAATAAGGCTGTGGAAGATAATGATGCCATATTAGATGCAGGTTATGGGGTTTTCCAAGAAAGTTTTGGGAGCTCAAGAGATGAGGTTGAGGCAGTGAAGGCTGTGGAGGCTGATGAGGGCATTGAAGGCGGACAGGCTATTCATGAGGGTCGAATGGGGGGTTAAAAAAGGGGAGCTCAGACGATTGCTACTGAATGAAGAGAGACGTTGGGTTCAAAAATCTCGAGTCCGATGGTTGAAAGAAGGAGACCTTAATACTCGTTATTTTCATGCAGTGACCGCTATTCATAGGCGTAGAGGATTCATTGGAGCCATATGTAGTGAAGGGCAGGTGGTCGATGATCCCAGGAAAATAAGGGAGCTGGCATTTAATCACTTCAAATCAATGTTTGTTAAGCAAGAGGGTGAGCTCTTTGAGATTGAATCCATTGGCCTGGATAAAATTGGTGAGCGAGATAGGGAATGGTTGGAGAGGGATTTTTCTGAGGAAGAGATAAGGATGGCGGTTTGGAGTTGTGATAGCAATAGGGCTCCGGGGCCGGATGGGTTTAATATGGGGTTCTTTAAACATTTCTGGGATTTAGTTAAAGGGGACGTTTTGGAGGCTTTTCAGAGTTTGGAGCGAACTGGAAAAATTCCCAGGGAAGTTGGGGGTTCGTTTATAACTCTCATTCCGAAGGTGGTTAATCCAATGAATTTTAGCCAATTCAGGCCAATATCCCTAATTGGATGTGTTTACAAAATAATAGCAAAAACATTGGCGAGAAGGCTTCAATCGGTTATTGGTGGCATTGTGGGATCTACTCAGATGGCTTTTGTGGCGGGTAGACAGATTTTAGATGGTGCTTTAATCGCAGCTGAAGTTATTAATTCATCTCAAGCGACTGGGAGATGTGGCTTTGCTATAAAGTTGGATTTTGCAAAAGCCTACGATAATGTGTCGTGGGAAGCGTTGTCTAGGGTGTTGAAGGTTACGGGTTTTGGAGAAAGATGGTCAAGGTGGATAATGGAGTGTGTTTTTTCAGCTTCTGCGGCTGTAATGATCAACGGATCGCCCACTGGTTTTTTTAAGTTGGAGAAGGGACTAAGGCAAGGGGATCCGCTCTCTCCGTACTTGTTTGTATTGGTGGCAGAATTAGTAAATAAGTTGTTGACAAATGCTAAAAATCTGGGCCTGATTAAAGGGTTGAAGGCGGGTACTGGGGGTGTGGAAATTACCTATCTTCAATATGCCGACGACACGATTATATTTTGTGAAGGAGAGATTTCTCAAGTGTTGGCAATTAAAAGAATTTTAAGGTGCCTTTCATTAGCTACGGGGCTACACATAAACTATGAGAAGTGTAGTTTATATAGTATTAATTGCCCTGCTCACATTGTGGCCGAGGCAGCGGGTATTTTTGGGATGCGAAATTGGGAGTTGGCCGATGACATATTTGGGGATTCCAATTGGAGGAAGGATTAATGGGTTATCGATTTGGAAACCGGTGTTGGAGAAGGTGGAAAAAAGATTGGCCGGGTGGAAGGGACGACTCCTTTCGCAAGCTGGCAGAACATGTTTGATCAAGTCTGTTTTGAACTCACTACCGGTGTATTTCTTATCTCTTTTTAAAGTTCCAACTGAAGTGGCAGAAACGTTAGAAAAATTCAAGAGAAAATTCTTTTGGAATGAGTTGGATGGCGGGAGGAAGTTGCATACCATATGTTGGGACAGAATATGTCGTCATAAGGAGGAGGGAGGCCTGGGCGTGTGGGATACCAAGAGTTTCAACTCGGCTTTGTTGCTCAAATGGAAGTGGCAATTTGGAAACGAGCAGTCCCTGTGGAAGAGGGTAATCGACGCCAAATACTACGGAAATAGAGCACCACTGGTTCCGGAAGCTAAGGTATGTAGATCTTTTTGGGGAAACATTTGTAAGGCTTGGGGGGTGGTTGAAGAGGGGCTTCAGGGGGCGGGGTTCCGGATTCTGGTTGGGAATGGAGCGAATACTCGTTCTTGGGAGGATGTTTGGGTAGTGGAGGGTAGACCATTGAGGGTATTATTCCCTAGGATATATGCTTTGGCTACAAACAAAGGGGGGTTTATTGAGGAATTTGGTAGCTGGTCGGGGAGTAATTGGAGCTGGAATATTCTTTTAAGAAGAAGGTTGTTCGATTGGGAAAGGGAGGTATGGGAAGGTTTCTTAGATGCTTTGGGGAGATCTCGTTTAAATCGCTTTGTGAAGGATAGGGTGGTTTGGTTGGAGGTAGGGAGTGGGGAGTTCAATACTCGTTCATGCTGGGGGAGGGCGGCTGGGGGAGTAGAGGCGGCTAGGCAGCTTAGATGGAGTGTTTTCTGGAAAATTAGAGCCCCAATGAAAGTTAAGATGCTTGCCTGGAAGTTAATTCATCATGGACTCCCGGTAAGAGAGTCTCTTCTTCGGAGAGGGTGTATTTTGTCTGAAGGTGCTATTTGCCCATGTTGTCAAATGGATGTGGAGTCGGAGGATCATCTTTTTTGTCGATGTGAATTTGCTAGTTTTATTTGGTACAAAGGGGTGGCTTTCTTCGGGGTTGAGTGGGCTGTGCCGGGTAGGGTAGAGGGGTTAATGGATTGGTGGTTGTTTAATTGTCCAGTTAGGAATAGATGAGAAGGATGGGTTCTAACCGGTTTGGCAATTATCTGGACAGTTTGGAAAGCTCGTAATGCAGCTGTATTTCATGGCAAATCCATAAACAAGTGGGCAGCCTTGGAAGAGATTAAATGGTATGTGAGTCTCTGGTGGGAAGCGGCTGGGTTGAACTCTGGTTATAATTTTGGGGATATTGTGCGTCAATTTCCAGGGGCGTTGGTTCAGAAAAATAGGGGGCAGAATAAAGTGCCCCGAAGAGGTTTAGTGTGGCTTCGTCCCGAGAAAGGATGGTGGAAGATAAATACAGATGGATCCTCATTCGGCAACCCGGGCCCGGCGGGAATTGGTGGAGTCATCCGAGATGATGATGGTGAGGTAATTTATGTTTTATCAGATTGTATTGGTGTGGCAGATTCCACAGAGGCGGAAGTTGCGGCAATTAGTCGGGTATGTGTTGCTTTATTAAGGGACCAAGGATTCCCACTCCCAAGACTTGTGTTTGAGTGCGATTCGAGCAACGTTGTAAGCTGGCTTTCAGATTTGGATAGATTACCATGGCGTGTACACAAGTTCGCTGGACCGATAGCAACGATTTTGGCATGCGCGGGAGAGGTTCGTTTCCAACATATATTAAGAGAAAGAAACTCGGAGGCGGATCAATGGGCTAAATGCGGGGCAGCAGGGAGTGGTTTGATAGAAGATTGGTTCTGATTGGTAACGGTTGGCTACCCTTCTCAGATCTTATATAATTGGAGTGATGTCGGTCTGCTAGTGTTCCATATATTAAGAAGGGAGTGTATCGAAAAGGCTGTCGCAAGGGTGTAGAGGTTGCTGGTTTCGGTAGTGATGCTTTTCTCCACTACTGCTATTTTGTTGGTGCAAGAGTCTGCCAATGCTAGTTTTACAGATTATATACTAGGGAAGCTTCGTAGTGGCATGTTAGAAAATAGTATGGTGTATTTGTTTCTGTCGGAGGCTAGAATATTGTTTCTATTTTGCTTTGAGATCCTAGCAGTTACCTGCTCTTGCTGTAACTTGATGCTCTTTTCTGCGTAATGAAACAATACTTTTCTCAAAAAAAAAAAAAAAATATGTAACACACCCATTTTCCCTAGAGGCTCAGCAGAAGAAAAGTGCGGGAACAATGGACCGGTGTTATTGTCACGTATTTGGGGTCATCCGGAATACGCTAAGGCTAGCACAAATATTTGCAGAAAAGTCAGAGTTGAACATATATGCTAATTATTAACCATATATCGTAATCTCAGAAAGGAAAAACTTATAATACTATAACGTATAAAATAAGCCTTAAATCAGAGTTTTGATATATCAACCAAAAATAAATGGATATGCCTTTAAAGGGGCTCAACAATTTAAATGCACAATTTAAAAAGAAAACAGATCATGCATTCTTCAAATAGAAACATTCATTGTCGGGTGAAAATATTGAGGCGTAGGAAATTATAAAAAGTGAGTAGATACCCAAATATACGTCCTCGAATCAGAACAAATCATATGCTAAGTTAACTCCGCTCTTAAATCCCAAAAATACCAAAAAATATCAAAAATTAACCCGGTGACATGAAATGACTAATGGTCCTCATAGATATCAAAACCTGAAAGGGAATAATAAAAGTGTAAAGTCGGCGAAAACAATTGCTGAGTAAGTAGACCCTTACTCCCGGAGGAGGTTGGGTGTCATAAATAATTTAAAGACAACAGTTATGGTAAAGGTATGCTAAAACGAGAATATTGTATACCTAAATGCAATATTAATATTGAAACCCCGGATCAGACAATATAACAATATGTGTTGCCAAAAAATAGTATTCAGCCTTCATGTCAATTGGAAGGGGCCCAAGAGTGGGATACCCATTCTTACATGCATATTCAAGGGTTGTGGAAGAGGTATAAAATTTTCTTCATCCACTTGTCATAAGGTTTGGTATCGTTCTGGCACCTTTCCTGAGTGGCATTGGATACACACAACGGCGAGGGTGGCGACAAGACCCACTAACCAATTCCAACCCTGTAACAATGGTTAACCAAAATTTAGGATTTATCGCAGTAAATTGTAAAGCACAGTAAAAATAGCATACCAATAATCCAAAAGCAGTAGGGAGCAATATGCATAAATTTAAAATATACTTGTAACACCCCAAAAATTTTAAACTAATTTTTGTGACGTCACTGCCATATTATCTCACTTAAACTGCTGGCTAATCAATTTAAGTTTAATAATACGATGCCTGATAATCAAAAATCCAACGGTAACATAACATCAGAATAATCAACAACAAGTCTACATCATACTCATGGTAATCCAGCTGTAAGCAACATAACAGTACAACCACAATACTCCTCTTAACCTGTCACAATACCAAGTACCAACATGAATGATAAATGATTGGCTCACAGACCAAATTCAACTTCATAGAATGCTCAGAAACAACATACAAGTCACCGAGAGAGATAATATAGTTTGTAATACAGTATCTCAGGCAATAACATAATAATGCAACTCTACTAGATCACTCAGCCCCAAACCTATCACCATGATCGTGCTCTGCGTCCTCCTCGGAAGTATATATAAGAAAGGCAAATTGCAAGGTGTCAGAAGAGATACCCACAGTGTCCCCGCTGCGGATACTAATAGCTAGCATAAGTGGCTTATGATCTAGCGACTACTAGCCCGGAGCATCTCGCTCTCGAAGGCCACAATGCCAGGATAATATGATACTAGTTATGACCAGGGATACACTCGAAAACATAGTTAAGAGATCTATTATCCTCGAAAGAATAATTCGGAATAGTTCACAATAAGTTCCACGAATGTCAGTCTCACGACTCAAAAACATATAAGTACAAGATATCACTCCAAGGACTAAGTTCAGTATTTGGTTGCAAACCCCTACATATCGGCTCGCATATTTCCACATGAGTTAGTCATGATCAAAGGTGTGCCAAGTCCCACGTAACTTTCTCCTCTTCTCTCTCATTTTTTTTCCATCTCTGTTCTGGTTTTGTTTTCGATTTGTTGTTGGTTTTTTCTTGGAGGATTGAAGGAGGATGTATATGGTGGTGTTGGATCTGTGAAGGGGTGGCGTTTTGATGGTGGTGGCCGGAAGGCTGTGGAGATGAAGATGGTTCTATGGTGGGGGATGTGGCGACGTTGCCATGGCGAGGCAGCGGTGTGGTGGTGGTGATTGGGAAGACGACGGCGACGAGCCTAGGACGATAGCTCGGTGGTGAGGGAGCCTGAACAGTGGTCGCAGTGCGGTGGTTCAGCCTCTCTGCCCCGATTTGGGTCTTGGAGAAGGATGGAGGTGGACATCGAAGTTGATGGTGGATGACTGGAAGCTTGGCGGTGGCAGACAGTGCAGCAGACGCCACGGCAGCGGGGGCGGCGCCACGGTGGTGGCGGGGGATTAGGGTTAGGGTTTTGGAATTTTGGGCCATTGGGCTAGGATTTGGGTTCCTCTATTGGGCCAGAAATTACTAATGGACTTATGGTATATATGTTTGGGAAATGATTAGAGTTTAGCGTCTGGAGTTTGGAGTTTAAAGTATGGGGATTTAATTTAATGGTGAAAAATAGTTTTAAATTTGAATAATGATGTTTGGTAATGCAATTTTAAATTAGAGTTTAGAGTCTGAGGTTTGGAAAACTGAAAGTTGGGGGAGATGAGCATTCAGAGTTTAGAGACCAGAGATTAAAATTGGTGGTTTCTGTAATTACTGTTTACTATATATAGAATTTTAGGCTATTTTTAGTATGTATTTTAAAAGTTAAACGCTAATCGCTAGCGTTTTTTTCCCAAATGCAGCTTTAATCTAATTAATTCTAGATCGTGGACTTAATGGCATGGCCCAAACCAAATAATTAGTTATGAACTTAATCAGTCTCTAATGGCTTACAATGTCTAGTAATAATTAATTTAAGCTTCCAATGATCTTATGTTTATATTTTAATTTATGTTAATGGACTTAAATTATATATTAATTTTCACCATTAATAAAAATAGTCAAAGTCGTATCATTTAAATTGAGACAATTTGCTAACTAAGAAAGAGGTAATTCATCAATTATGGACTTAATAATTTTGTAACACTTAAAATATTAAGATAATAGATTAAATTTATTTAAATTATCTTATTAATTGACACCGTTAGCAATTATTTAAATTTCCAAATTTCCCAATCCGGGACAATTGCTATTTTAAAGGCGGATGACAGCCTGAGCAAAGCGGATGGCAGCTTGAGCAAGGTGGATGGCAGCCTGGGCACAAGCGAGTGGCAGCCTTGGCGAGGTGTCGAGTGGAGGCCGAAAGCTTGAGCACGGCCACCAGACAGCTTCGCAATCAGGAAGGCAGCGGCAGTACCCGGGCAAGTTCCTTGACGGCCAGACAAGGGAGAATGGCGGCTAGAGAGAGTTCAGTGGCTGCCTGAGTGGCTGCCTGGATGACACAGGTGGCAACCGAGCTTCCAGGCTGAATGCGTGCGAACAACGACTGGCTTCTAGCGATGTCTTGCTATGTGTGCTCGGTGTTGATGGAGGAAAAGGGAGAAGAGAATTTATTTTTTTTAAAAAAAAAAGAGCAATGTTTTGGGCCAGGCCTATTTGAACACGCATATTTGTCTTAAGCTTAATCATACAAATTACGCGAGGGGCATCTGTTAACCCAACAAATATTTGAGACCAAGCCGCATTCGGCCCAATATTTTACTTAATTGCCAGTCCATAAGAATTATCAAGCAAAAAGATACGAGCGGTTCCTCATACTAGTAAATGGCGGTTGAAGCATCCCAGATCGTGGCATCAAGGGGACATTGTGCAGCTTAGTACTGAAGACGGCTTATAAATATCAGCAATGACTCTTAGCGCGGGACATCTCAAATCCTTCTCAAAGAAGCGTATTTATATTTTTTCTTACTTTCTGCAATTCCTTTTGTTTATTTATCGGTTTCTGTAGTTTTTGTTCATTTGTTTCGCACTTTAGTTCCTTTACAGCTTTAGTTTATTCCTGTAATTTCTATTCTGCAAGTTTTTTGTAATTTTTCTCGACACTGTTCAATTCCAAATAGAGGTTCTGAACCTCAAACAATTTCTTGGGTAACAACACTACTTTTAAACATGTATTTCAATGCATGTGTTTACCAGTTAATATCTTAAAATCTATATACAAATTATATAACATATACTTCCTCCGTTTTTTTTGTTAGCTACGTTTGACAAATTGCTATTGTTCACTAATATACTTTGAGTTAAAGTTTTATCATGGTTATATAAGTTAAAATATAGCCAAGTGAGATCTTGTTAGATTAGCCTCGTCTTATACTTTTTAAATATCGAACTTTTAGAATTTTTACTTATATGGAATTTGAGTTATTAATAGTTTAAAATATACATTGGACTGCGTGTTGGGTGGGTCCACAGCTATCTTTAAAAAACAGAGGAAGTATAATTTAAAACTATACGACTATATGATTTTAAAAGGACCGAACTTGACTATATTTATTCTTATATAAATGTGACAATATTATGTCAAAGTTGATGAATAAACAATGTCAAAAGTCAAAATACAACATTATTGTTAGTACAGAGGGAGTAATAATCTACTACTACATATTAAAGATTCAACCATGTATCATGTTGCAGTCCAAATAGGGTGGAGAATGGCAAGATTATAGTTGAAAATACAATCACAAAACCATGTTCGGGCACTGTAAGTTTCAGTATCAGGCAATTTGATTCATAAAATATTTAATAAACCAAATTGGTCCGATAACTTTTACTATATTTTAGTCGAAGTATTACGAACCAAATTGACTATTAGTGAAACATACATGACTATTTAAGTATTAATTATCCGCCATAAACATTAAAAAAAAAAAAAAAAAAAAAAAAAAAAAAAAAACTCATCTAGGACATCACCACAATATTGGTCATTACAAAAACCTGGTTTGGCATGTGTTAGCCATATCCGTCTGCATGTGCTTAATGGATTATTCATGTTTGGGAGTGGATTCTGTGCTTAAAGAATATTACTAATTTAATTTAAAACTTTATTTATTATATCTATATTTTATTATATTTTATATTCATAATTTTACATATTTTTATTTTTATTTTATGAATTTTAATCAAATGGGTTTTGGAATCCCTTTTGGAAGAATTTTTAATATCAGGGTGGCGGGAATTGATTTTGAAATTCATATTTAGAAAATTTAAAAATACCATGAAATTGTCAAATTCATGAAACGAGATTTAGGTGTAATAACACATAAGGATAATGTTTTTATTATAAAAAAAATCAACATGCATAGAAAATAAAATAAATTTCTTATTAAACACATTGTAGTACAGTAGGATGTCCCATACTCCCATCCATTGCTCGTGTTTCTCTGTTTATGCCATTTCTTCATAGGGAAATGTTGTCGCAAATAGACACGAACTGCCGCCAAGGAAGCATCTACACGTTTTTCTCTCGCCAACCAACCGTATGCATTTTCCCCAATTCAAATTATCGGCACTGCAAGCTGTTGTTGTCAGCTCCGCTGAATTATACAGAAAAAATAATTCGCTTTAAGCATAACTAAATGTTTTTGTTGAAACCGGATATCCCCAGCTGGTCACGTGGGATTCAAGACTAATCCCTCGATGATCTGCATATGGACAATTAACCGCGCCTCTCCCAAAACAATTTTTTACATACATAAGGCTTGAAACAAGACATTCCTTAAGAATTAAATGTTGAATATAATAAACTCTAAAAATTAGGAGGAGGATTACCTAAATAAACATTAGCAAGAGAAAACAGAGCACTTCATTCATTCAGAAGTTTAGATGCCATGATCATGTGATACCGTTGGAAACTTGAAATTGGCTTCAACTAATACAATCATATGCACATCCCCTCAACTAAATATTTTATTTACATGTATATTTGCACGTAAAATAGGTAAAATAATTAATAAAACTTGCTACATATTATGTGTGATGATATATAAAAGAATTTTATTGTTTTTGGTAAGTGGTATAATATTAATAGATATATAATGTATGTAAGCCAGCTTAATTATAAACTTACTGGATTATTTTCCCGGCAACATTTTTTTTTTAAAAAAAAAAGAAGAAGCATAATTCCGATGCAAATATCAAATTTTAGTGGTTGCGATGGAATTTGAGACAAAAAATCTTTTCGTCGCAAAGATATAACCTACCAAATTTAATTGTGCCACGGGTGCTACGTAGGTATTGACTAAGTTTGAGCAACACATGTGGACATGTTCTAACCCTATTCTAACCCAATAGTCTCCATACCACTCTCCAAGTATGCAATAAATGGGTTAGAAAGTATCCACATTCTAGGTGAAACTGAGTCAATACCTACGAGGTATAATTAAATTAATTATTTACACTAATCTTGTGCCATGTCCGCAAATGAAGGTGATTAAAGCCCGATGGGGCCATTTTGGAAACTATTAACAAAGTTATGAAACCAAATCAGAAAACTCCAAACTTATGGAACCAAATTGGTAAATGTGCAAAGTTACGGCACCAAATTGGCATTTTTCGGACCTCACTACTCTACTCTGTTAGTACATTTTACATTTTAGTATTGGTGCCATCTGAGTTATTAGGATTATGTATCCATGAAACCTTTTGGATAGAACATGTGAAGAATGCTTTAAGAAGTGAGCATTCCAATTTCCTGAATATTGAGTGTGCAAACTCTGAATTTTAGCAGCTGCTCTTTCCCATAAGTTGGCTTTCACAAAACTCTGAATTTGTAGCTCTCTATTGTTGCAGTGATACTTAGAAGCCTCAAGCCTCCTTTGATATTTTAACTAGAAGTCTACACAGAGCTAGAAATAAGGCAATTGTTGTTGGCGCTTATTTCGCAGGCCTCTGGACGATCATCAAGCGCCCAGAAATCATCATCATCTAGTAAAGAACGTTCTGAGGATTCGCAAGTATAAAGACATTTGTTCTCAATGTGCAGAAATAAATGAAACGACTTGATGATCACATTCTTCAGACACTCAGCCAGCAGTTGAAAGAAAAGGATTTACAGCCTCTGTCTTGAATGAAGGTCTCTACCATGTACACTGGGAGGCCACATTGTGTTGATCAAGTTTGTACTGTAGTAGATCTACCATTACCAGCTATTGTTTCTTTAGTCTGCAACTGTGAACATTTTGATCCCTCAAACTTGGGAGTTCATACATAAATCTTCTTGTATCAGTGTATCACTCATAGTGCTACTCCATTATTTTCACATTATTTTGGTCATTGAATATGCACATAAGAACATTTGTAATTCTCTGTGCTTTATCTGGTTCAGTTTAAATTGGGACAGAAATTTTGTACTAGGTTTTTTAGAGCTGTGTTCTGGCGCAAGCAGGCCCACTTTGTGTTTTCTTTAGAGATATATGAGACGCCTTGAATCCATGGAACATGGCAAAACAAATTGATAAACAAGATAGGGGAAAAGTCCTCATCCCCTTTATTTCTAGTATGACTGATTGGATGAATTCAGTAAAACATTGTGATTTGTGAAGTTATCATGCTACAGAAACAGGTTATCTTACTGTTGCTTATAAGCTTTGTTTCTTCTCTCCTTACACTACTAGTTCAACGGATATCGGAGTTCTAACGTCCCGCTTCTTGGAACGCCAGATAATAGCCCCTTCCACAAAAGTGGTATTTCCTGGGGCCGAAGTTCGGCTAAAGCTTAAATAGTACGTCAGCTTTTGATTCACCTCCGTGAAGGTTAGAGTGGAAGGTTCAACGCTCAGACTGAATCCCGGGATAGCATGCGCATCCAGTATAGAATCATAGCTTGACTTTGCCTCGCCAACATTGGTCACTGTCCTCGCGTATGTCTGCGTTTCAGCCCCAAGTTTGAGTGAAAATGAAGGGTAGTTGAGTTCTGCCTCGGTTATGCTTGTTACGTTGGAGCAAGCAACCGGTTGTTGCACGATGATCTCTATTTCCTTGTCCGTGTAGTTTAATCCACACAGATAAGGGATGTAGTCTTCTGGTTGTAGATCGTACACCAGTCCCGGATCGCTTGCTTTCACAGGATTGACATGGCCTGCTCCGACAGCGAAAATATCAGCTGGCAGGTATCGTTCATCAAGTATTTTGGATTTACCGTCTACTGTCGTTGTTGTAGCAGTTGTCATGATTGCAGACTTGATGGCCGCAGGCGACCAATCAGGGTGCTCGCTTTTGAGCAATGCTGAGATGCCACTTAGGTGAGGGCAAGACATTGAAGTGCCGGAGATCACATTGAAGGTCGCTTTCTCATTTGTGAAGTTGTCCACGGACACAGGCCATGCAGCCAGGATGCTCACACCAGGGCCAATAATGTCCGGTTTCAGGATGCCTGGACTGGCAAAGCTCGGTCCCCTGGAGGAAAACGACGAAACTATTGGTGCCATGGGCTTCCCTATATCGGTACCCAGAAACACAATGGTTGCGTTTGCATTTGAGGTCGAGTTTATGTATTCTCGGATTGATTTCCCTGCTTCATAGCTAACATGAGTGGCCGGGAGTACATGAGCATCGGCCATGGTGGTGTAGCCATCGAACTCGTCATTCATCAGAATCATGGCAGCGCCACCGGCATCCTTTACAGTTTGCCCCTTGGCGACGCGCGCTATCCCTCCGCCTCTCACGCACAGCACAACTTTCCCCTTGACATCAAAACCGTCCAATGAGCCAGGTTCACAGAAGGTCATGGATAAATTGCCACTGGCGCCAGCATCAACCAAAGGGAGGAATTCAGAAGGGAAGTCCCTAGGCTGGAAAAGTGACTGCCCATTGTACCCAGCCATGTTGTCCAACACGGCGAAAGCTATTACTTCCCTATCAATGGTGCTTGCGCCGACTGTTAGAATCCAGGGGGCTTCATTTGACAACGTAGAGTGAAATGGCCCTGAATTCCCCGCGGAGCAGCTCACAAAAATACCCTTCTGAATAGCCGCGAAGGCGCCAACAGCAATACTATCTTCGTAGAAACTAGCTGAGCCTCCGCCAAGGGAGAGGGAAAGCACGTCGACCCCATCTTCTATCGCAGCATCCATTGCAGCCAGTATATCAGCTTCAGTGCAACCTTCCTCGGAACACACTTTATAAATAGCAAGGTGGGCTCTGGGCGCCATCCCAACTGCCGTACCATTAGCCATGCCAAAAACATTAGCCCCCATGACAAAGTTCCCAGCAGCTGTGCTGGCAGTGTGAGTTCCATGGCCCACATCATCCACAGGCGGCCCCGGAAGATCACTCACAAAATTCCTCGCGCCAATCAGCTTGTTGTTGCAGGCGTTATGGAACTCACACGTCCCCTTCCACTTGCCAGGCGGCGGGGGCATACCTTCATCATCGAACGACAAGTGGCCCGCAGCAATGCCGGTGTCCAGAACACCAATGATGACGCCTTCGCCATAGTTGGAGCCGTTCCAGAAACCAAAGTTCTGGTGCAGCCCTAAGAAATCAGGAGTATGAGTGGTGTGCAGAGGCAGCCTTTTCTGTCGCCTTGCGGCCACGAATCCATCTTTTTTCTCCAATTCCTTCACTTCTTCCGGAGTCAGCTTCGCAGCAAAGCCAGCCATCACATTGCTATACGAGTGAACCAATCGATCCGACCCCATCAGGAAGGATCGGTGCCAGGCCAACAACTCCTCAGAATCGAGAGAAACCTGGGCGTTTGGCAAATTGACATGGACAATGTATGTTTCCAGAGCATCTGCAGCAGCTATATCCTCAGCAATTGAAGGATATGAACAGAGGAGGTAAACGACAGAGAAAATGCACATGATCAAAGTCATGTTTGAGAATTGCCTCAACATGTTTCTGCCCATGTTTGTGTTTGAACTCTGAACTCAGCTTGTGTGTGTTTTATATATACATAGAAAATGTCGTGACATGGGAAGTTACGCTGCTATTGAAAAGCATTGTGAGAAATGAATTGGTAATTCCGCTGGGAGTTGTGATGATTAAAACAAGAAAAACTGTAAGATTGATTATTCTTAAGTAATCGCTGTGTTTTTTTCTGTTTGGAGCTTGTTGAAACTCAATATCTATTTGTGAGCTGTATACCGTAGGAGGAAAGTTTACGATATTTCTTGAATGGACATCAGGACATGGATAAGGATTAATACAATTTTTATGCAATAGAACAGACTGCATTGCTGTTAACTTTTAGAAATACAAAAGATAGAGAAAGTGAAATAAGAATAGGCCTATAATTCTCATCTATACAACTAAACTACTACATTTTTTAACAAAAAATACATGCTAAATTTGAAATATCTCATTTAACGAAAAATACATTAATTTTTAAAATATCTCATTTTGACCTAATAATTTGAAAACTATCTCATCCCAACCTCTAAACTCAAAATGATAAGTATAGCTATCCCAACTACAAAAAATGTTTTTTAACACCAACTTTTTCTTTTAAAGGTGCCTAAAAACAACTGGACTCCCAAAAAAATTTAGTATTAGAGCATATGTTCGATGAATATACGAAAGAAAAGCCTAACAATCAAAATAATGGCATATAAAATCTTATGACTTATAGTAAGCCAGTGTAAAGGCATAAAAAAGCAAAATTGTCAAAATTTAATAAAACCTGACAATCAATCAATTCTGGAAAAATGGGGTTGGGGACTTACCCTAGTGGTCAAGTCCTCATTCTCTCAACCATAGGTTGGGAGTTCGATCCCCACCGGGGCCCTATCCCCTCCCCTTTATCCCCCTTTGTAATTTGTGTGGTTTAGGCTCCCACACACCTTTGCGCACATGAGTGTCATTGTTTACCAAAAAAATCAATTCTGGAAAAATTAAACAGACATGAAACCTAAATATGACGACATTACACCTCCCCAAACTTTAATAAAAATCAGATAAAAGAGAGCATACAATAATAAGAGAAATAGATGAAAGAAAGCACTAGATGGAAAAAGAAGACATTTGCCTAATGGAAATTATAAAAATGTTAATAATAGCCAAAAAAAATGACTGCTTAAAAATAATTAAGAAGAAAGGTATGACAATAAAACCAAATAACCTTTATGAAAAACTGCAAAGAAATATAGTAGAATTGTCCCCTCTTTTTTTTTTGGTAAACATTGACACGCCTGTGTTGGCAAATGTGTGTGGGAGTTCAATCCACACAAATTACAAAAGTGGTTAAAGGAGTGTGATAGGGGCCGGGTGGGGGATGGAACCGCCAACCATAAGGTTGGAAGTCATGAGACATGACCACTAAGCCAAGTCCTCATTATCAATTGTTCATTCAATTCGATAAAATTCCTTACATACACATAGGATGAAAAATTGAATTAATTACACTAAATAATATAAGAGGTAATAATTGTTTTTTTGAGCCACCAGAATTAGCCCCTTCAATTTTTGGGTCATTATATTTTAATTTAGGGAAATGGACCACTAGAACTCTAAAAAGATTTTGGGTCCGAATTTAGGCAAAATGTACATAAAAGTACCACGTTCGAACTGTGTGATGTGCACACGCCACGGGATGGGCTAAAAGTGGAAATACCTGATAGTCTATTTTGGTTTTTTTTTTATGTATTTATGTAATTAAAATAAATAATACTACACTCATTCCATTATTTATGCCTTATTTCTAGTGTCTTATTTCTCTAAATCAAAATATCATGACTCAAAAGTGGTAAGAACTACTTTTGCTGGCCCAAAACAATTATTATCTCACTAAATAATTACTATATCTTAATCATTACATAAAATAGAGTTAATAATTTTTTTAGGCCACCAAAAGCAGTCTAATTCGCTTTTGGGCCACTTCCTCCGTTCTCAAATAAGTGATCCGATTTGCATAGTAGTAATTATTCATTGAATAACTTTGATTAATTTTTTTAACATAGTTATATGAGAAAAAAGACATAGTCAAGTGAGACCTTGTTAGATTTGTCTAATCACGTAGTTTTCGAATATCAAATTTTTATAATTTTTTTTTATGTACAAGTTGAGTTTTAACCATTAAAAATGTATCTTGGACGACGTGGAACGCAGAAATTGTGCATTTAAAAGAGAACATATGAAGTATGTTTTAGACCACTAATAGGATTTCGGGCTCGTTTTTGGGCCAAATTGACGAACTCAACTCCATAATGGGCCGCATGCGTATCACTCTCCATGCACCCTCCATGCGATGACCCAAAAGTGGAAATGATCATCTTCTGATGGTCCATTTTAATTTTTTTAATTGAATAAATAATACTTTCTCCATCTGATTATTTATGTTACTTTCCTTCTTTGTCAGTCCCAAATCCCAATACTTTTGTCGCATTGTAATTTTATAGGAAATAATCAAATATTAATCACGAAATCTACCATATAACATCAAA
The DNA here is from genome assembly GCA_030278955.1 of Hygrophila difformis. Taxonomy (NCBI): domain Eukaryota; kingdom Viridiplantae; phylum Streptophyta; class Magnoliopsida; order Lamiales; family Acanthaceae; genus Hygrophila; species Hygrophila difformis. Next base: position 43,303,155 of record JAOANR010000007.1, on the reverse strand, counting down.
TCAATAAAAAAGAATGTTGCATTTCGTATATGCTAATGTTTAGCATTTAAAATATATAAATTACTATAAATAATAAATAGATTCTAATAATCAAATTCTAAACCTTACTATTAAACCTAAAATTTAATTTTAAACCCAAACATCAAACACCACTATTTTCGGGAATAACGGGTTATCCCATATCTCATTGAATCCAAGACCAATCCCTCGATAATCTGGTGGACAATAACGGGTTACCTATCTCAAAGCAAAATTTTGCATACACAACGACCCACACCCGAGAAATTTACTAATTTGTTAGAGCCCTATACAACGGTTAAAAATTATTCCAATTTAAATATTCGGGAAAAAAAACTCATTTAGTCCCATAAATTTTTTCAATTTCCAAAATCATATCGAATTAGGCGAACCCATCCGGAACCCGGTTTTTTCACTAATTTTTGTCAAACCCGTCCATTACTATCCTAATGGAGGGATGGATTTGGCGATGATTAGGGTAATTATATATGGGCCGGGTTCGGCGATTATTAGCAAAAAAACTGGGTTCATGGATAGGTTTGGCAAAAATTATGGTAGTTATTGGACGGATTTGTCTAATTCGATATTTCTGGGACGGTTTCAAAAAAAATTTAAAATTATGGGGCGATATGCGTTTTTTTTCTTAAATATTCGCAGTATATTATTAGGGCTCTAAATTGGAATAATTTTTAACAGTTGTATAGGGCTCAAACAACTTAAGTAATGTCTTGAGTGCGAGTCTTTGTGTATGTAAATTTTGTTTGAGATATGCAACCCGTCATTGCCTACCAAATCCTAAAGGGATTGGTCTTGGATCATTGAGGCATGGGATATTCGGTTATTCACAAAAACTATAGTGTTTGGTGTTTCGGTTTAAAATTAGATTTTAGAGTTTAATGGTGAAGTTTAGAATTTAATTATTAGAATGGAAAATATTTATTATTTATAGTAATTTATTAATTGCATGTGCTAAAGGTCAACATATAGAAAGTGAATAATTTTTTTATTGATTTAGTGTGATATGATAGGTGTTCGTGATTAATATTTGATTATTTCCTATAAAATGAAAACTAGACAAAAATATTGGGAGTGACAAGAAAGGAAAGTAAGGCATAAAAAATCGGACCGAGAAAGTATTATTTATTTAATTAAAAAATTTAAAATAGGCAATCAGAATGTGATCGTTTCCAGTTTTGAACCATTGCATGGAGAGTGATACACACGCGGCCCGTTATAGAGTTGAATTTGTGGCCAAAAAATGAGCCCGAAATTCTTTTGGTGGCCTAAAACTGGATATCCAATATAGCCAAAACCGAATTAGACTCCTTCCGGTGGCCAAAAAAATTATTAACTCAATAAAATAAGACCAAACATACTAGTCGCAATAAAAATTTGAAAGCCATTTTTTAATAGAATTATTGTTAATAAGTATAAAGAAATAAAAGAGACCAAAAATTATACTCCCTCCGTCCCATTCGAGATGTCACATTTCTTTTGGGCACGGTATTTTAGGTGTAATAAGTTATTGCGTTAAAGTGGAGTAAATAGTTGATATGATGTTTGTTTGAATGAGTAAAAATTTTCTAAATAAGAAAATGTAACAATTGTAGTGGGATATATCAAAATAGAAAATGGGACATTTCAAATGGAAGTATTATGTTTTTTATTAAAAACTTCAGGGATAATGGCTTTCAATCCAATCAATCATGTGATGAATTGAGGGGCTGGATGGATGTCGCTGTCGTGTCTGATCTCAAAACTTTCGAGAACCGTTTCACTTGGGCTAGAGGCTCTCTTCGATGTCGCCTTGATAGATTAACAGGCAATGAGACTTGGAATGAGAGGTTTACTCATTGTACAGCTGAAGTCCTCCCCAGGGTACAGTCGGATCATTGCCCTCTTTATCTCAAGATCAAAAATTTGAGTAGCTCGGCTGGGAACTCTCCTCCTAAAGTATTCAGATACAAGGCAGCTTGGCAAAGCTACCCCAGCTTTAGGAAATTGGTCGCTTCTACTTGGAAGAATCATGAACCTCTCAATATTATCATCCAGAAGTTTCAAACTGAGGCGGCTATATGGAATGGTCAGACTTTCAACCTTTTGGCCAAGGGGAAGGCTAGGATTCGAGCTCGTTTGAAAGGCATTGAGCGTGAATTAGACTGGTCCGACAATCCTTTTTCCAGACGTCTTCATGCACAGTTTAACAGTGAGTTGGGACAGATCCTTGAGCAAGAGGAAATTAGTTGGATTCAAAAGAAGCACTCGGAAATGGAATTTGGTGGGGGACCAAAACACCAACTTCTACCATAATTTTGTTAAAGCCAGAAAACGCAGGGAGACTTTCTCCATCCTCAATGATGCTGATGGAAATACTTTCTCTGGCGAGGAAGCAATTCAGGATATGGTGGTTCAGTATTTCACTCATCTCGACCAAGACAGTAGTAGTCCTTCCCAGATCGATCCTGTCCCTACTGGCTTTCTTCCATCCCTCGAACCATCGGAGATTGCCACCATGGAGTCCATCCCTTCCAAAAAAGACGTTTGGCTGGCCAATAAAAAAAATGGCACCACTTAAAGCCCCAGGACCAGATGGTCTCCAATGCCATGTTTTTCCAACAAAATTGGCAATCAGTTGGTGACTCTGTTTACAACTACATCTTGGAATGTTTTGGTGATTCTAGGAACAGATCTGCCATCAATCAAACAACCTTAGTCCTCATTCCTAAGGTGGAAAATCCAAACTCAGTCACACAGTTCCGGCCTATTACTTTATGCAATGTTGTTTACAAGATGATCACCAAAGTGTTAGTCAATCGATTGTCTCCCGTCCTCCCTCGTTTGATTAGCAGCGGTCAATCCAGTTTTGTCGAAGGGCATGTGATCCAAGACAACATCATCCTCTATCATGAACTCATTCACTACCTCGAGAAGTCCACAGCAAAACCTAGCTATATGATTCTCAAGCTTGATTTGGAGAAAGCATATGATAAATTAAAGTGGAACTTCATTCAGGATACTCTCCTTCTCTTTGGCTTTCCTGTCTCATGTACTAATCTTACTAATCTTATTATGGATTGCATTAGATCTTCCTCTATGCAGGTTTACTGGAATGGCACTCCTACCAGGCCTTTTTCATCCTTCTCGTGGCATCCGGCAAGGCGATTCCATATCCCCCTACATTTTTTATACTCTGCATGGAAAGATTGGGCGCCATGATCAACCATGCTGTGAACGTTGGTGGCTGGGTACCCCAAAGCTGGGACCAGGGGCGTCTCACAATTCGCTATACCTTCTTTGCGGACAACATCCTCCTTTTTTGCAAAGCTTTTGTGAGTCAAGCTAACCGCATCAAAACTATTCTCAACTACTTTAGTCACTTATCAGGTTTGGTGGTGAGTTTGTCAAAATCTCGCATACTATTTGGTAAGGCAGTCAACAGAGATACTAGAAGAAGTATCATTAACATTCTGGAATACCACCAACATGTTCATAATCTTGGTCACTATTTAGGTATCCCCATGACTGTTGGTAAATACCCCTCATCTGAATTTGATTTCATCATTGATAAATTCAATAAATAAAAACTTAACAGTTGGTCTCAACGCCACCTTAGTGTTTACATCATGCAGGTGGTACGTTTACCCACCATCAGTGCGCTTGAGAAGATTTATCGTGATTTTCTCTGGGGATCCCTTAATAACCACCGTAAAGTGAGTGGCGGAACTAGGAATTTCATTCAGGGTGTGTAAAAATTTACTTTGCCATACCTCGATAACTTTTTCTTTTGGTAGTTATCCCATAAGAACTCCGAAGTTAAGTTTGCTTACAATATTCTTCGATATACCGATATTTTTCTAAAAGTAACCCATAATTTTATTCACATTTACTCTTTACAATAATTCATTTCCAAAAATGACAATAACTAATCATTCAATGTGTCATTATTCATACAAAGGCGCAATTAAAATTTGGCAATCTTCAACACAGAAAATGCCCTTTCTACTTTTGTAATTGCTAAAGGTAAAATTACAAATAATTTGATCAACAAATTAATCGATAAGTTTTGTTGTTTTTCTTTTCAACCTATCTGTGAGGAAGTCCACTGGTATCAACCACATTGGAGAAGTCGGAATCGTTTCTGACATCTCTAATATAGTTTTCAAATTGATTTTTAAACACTTTAATTGCGACATGGGTAAAATATAGTCAACTTCATCAAAGCCTTCTTGTCAAATGGAACAAATGATCTACTTGAAACGGAAAAATTAAATAATAAATAAATAAATAAAAGAAAAGAATCAATCTAAGCAACTCAATATGGATATTGTCAAAACGATCCTTCAATTCTGAAAGTTGGAGATCTTTACTTCACCAAAACAAATACTCAATTTCATAATGATAAAAAGTTGCTCACTTATGTATCTCTCTTTATCCTTCCATGTTCTCTATAAATCACTATAACATTAAGAAATAAGAAAAAGATTTGAAATTGGAGGATTTGGATTTATTTAATAAAACATTACTTAATACTACTCTTTAATAAAAAGTTAATTTTTTTATTATTATTTTTTTTTATTTTTGTTAGCTGACCTCCCTAGTGCCAAGCTAGTTCCGCCATTGCTTGCTTGCTCGGAAAAAGTTACCACATCTCTTGATCATGGGGGCTAGGTATCTGCAAACTTAAAGATTTTAATGATGCTCTCCTCCTGAAGAATTGGTGGAGCTTGCTGACCAGAGACACCGTGTGGACCAATCTTCTAAAGAAGCGTTATGGCTGGAGGGCCAATAGATTCACTCATCAACTCCAATCTTTTTCCCGCTTTGGTAAAGATCTAAACTCCATCTGCAGTACTTTCCACTCAAGGCTTGAAATGAAAATTGGGAATGGTAAGTCCTCACTTTTCTGGCTCGACAACTGGACTAAACAGAATTTTACCTTGCAGGAAGTGGCTCTTCACCCCGTCCAATGAAGACCTGAAGCGGTCAGTAGCCTTACAGCCTTACTCTTTTGGAGCTTCCTGGAATATGCAAGAGCTCAACTAGCTTCTCTCCAATGACGACATTCAAGCCATCATGCTAGAACCCTAACCCCCATAGCCCAGAAGTTGAGGACCGACTATTCTGGAAACCAGCATCCAATGGTTTATTTTCTGTCAGTAGATAACGAAAAGTCTTGATCCCATCCCTTTGAATCATAGTTCGATACCTTGGAAATTAATTTGGAGATGGCCATTTCCCTACTGGACCCGTGCTCTTCTTTGGACGGCTGCTCATAACATACTTCTCACGGGACTGGAGAGACAAAGACGACACATCTCAACTGACAGTACATGCTGGAAGTGTGGCGAGACTGAGAGCAGCCTTCATGCTTTAAGAGACTGTCCCACCTCACACGATTATTGCTGATTGGATTTTTTCTATGCAATGCAAGGACATAGGGGAAAAGTCTTCTGCTATCTTTGTCTTTGTTGCTTGGTCAATCTGGAAAGCTCGTTGCCTTGAATTATATGGAACTGAGGACATTAACTGGCCTTTACTCCATGACAAAACAGAAGCAAAACGGAAGCTTGGAGGTGTAGTAGAGCCAGATGGGAAAAACCCCCCGGAGGATTGGATCAAAGCAAATTTTGATGGTAGTATCAAGAGAAACGTAAGCCTGTCTAGTGGCCTTCTCCAGACATGCATGGAAATTGGCTGGGAAGGCATTCGAGTCAAGAACAATCTCCTTGATGTTCTGCATGCTGAGTTCTGGGCTATCATCATCACTTTACAATTAGCCTGATCGATAGGAATCCGCAAATTGGAGGTGGAGTCAGACAATCAAGAAGCTATCCAACTTATCATGATTCATGGCTGATGCAGCTTATACTGGGGCAACTCACCACTGGATTACTCAAATTAAAACAATGACTACCTGGAGTTGGGATGTACGTTTTGCTGCAATCCCTCTTGAATGCAACATTGCGGCCGACTGCCTCTTAAAAGGTCATCCTTGGATTGAGAATGTTCAACACTTCGTTAGGCCCCCGACTTTATGATTGATGTCATTAACTCTGACCGACTTGGTCTGTACCATACGATGCAATTTTTGCAATACAATGGCTTTGGACTTCGTTTAAAAAATAAAAAAAAAACTTTAGGGATAATAGTAAAATATACGAAATATTAAGGACCGAAATTATATATTTTTTAAAAAAAGAACTTAATAATGCAAAAGTGTTGTTCTTTTCAAGTTTGAATAATTAAAGGGTATATTTTTGGTAACACAATTATAACTGGACAAATAAAATAATTGAGAGGTATTTTTTAAAAAATACTTAAAAATCTTATATTCTAAACTAGTACGAATGAAAAACTATATTTGAAAAATAAATAGAATTGAAGTTTAGAGTTTGAAATTTGAAATTAGTAATAAAAATAATTTTTAATTGAGATAGTTTTGAACAATTTAGTTTGGTGTAAGAATTTAAATTAGAGTTTGAAAATTTTAAAAATGGAAATGAAGAGTCGATAGAGTTTAGAATTTGACTACTAAAATAAAAAAATATTTATTATTTATAGTAATTTTTAGATTTTAAATGCTACGTATTTAGCATTTTTTTACCACATGCAACCTAACTTTCTTTTGCTCAACAATTTATACAAACTATAAATTAGTCGTGAGAATACATGATACACAAATTACAAAGTGACAAATATAAAGTATAGTGGATGGATGGGAAATCAAGCCCAATTTAAGGACTTGGCCATCCCCAACCTAACTTGATTATATTTTTTTATATAATTATATTAATCTATTTAATCAAGACTCAAGAGTAACCTTAAGTAAAGGTCTCGAGTTCGAGTCTTTATTTATGCAGAATTCTGATTTGGGAGAGTCAACCCTTCAATGCTCACTAGATCCTCGAGGAATTAGTCTTGGGTCCAATGTGGCTGGGGATACCCGGTATAAGCAAAAAAAAAAAAAAAAAACACTCAAGAGTAGTACTCTATTTTTTTTGGATAAGCCAAATTAATAGCCGGAGAAAACACAAATACCACACGAAAGTACAAAAGAAAGAAGCAAAAAAAAAACAACACAGAGGAAGAGACTAAAGAGCAAAAGACAGAAAAATAAAACAACAACATGAAATGGAAACTAGGCTAACAAACATCCAAAGCATCCACCATAAGGCTCCCCAAGATGAAATCCCTGGGAATGCCCAAGTGGTAAAGAACCTCTCCTTCGAATCGCCATCCTTAGCGAAGCGATCCGTCAACCTATTCCCTTGCGGCTCAACCAAGAAGATCATGTTTTTGTCCAACACCTGAACAAAGCCATAAGGCGACGCGTACAGGACAATATAGAACCAGCTGGATATCGCATTATCAATCTGGAAGGTCACCATGCGGTGTCTCAAGTCACTAACATGATAGGTAACAGAAGAGCCGAATTTCGACATAGCCCATATGCCCCCACCCCTACCTACCACTTCTTGGGTATAAATCAGAATGAAACTCAATTCCAACAAAAACTGCCTTGAGTTGGAAAAATGAGATTGGGGTTCAAGCAAAATTAGGACATCAGGGTCCCCCCGTCCCACAAAATCCTTAATACTCCATCTCGTATTATTAGCCACAAAGCCACCAACATTCCAGGACAATATTTTGAAGTTTATGTAATTCATAAACAAAAATTTAGAGGGGTACTCACAGGCGGGTGACCACATCCCTATACCTGCATCTTATCCTCAGCCTCCTGCGGATCTCCGACACGAGGGTTTGTGTAACACCCGAGGAAAAAACAAATTCAAATTGTTTTGAACTACGTCATGACTTGATCCCTTCACAGGGTACGTAGGCAGCTTAGAACTAATTTCTAAGTTCAGTCACGAAATAAATCACAAAATGCATCACGAATTAGACCACAAGGACGATAGGGGATGTTGAAACCAATTTAGACTAGGCTAAGTAGGACCCGGAAATGTTGCGAGCGATAAGCCGGACTCGTAACAAGATTAAGGAGAAGATTCCGCAACGAAGACGACCCAGGGAATCGAGCTAACACGTAGAAAACCGATAGGGGAAAGCGAGGGAAGACCCGACGAAACACGCGGACCGCCGAACCGGCCGGTCCGGCCGGCCCGCGCTGCCCGCGCGCCGCCGCGCGGCCACCGCGCGGCTAAGGGCGTCGCGCCCCCAGGGGAGGTCACGCGTGCTCCGCGCGCACAAAGGCCTATGTGCGCGCCACCAGCGCGCCAGAGGTGCAGGAGGTGTAAACTTTCCTTCCATGGCGATTTTCTTGCCAAAAATCCGACCTCCATCAATGGCAAGTCGATCACAACAATGGGGAAGGGCATAAGATCAGATTTTGGGCGCCCCTCCCCCTCACTCTCAGAAAACCTAACCCTAAACACCTCCAAAACTCCTCTCCAAGTCGAAACCTCTCCGAACTCACTTTCCGGCAAGAATTCCGGCGACGGCAAGGCGAAAGGAACCAAGCCCTGCCCTCTAGACTCTTGGTAAGCTATTGTACAAAGTTTCAATTCGTCCATAAGTCTCAAAAACTCGAATTCTAACACTATTTCCTTACTACGATTCTCCGTCGGAAAACGAACAAAAAGCGATCGGAGAAGTTGGCCGTTCGTCGTGACCCTAGGACGTCCGGAAACCCAATCCAGCGACCCTATCATCATTCTAAGTAAGTTGACACCTTACTCACAAATTTTCGTGGTTGTTTGTTGTTTAAATCTCGAGATATAGGCTTGTAACAAAAATCGGTTTTCAAAAACCCTATTTTCGTCCAATTTTAAAGACTCGCCAAAAACTCGACCTTCGGGAATTCAAACCGAAAACTTTTCAACATAAAAGTTGTTCCTAACACCTTTATCTATCTTGTGTCCAAATTTCAGCCATTGACATTAAGTTTTGCTACCCCAATTTTCGCCATGAACTTTCTGTTTCAAACCGAACGATTTAAATCTGTGACAGATTCCTTCATTCAACTTGATGCATGTTTTTCACCCATTTTTCGAATGATTTAACTTTGCATTTCTAAACAAAAGTTGTAGATAATTGTGTCTAGATTATGCCTACAAAATTTCACGAATTTTGGTGTTCATTCGATATGTCAATCGGCCAAGTTTTTCGAACTGTTTTGAATTCGTTTTAAGGGCCATGAGTATGCAGTGAGTTGCACTCGATTTTTGAGTACCAAGAATTCATTATTTCCAAAAACTTAAAACATGAAAGTTGTTCCTTAATGTGTCGTGTAGTTACTGTAAAAATTTCACATCGATTGGTTTTGAAATGAATTTTTAATCGGCGTTACACGAACCTGTGACGAAAACAGTTTTAAGACGTAAATTATTCTTTGCAATAAACTCAAATTTTAACTCACTTCGGAACCTTATTTCCAAAAACTTAAAACATGAAAGTTGTTCGTGTGTGTGTTTTTGAATTACTGGCCAAGTTTCAGAATTTTTGGAAGAAAAACGAATTTTAAATTAAGAAAGGCGTGAACTGCCTCGAATAGGATTTTTCGAACTTGAGAAAACTCGAACTATGAAAACGCGATATCGATCCTTTGATAACTTTGAAATACGAACTTTCGAAAAATCCCGTTCACTAGGCTGAGCCGATCTTCATACTATCATTATCTTTGAGACTGCCTCGTTAGTGGTCTCCTTACTATCTGAGATTGCCTCGTTAGTGATCTCGCGCGCTGTATTTGTGGATCGCCTCGTTAGTGGTCCTACTATCTTTTTGGATCGCCTCGTTAGTGGTCCTACTATCTTTGAGACTGCCTCGTTAGTGGTCTCCCATTGTTTGGACTGCCTCGTTAGTGGTCCTATGTTGAGATTGCCTCGTTAGTGATCTCCCGGTATGGTGTCCTCTTCTTAGTTTACGGGATGAAAAGTAAAAGACTCGTGTGAGTGTTTCATTATGCTTAAATCGTATTTATCCTGTCTTTAATTACGTATTTAAATTTTATGCATCTTAAAATTATGCTTTAGATTACGCTTTTTAAATTAAGTTCTTTAATCATAATTTTCCGCTGCTATTAAATCATGTATTTTTAAATTCTCGTACGGTAAGCGAAATCTTTAGTTTAAACACTTGTAACCCCTTTATTTGTTAGTTAGGGATTAACTTACTCAGTATATTTTTATACTGACAACCGTTGTCATTTTTCTTTTACAGAGTATGTCGAGTGACGCATACGCATGCACTTGGGGGAATTATTTATGAACATTTTAAATTTCTGCATCGTACTGTTTTACCGGGTCTGTTAAACCCGAGGATTTGGCCATGTTGGCCGTGATTTTACTTTCCGCTGCACTTACTTTATTTATTTTCCGTACGTGATAATTTCTACTATCGTACTAAATATTATAAATTTCCGGACTAAATCTTGAAATGTTTTTAAATCTTTGTCATACCCACAAGCCTTGCATTTCCTTAGCGAGCTCGGGAAGCCGTGTCTTACTAGGGAAATGCGGCGGTGACATCCCGGCCTGGGTTATCAAATCCGGGGTGTTACAAGTTGGTATCAGAGCCCGGAAAATTTTTAAAGCTACTACTATTATTTTAAACCAATATTTTTAAGCCCAAGTATTATTTCTTTTAAAATTATTTATTTGACTACTAGTACTATTTTTAGCCCAAAAATCTATAATCCTTTTTTTTACATAGCCCAAATCTTAGCCCAAGGAATATTAAATTTTGGCCCACTATAGAGGCCCAACCTTTAGCAATTTATTTTAAACTAAATGGGGAAGGGACTTGCACTTGCATGTTGCATATAGATTTAAATTGTGCATATCTTAACCTTACCTGAAAAACGTCTAACTCTAACCTACCTTGTTAACACTAGATGGCTTCCCCAAACGTGAACATGATCAACCTACTAATGAGGTTGATTGAAGCATACCTCGAATCTCCTCAAAACGTGAACAACTTCAGACTAAGGGTAGAGCAAATGGAAGCTAACTTGGGCCACCTAACTAATCTGGGCCAAGCAGGACACCAAGATATAACCCAACTCCAAGTCCAAATCAACGAACTCCAGACCCACGAGACTGAGCTTCGGACCCAGATTGACGACGTAGAGACCCAAGCAGGGGTCTTGGGACATCAACTGCATCACCTGAAGGATGATCTGCTTCCACCTGCCCCACTCAACCCAGGAACTCCTCCTGTCACTAGCCTCGTTATTGACCCTGTCGCTGTCCCTGCAGCCGTCCAAACCCCAGTTGCATTCGTTGATCCTGCTCCTGTTGCTGGGCCTAGTTGGCCAGCCAGCCCAGTGTTCCATGGGCCCCTTGGCACGGGCACCATCGAGGAATCAAGTGATGAGGATGACCCCATGGAGGACCCGACCACCTACCCTTCGCAGGATTAGAGATTTTTGATGCATTATTCCCATTGTTCTCCTTTTCTATTTTCCCAAAACTATTTTCAGGATCTTTGCTACTTGTCGCTTGTATCGAAACAAAAACTTCTACTGAGCAATAAAGTCACAAACACTTATTTTATACACCCTCTTTATATCTTAACAAAGCGCCGACAGACAAACAACGCATCTATTTCTGCATAACAAAACGACAAGTACCTCAGACCCTAAACCCTAAACGACTGAATAAATAAACGCAAATACTGACCAACTCCTGATAAGCACCATACAATTCAGCAAGATTTTTTTTCCACTTTATCGAATCTCCCTGAACTTTACACCTTCCTCGGCTGTAACCGAGTGGGCACCCCCGAAGAGCCCAACGGAGATAAGAAGCTTTCTCGGACTGGCGGGCTACTACAGGCGATTTGTCCAAGATTTCTCCAAAATCGCCCGCCCATTGACCCAACTGCTGAAGAAGGGGGTGAAGTATGACTGGACTGGCGAGTGCGAAGCCGCATTCCAGGAGCTGAAGAAACGACTTACCACGGCGCCGGTGTTGGCGTTACCATCAGAGGATGGAGACTTCGAGGTGTATAGCGACGCCTCGAGAGAAGGACTGGGATGCGTACTGATGCAGGATCAAAAGGTCATAGCGTACGCATCACGACAGCTGAAACCGCACGAGCAAAACTACCCGACGCACGACCTGGAACTGGCCGCGGTCGTGTTCGCCCTGAAAATCTGGAGACACTATCTCTATGGGCGGAAGTGTCGGATGTTTACCGACCATAAGAGCCTCAAGTACATATTCACGCAAAGAGAGCTGAACTTGAGGCAGAGGAGATGGTTGGAATTGATCAAAGATTACGACCTAGAAGTCGCGTATCACGAGGGCAAGGCCAACGTCGTGGCCGACGCCTTGAGTCGGAAGGCGCAACATGTCACGAACTCACTGGTGATACCGGCCGAATTGTACAGAGATTTGGCGAAACTAAGCCTGGAACTGGTGCAGCCCGGTACGGTAACCGAGGTCGTCAACGCGATGGTAGTAAGCCCTACCGTATTCGAAGAAATACGACTCGCTCAGTCGAGTGACGAACAGATGGAGGAAATAAGGAGAAGCATTGTCGAAGGAAAGGCAGTAGATTTCCAGATTCACGAGGACGGGAGCATCCGCTTCAGGGGAAGATGGTGTATACCGCGGGAGTCCGCAGATCTGAAGAAGAAGGTGATGGAGGAAGGCCATAGCACCCCCTACTCGGTCCACCCCGGAGGGGATAAGCTGTACAAGGACTTGAAGAAAAATTATTGGTGGCCGAACATGAAGAGAGAGGTGGCCGAATTCGTGGCAAGGTGCCTTACCTGCCAGAAGATCAAGGCAGTACGGCAAAAGCCCTTAGGATTAATGCAACCATTGGAGATCCCAAGCTGGAAGTGGGATAGCATCTCCATGGATTTTGTTTCAGGGTTGCCACGATCGCCAAAAGGAATGAATAAGATTTGGGTGATCGTGGATAGGTTAACGAAGGCCGCCATTTTCATCCCGATGAAGGACACGTGGACAATGGACCAACTAGCAAGGGCATACATAGACAATGTGGTACGCCGGCACGGGGTGCCGCATGACATCATCTCGGATAGGGATAGCAGATTCGTCTCCCAGTTTTGGACCAAGCTGCAAAAAGCTCTGGGGACGCAGATAAAGATGAGTACGGCGTTCCACCCTATGACGGATGGACAGACGGAGCGAACTATACAGACGCTGGAGGACATGTTGAGGGCTTGTGTGTTGGAGTTCAAGGGAAGTTGGGAGCACCATTTACCCTTGATCGAGTTCTCCTATAACAACAGTTACCATGCGAGCATCGGCATGGCGCCCTTCGAGGCACTGTATGGACGAAGATGCCGGAGCCCATTGAGTTGGGAAGAGAACGATCGAGTAATGACAGTAGGGCCACAACTGGTGGAGGACATGGCTCAGCAAGTTAAGGTTATCCAGGGGAAGATGAGAGCCGCTCAGGACCGGCAAAAGAGTTATGCGGACGTGAGACGGCAGGACTTGGAATTTCAAGTCGGTGACAAGGTCATGCTGAAGGTCTCGCCAATGAAGGGCGTAATGCGCTTTGGCAAGCGGGGGAAACTGAGCCCACGATACATAGGGCCATATGAGATCCTAGAGAGAGTAGGGAATCTGGCGTACCGGCTGGCGCTGCCGCCTCAATTAGCACGCGTCCATAACGTGTTTCACGTTTCCCAGCTAAAGAAGTATGTGCCCGACACGTCGCATGTACTCCAACCGGACGTAATCGAATTGGATGATGACTTGACCTATGAAGAAACCCCGGTGCAAATACTCGACTACAAGGAAAGGGTGACAAGGAATAAAACTGTAAAGATGGTCAAGGTCCTGTGGTCCAACCACGAGACGGAGACGGCAACCTGGGAATTGGAAGCCGACATGAGGCAACGTTACCCTACCCTCTTCCAAGACGACCCGACCACAGTTATGGGGACATAACTGTATTCTTAAGGGGGGGAGGATGTAACACCCGAGGAAAAAACAAATTCAAATTGTTTTGAACTACGTCATGACTTGATCCCTTCACAGGGTACGTAGGCAGCTTAGAACTAATTTCTAAGTTCAGTCACGAAATAAATCACAAAATGCATCACGAATTAGACCACAAGGACGATAGGGGATGTTGAAACCAATTTAGACTAGGCTAAGTAGGACCCGGAAATGTTGCGAGCGATAAGCCGGACTCGTAACAAGATTAAGGAGAAGATTCCGCAACGAAGACGACCCAGGGAATCGAGCTAACACGTAGAAAACCGATAGGGGAAAGCGAGGGAAGACCCGACGAAACACGCGGACCGCCGAACCGGCCGGTCCGGCCGGCCCGCGCTGCCCGCGCGCCGCCGCGCGGCCACCGCGCGGCTAAGGGCGTCGCGCCCCCAGGGGAGGTCACGCGTGCTCCGCGCGCACAAAGGCCTATGTGCGCGCCACCAGCGCGCCAGAGGTGCAGGAGGTGTAAACTTTCCTTCCATGGCGATTTTCTTGCCAAAAATCCGACCTCCATCAATGGCAAGTCGATCACAACAATGGGGAAGGGCATAAGATCAGATTTTGGGCGCCTCTCCCCCTCACTCTCAGAAAACCTAACCCTAAACACCTCCAAAACTCCTCTCCAAGTCGAAACCTCTCCGAACTCACTTTCCGGCAAGAATTCCGGCGACGGCAAGGCGAAAGGAACCAAGCCCTGCCCTCTAGACTCTTGGTAAGCTATTGTACAAAGTTTCAATTCGTCCATAAGTCTCAGAAACTCGAATTCTAACACTATTTCCTTACTACGATTCTCCGTCGGAAAACGAACAAAAAGCGATCGGAGAAGTTGGCCGTTCGTCGTGACCCTAGGACGTCCGGAAACCCAATCCAGCGACCCTATCATCATTCTAAGTAAGTTGACACCTTACTCACAAATTTTCGTGGTTGTTTGTTGTTTAAATCTCGAGATATAGGCTTGTAACAAAAATCGGTTTTCAAAAACCCTATTTTCGTCCAATTTTAAAGACTCGCCAAAAACTCGACCTTCGGGAATTCAAACCGAAAACTTTTCAACATAAAAGTTGTTCCTAACACCTTTATCTATCTTGTGTCCAAATTTCAGCCATTGACATTAAGTTTTGCTACCCCAATTTTCGCCATGAACTTTCTGTTTCAAACCGAACGATTTAAATCTGTGACAGATTCCTTCATTCAACTTGATGCATGTTTTTCACCCATTTTTCGAATGATTTAACTTTGCATTTCTAAACAAAAGTTGTAGATAATTGTGTCTAGATTATGCCTACAAAATTTCACGAATTTTGGTGTTCATTCGATATGTCAATCGGCCAAGTTTTTCGAACTGTTTTGAATTCGTTTTAAGGGCCATGAGTATGCAGTGAGTTGCACTCGATTTTTGAGTACCAAGAATTCATTATTTCCAAAAACTTAAAACATGAAAGTTGTTCCTTAATGTGTCGTGTAGTTACTGTAAAAGTTTCACATCGATTGGTTTTGAAATGAATTTTTAATCGGCGTTACACGAACCTGTGACGAAAACAGTTTTAAGACGTAAATTATTCTTTGCAATAAACTCAAATTTTAACTCACTTCGGAACCTTATTTCCAAAAACTTAAAACATGAAAGTTGTTCGTGTGTGTGTTTTTGAATTACTGGCCAAGTTTCAGAATTTTTGGAAGAAAAACGAATTTTAAATTAAGAAAGGCGTGAACTGCCTCGAATAGGATTTTTCGAACTTGAGAAAACTCGAACTATGAAAACGCGATATCGATCCTTTGATAACTTTGAAATACGAACTTTCGAAAAATCCCGTTCACTAGGCTGAGCCGATCTTCATACTATCATTATCTTTGAGACTGCCTCGTTAGTGGTCTCCTTACTATCTGAGATTGCCTCGTTAGTGATCTCGCGCGCTGTATTTGTGGATCGCCTCGTTAGTGGTCCTACTATCTTTTTGGATCGCCTCGTTAGTGGTCCTACTATCTTTGAGACTGTCTCGTTAGTGGTCTCCCATTGTTTGGACTGCCTCGTTAGTGGTCCTATGTTGAGATTGCCTCGTTAGTGATCTCCCGGTATGGTGTCCTCTTCTTAGTTTACGGGATGAAAAGTAAAAGACTCGTGTGAGTGTTTCATTATGCTTAAATCGTATTTATCCTGTCTTTAATTACGTATTTAAATTTTATGCATCTTAAAATTATGCTTTAGATTACGCTTTTTAAATTAAGTTCTTTAATCATAATTTTCCGCTGCTATTAAATCATGTATTTTTAAATTCTCGTACGGTAAGCGAAATCTTTAGTTTAAACACTTGTAACCCCTTTATTTGTTAGTTAGGGATTAACTTACTCAGTATATTTTTATACTGACAACCGTTGTCATTTTTCTTTTACAGAGTATGTCGAGTGACGCATACGCATGCACTTGGGGGAATTATTTATGAACATTTTAAATTTCTGCATCGTACTGTTTTACCGGGTCTGTTAAACCCGAGGATTTGGCCATGTTGGCCGTGATTTTACTTTCCGCTGCACTTACTTTATTTATTTTCCGTACGTGATAATTTCTACAATCGTACTAAATATTATAAATTTCCGGACTAAATCTTGAAATGTTTTTAAATCTTTGTCATACCCACAAGCCTTGCATTTCCTTAGCGAGCTCGGGAAGTCGTGTCTTACTAGGGAAATGCGGCGGTGACACCGGCCTGGGTTATCAAATCCGGGGTGTTACAGTTTGGATCTTCTACCTCGCGGGTGTCTATGTTTTCTTTCTGCTGGCTAATCTCCAGCTTTTGAGTATCCTCTCTATCATCCATAGTCTCTGTTTTCCTTTCTCTGCCGTTGGTGTCTCCAGAGGGAGCCCTATGCCTCTTCGAACGGGAAGAGTTCTCACCTAGCTGGGAATAGAAAACTTCGGCCTGGATTCGCCCATCACTCTCTATTTTACCACTCCTGTTAGTGGGCCTCAGAACCCGGCCTTTTTTCACTTTAGGAGGATTAGTCACTTTAGTGGGCCTCAGAACCCGGCCTGGATCCTTACTCTATTTTTTTTGGCGTGTACCGGGTATCCCCAGGCCACATTGGGCCCAAGACTAATCGCTCGAGTATTTGGTGGGCATTGAAGGGTTGCCTCTCCCAAAACAGAATTCTGCATACACAAAGGCTCGAACCCGAGACCTTTGCTTAAGCTGCCAGAGCCCCATACCACTCAGGCCAACTGCGTTCGGTAGATCCTTACTCTATTTGAATTGTTAAACAGAAAATAATAAATAAATACTCTATTTTAATGTATTTCTGGTAACACTATTTTACTGTATTTTTGGCTTGTAACCCTAAATATAAAAACCCAACAAAGCTCATCAGCCTCATCTCTTCGCCTCTCCACTGCAGAGAAACTCCCAAAACCATTCTTTTGTGTGTATCAGAAAACAATGCCCAAAATTCCTGGCTTCAAATAGGGCAAATTTCCAATCTCCGCTCCAATCTTCTCTTTATATTGCTGCTTTGGAACAGAATCTTTGGAGAGTTGCTGGAATCTACGGGATCTCGATACTGCACTTCATAGGCTTGATGAAATGTCTCGAATGAGGTATGGTTCTTCCTCAAAAGTATTTAATTCAGTACTTTCATCTATAGTCAAATTGAAAAAATACTCTCTTGTGCTATCCCTTTTCAAGGATACGCGCCGTTTGCGGATTCCGATTAACAATTATGCGAACCATACTGACTATGGGGTTTCTAGTTTTGGTTGGATCTTTAAATTGAGTTATGTTCCAGATGTGTGTACTTTTATTTCATTATTGAAGGGTTCGTTTCAGGGCAAAAGGATTGGTGAGGCACAACTTTTGTTCGAGAAGATAGTTAGAGAAAGGTTGTTAGAGATGAAGATGGTTTTATATGGGTGTGTGCTTGATGGACTTTTTAAATCTGGCGACTCTGCTGTGCCGGTCGAGCTAGTCAAGGTAATGGACAAAAGTGGTGTTAGGGCAAACAGGCATGTTCATAACATGGTCATACACTGCTTTTGTGCATATGGAATGGAAGATTCTGCCTTAGATAAAATGGTTGAAAAAGATATCTCTCACGACATTGTTCGTTATAGCTCTTTGATTTTTGGCTTATGTTTGTTTAATCTCACACCACCGTTTCAAGATCAATGATGGATCTTTATGCAAGGAAGGATTGGTGGATAGTTAGAGAAAGGTTGTGTGAGATGAAAATGGTTTGATATGGGTTTGTGATTGATGGACTTTGCAAGTCCATAATGGATGTTTTATTCCCGGAAGGATTGGTGGATAGAGCGATGATGGATGATTTATGCAAGAAAGGGTTGGTGGATAGACAACGTTCGATGTTTTATGCAAGGAAGGATTGGTGGATAGAGCGGCGATGATTCTTTATGCAAGAAAGTGTTGGCGGATAGAGCGGAGGATGTAATTAACACTTTGAAGAAGCAAATTTAGTGCCTAATGTGGTTTCGTATAATACATTGATAGATGGATATTGTTTGCAAGGCCATTTGAATGATGCTCGAAAAAATGTTCAATGCAATGTTTAGTATGAGCATTGTTCCTAGCATTTTATACCTACACCATTTAATCTAAACAATCAGTTTTATGCAGTTCAGACAACCTTAGGTATGTGCTCTCTGATGTAACTGCTATGGTGAACCTTGATTATGTATTCTGATGGGTGTGAATATGATGTACATGTTTTCCTTTATACTTATGTCTGGATCAACTGTACTTTTCCTTTGTTCCAATAGTTCCATAGTTCCGGTGAAGATAAATTATCTGAATTCTTATTGGTGAACCACTTTGTTTTATCCTTTGCTTGCAATTTTGAGAGTTTGTGTGTAACTTGTGTTTCCTTGATTTTTCATCCACTATCGAGATCATTTTACTTGAAATATGCTGCTGCTGAGCAGCTTTGGAGGATTATTCAGAATTAGGGCCTATATGTGATTGTTCACGACCCGCTATTATTATTTTTAATCATTAATATTATTATTATTATTAGGGGGTTGTTGGGCCATATGAAATAATGGGCCGCGAAGAGCTATTGGGCCATAAGACATGGGCCGGAAGAAAGAGGAAGTCCAAAAAGAAGATGGGCTCAAGATCAGTAAGGCCGAAAGTACATAGTAAACCGAAGGGAGGGAACCGAGACTGATAGAGATTTCGGCCGAAATATGAAGGAACAGCCGAAACCAAAACAACCGAAATGAAGAGAGAAAGAATTCGGCTCAGAAGGATTAGCCGGAGAGCGGTTACTCCAGCTCCGGCTATAAATAGGGGTCGACACACACAAAATCAGAGAGATCAATCCAACCCACAAATTCCTTTTATCAAATTTAATTCCTTGTTATCTTTACTGCTTTCTTTACAGCTTTCCTTTACAGTTTTCCTTAGAATCTAGCCTAGTTTGTAGCGGTTACCATTTCCAAATCCACCGTTGCTCCTTAGCAGCTGATAGTTTGGTTCCTTGTTTTTGGTGAATTCCGCCGTTGTTTCTTAACAACAGGCAGATTCTCCGTTGTATCTTGTTATTTTTGATCAATTCAAAGAAGATTCGGTCAATTGTGGGCGCATTATTGTTAATCCGGACCCGTAATCGGTTTGATCCTTTTCCGATAGCCTCCCTTGAGGAGAAAAAGGTCCTTGGCTACACCCGAGCCAAACAGGGGTGTACACGGTTTGTTTGTGACCAAATCCAAACCAAACTATTTTAGCATTTTATGCGGTTTGGGTTCTCGGTTCAACCAAGTTTTCTTTTAAAAAAAAAAAAACTATGAATTCAGTTGTAACAGTCCAAATTTTAAAATACTATTTTTTTTTTAAAAAAAAATATAAGTTTACTGTTTACAAGCTAAATACTCCATCCGTCCCACTTGTATTGTCTCATTTGATTTTTGACACTGTTCATTGATCAAATTTGACCTAATGTTATTACAATTATATAAACCAAAATATAGTCAAGTTCAGTCTTGTTGGATTGTCGTGTAGTTTTAAAATATACATTTTTTATAATTTTACTTCTCGATATTTTAAGATATTAACTGTTAAACAAATGCATTGGACTATGTGTATAAAAGTTTTGAGACATTTCAAATGGGACACAAGGGATACATAATAAACTAAAACTATTGGATGTTCTTTGCCAAAAAAAAAAAAAAAAAAAAAAAAAAAAAAAAAAAACTACAATAATCAATGCACAACAACGATTGTGTGAATAAGTTATTTGGGCTTGGGCTTGAGTTGTGTTTTGGGTTGGATTGAGAAATAAAATAAGGGAACCAAAGTACCAAACTATTACCACCTGTGGCTCATACCTATTGGATTGATCTTTCGATAGAAAGTATTCGCTCCAACGGTACATCCGTGAAATTTTAGGTTGAGTATAAGGGAATTTTATGTGTATAGGGGTTCCAGGAGCTGTTTTCAACAAATCAATATATGGGTGGCTGGTGAATCCACACGATATTTCCTCCAAATACTATTTTATAAGACTCTAATTCTTGTAGAAGTTTTTGGGGGATTAAGGCCCTGTTCTCTAGGCCTTAATTTTTCTGGTCTGATCTGAATTTATAAAATCTGATCTGGTCTGATCTGAATTTCTCTGATCTGATCTGAATGTTTCTGGTCTGGTCTGATTCCATCTGGTCTGATCTGGTCTGATCTGAATTGATCTGATCTGGTCTGATCTGTTCTGATCTTATTTTATTTATATTTGGATTCTTATTATTTTTTTCGATAAGCTATTTTGATTCTAATTAAATTATGGTAATAATAATAATATATAATAATAAAAATTAATAATTACTATTTAATATTTATTATATATAATAATAATAATTAATTAATTAATAGTTTTTATTATTATGTTTAGTTATTTTTGAAAGTATTTTCTAATATATTTCAAAAATATTTAATGAAAATATTTAAAACTATATTTTGAAAGTATTTATAATATAAAATATATTAAAAACGTGATTAGTATATTTAAATAATATTTTGAAGAGCAAAAAAATATTTTGAAAAATACTTTTAAAATTAGTATTAAATAAGTACAATATAAATAATATTTGCATACATTCCTATATGTTTTTGCCTTTTTTTTTAAAAAAAAAATATTATATGTAATTATGTAATTGTATTATAATGATCTGATCTGGTCTGATCTGATCTGGTCTGAATATTTCTGGTCTGGTCTGGTCTGGTCTGATCTGATCTGATTTGATCTGGTCTGATCTGAATGTTTCTTATTTGATCTGGTCTGATCTGATTTTGGCAAAAAATAAGTAATAAGGTCTGAAAATAAGTTGTAGAGAACGGGGCCTAAATATATGACAGGGTTACCTGATATTGTAACTATTGATAATCAATTTCGTTAGGGTGCAATCACCCTTTTTGACTTGATGTGCTGTGGGCATTTACAGCCGTTGATTGTCTTTAAAAATCGACGATTGAGATTAACTCTAAGGGTAGAAAAGTAATTTCATATATTTGCCATATTGTTCGCCGTTGGACGTCGTCTTCTTTGGATTTCCGAGTTCTCTTCTGTTTTTTTTTTTTTTGGTGACAAGTTCTCTTCTGTGTTTTGTTTGCTCTGTACGTGTTGCGGCGGTGTGAGGAATTTGTTGGCAATTATGAATGCGATTAGCATGTCGTTGAATGCGTCGGCAACGTTTTCAGATTCGAGTTCTGCGTCCAATGGTACTTTTTAGCATTTTTGAATTTTTAGTATTTTTATCGCAGATCGTCGTTTTTGATTTTATGTATGTTTTTTGAGTTTTGAGTTCTTCTTTGATATGTTTCTCTTTTTTTGTGTTTTCTGAAGTTTCATATCTATATGTTCATTTAAGCGTCGAAACGTTTGCACATGTAATTATGAGGGACAAAACCATTATATTTTCATCGATGTAAGCTTAGCATTTTCAGCGATGCATCACTAGCATTTTCAGCGATAACTGTCTAGCGTTTTTGAGTTCTTCTTTGATATGTTTCTTTTTTTTTTGTGTTTTCTGAAGTTTCATATCTATATGTTCATTTAAGCGTCAAAACGTTTGTACATGTGATTATGAGGGATAGAACCATTATATTTTCATCGATGCATGCCTAGCATTTTCAGCGATGCATTTATAGCTTTTTCAGCGAGAACTGTCTAGCATTTTCAGCGATGGACGTTAAGCATTTTAAGCGATGGTTTATGTCAGCGACGTGTATTTATTATTTTAATGGGAATTCTTTGTTTATTTCTTCACAGGCAACATAAATTGGAGTGAGTTAAGTTTTGTTACAGCTGATGATGTGTTTAGGTTTTATTGTGATTATGCTCATAGTTTAGGTTTCTCGGTAAGGAAAATGTATGAGAGACCAAAGCCACATGAAGTTGATAGATTGTTCTATTTACAATATGTGTGCAATAAGGAAGGTTTTCGTCGTGGTTGTTTGTTGGATAGTGATTCATCTTGTCGTTCTAAGAGTCTGAAATTTCGTAGGAGTGATGAAACCCGAACTGGTTGTGAAGCAAAGGTGAGGTTACATTATAAAACTGATGAAAAAGTTTATAGAGTTGTGTTTTTCTGTGGTGATCATAATCATGATCTGCATGGACCATCAAGGAAGCATATGTTGAAATCGAATAGAAGAGTTGATGAGTTACACAGTGTTGTTGCTGGTATACATGAAGAAGTTGGATTGTCATTGAAGTCATCGTATGACTTGTTGAGTATGGGTGCTGGAGGTAGTGGACTTGTAGGATTTTTAAAGGACGATTTGAAGAATGCACTTGTTAGAAGGCAGCAAAGAAATTTAAAAGTAGGGGATGCTGGTGTTGTATTGAAGTATTTCTCTGAGAAATGTGTCAGTAATCCATTTTTCTTCCATGAGTATGATCTGGATGATGATGAGAGAATTACAAATATCTTTTGGTCAGATGCTGAAATGAGGATGGATTATCAAGCTTTTGGTGATAGTGTGACCTTTGATACAACGTATCGGACAAATAAAAATTACAGACCATTAGCTGTTTTTGTTGGATTCAATCATCACCGACAGACTTCTATTTTTGGAGCTGCATTGATGCTTGATGAAACTCAAAGATCATTTGAGTGGCTGTTTAAAACATTTTTGAAGTGTATGGGGGATAAGGCACCTCAAACGATTTTCACAGATCAAGATTGTGCGATGGCACCGGCAATTAGGAAAATTTTGCCTAATACCTATCATGCTTTATGCAGTTGGCACATTATAGAAAATGCGAAAAAAAAATTTGAGTCAACTGTACACACCAAGGTAAATATTTAGTTATTTTTACTTTCAATTGTTTTTTCGATTTGGATATTGATATGTACATGTTGAACTCATTTTTTTAGGTTTGATAAGCTATTTCATCATTTGGTATATGATGTGAGGACAGAGATGGAATTTGAGGTGGAATGGGAATACATGCTATCAACTTGTTTCTCACAATCTGAACATAGGTGGTTGTCGACTACTTATAATTTGAGAAGTCAATGGTCCGCTGCTTGGGTTAAAAATCATTTTACTGCAGGAATGAGGACTACTCAGCTAAGTGAATCTTTTAACTCAGTTGTGAAACGGTATGAATCAATTTCGTTTTCAGTGATAGTTGAATAGTTATTTTCAGCGAGACAATACTGTTTTGATCAGCGAGAGGGTTCTATTTATTTCAGCGATGTGTGTTTGCTTTATGTAGTTGAGAATTTGATTTTCACATCCCCATATTGTGTTGACATTTCACAGGTTCTTAAGGCCAGTTGATAACTATGTTGAGTTCTTTGCACATTTTGAAAGGGTTGTGGAGTCAAGGAGGGATAATGAACGGATGGAAGATTTTAAGGCAGATGATAGACAAGTTTCTGCCAGGTTTATTATGAATCCACTATTGAAATATATAGCTGAGAAGTATACACCAAATGTGTTCAATATTTTCAACAATGAGTATGATTTGTCATTTGGGTATGTGGTTGAGCTTCAACCAGATGCATTAATTTATCGTGTTTGCAAGAGAGAAGATGCAGATTCAAAGTTGATTGGTGATCATGTGAATGTTAACATTGATGATGGTACAATTGGATGCAGTTGCAATATGTTTGAGAATATGGGGATTTTATGTTGTCATGCTCTGAGGGTGATGGATATTCTGTCAGGAAGTGGAGCAAAAGTGTTTCGTACTATTCCAGATAAATATATTTTGCGGCGGTGGTCAAGGAATGCAAAATGTGATCTTAGTTATGTTGATGTTGGTGTTGGAAAAGAAACAAATGTGGTCAATGCAGCATCTAGATACCGGAAATTGTGTGGCTTGTTTTTGAAATCAGCAATTGTGTTGTCACGAAATGAGGATGCTTGTGAATCGTTTATGTATGACTTTGAGACATTGATGAAAACAAAGTATGACAACATTGATATTAACAAAGAGTCGGGTAATTTCTAATCAAAGACATATTTATGTTTTTGCTTTTTTTGAAATTAGTGTTTCTCAATGTTTTTGTTTTTTTTTTTTTTGCAGAGATTGGAAGTACATCAGATTACTCAAATTTGCATTTAAGGGAAAGAGAAACTTGTAAAGGGCGGAAGAAATCGAACAAGAGAATGGTCTCTATTTCTGAAGCTGTTCGGAAAAAGAAAGAGTTAGAACATCGTAAACGGATGCAGAAATGAAGATTTTTGTTTTTTTAGAAATGACATGAAGTGTATTGTTCATTAATATTGTATTGATCGACTTAGTTCAGTGATAACTAATGCAATTCAGCGATGATTACTTATATATGAAAGCGATGATCGTTATGCAATTCAGCGATGAAAGTTAGTTTTAATAAAAAAAATAACCGTGTAGTATTTAATAAGAAAATGTTACAATGTCTCAGAAAATCGCGTAAAGAATGCAATTCAGCGATGATTACAAATGATAAAAAGCGATCGTCATAGTGCAATTCAGCGATGGAGATGAGTTAATAAAAAGTAACAGTGTAGTAGTTAATAAAAATTTTACAATGTTTTTTCAGAATTCGTGTAATTAATAAAAAATAACCGTCTAAGTAATTAATAAGAAATAACCGTCGAGATTTCACCGTGTAGTATTTAATGTCAATTTAACCGCCAATTTTCAATTTATCACTGTCGATACTTTCTCTAGGGCTTTTCAGCGATTTAGCGATTCTCTGCGTCTACGGCGAACGGCGATTGTTTTTCTACGGCGAACGGAGAACGGTGATACTTTACTTTTTGTTTATCAAGAATGGCTGAAAAAGTGCATACTCAGGTCTGTTGCGTTCCATCTAGCATTTGTCTTTTAAATAATATCCTGAACGAGAGTGACGGAGATGGGAAGAAAGAGTTTATTCACGATACTTGCTTCAGTTGTCTGCTCATGTTCAAAATGTGCATGCTCAAGGTTGATCCTGTTATAACTTTGATTAATCAGTGGAGCATTCAGGAGGAATGCTTTATTATTGATAAAAACCGTCGATGGAGGTTTACAGATGAAGACATTCATAAAGTATATGGTTTGCCATGGGGAGTCGATAAGTTTATAATAGATTTGAAGAATAATGAAATTGGTTATGTTTTTGCTGATGAATTTTGTGAAAAGTATTCTCTTATTACGAATAAGAAGGAGCCTAATCGGATACCTGTTAAGGATCTTAGAGCTATTTTAGAGAATACGGAGAATACTGAAATTCCATTGGATGACTACTGGAGGATGTATGTTTTGTTTGCTCTGCAGAAAGTCTTTACTCCTAACTCAGGGAGGGTTGTAAACAAGAGGTATCTTCAGTTTCTTAGATCTCCGGAAGAAGCTTTAAGGTACAATTGGTGTCTTCATATTAGACAATTTCTTATCAAATCTCTGAATGAGTATAAGGCAAAATTGGATAAGGGAACCAGTGCTCAAGCACGCCCCTGTGGAGACCTGTTTTGCTTAATGGTAATTTTAATTTTGTGTTTTTTATGCAATTTATATTTGTTATGTGATATATATTGTTGATTATGGTCATTGTTTGTTGATTATGTATCTTGTTTGTTTTTGTTTTTTTCAGCACATGTTTTTTGATTTCTATGAGCGTGAAGAGCTTCATTTGGTTGGATTTACTTGTAAAAAGGATCGATACTTGGAGATGGTTGATATCTGGAAGGTTTTCCCTAATGCAAAGTATCCAGATATTGACTTTAAGAAGAAATCGAGGGCTACGAAAAGGACTGTGGAGGAAGATGACGATCGACTTAGCACTTTTGTTTCTGGTCTAAAGAAGAAAAGGAGGGGTGGGAAAGAAGTGGAAGATTAGGGTTTGAATTCTACTGCAAATGAACCAACTGCCAATCTTTCTAGGAGTGTGGATGGAGGAGGAGATGAGCAGTTAGGAGAAAATGTGGATTTGAATGCTAGTGGAAATGAAGAAGCTGCCAATCTTTCTAGCTTGCAGCCTATGTATTCACCTGTTGTCCATGAAGCTAATGCAAATGAGACAACTGATTCTGAACCAGTTGTTCATCTTTCTGATCACACAATGGACTCTATTGTGAAGATTGCTTGCCAATATATGGATGCTGATGCTTCAGGCAATGTTGATCCTCTCATAGAAGCATCCAGAAATGATGTTGAACCTTCCCCACACCCCCCTTGTGATCAAGATGCAGGTGAACTGTTGATTAATGTGGGTCGACGTCGTGAAGGAGAACAGTCAAATAATCTTGATATAACTGCAAGCGAAGGAGAAATCTTGATGGGTATATTAGCAGGAGCAGGAAATGTTGTGATGAGTCAAGGGGGTCCGGAGGTGACAAGTTTGCTGGAAGGAGGTGATGCAGATGTTGGGAATGTAAAAGACAAAACTGAAGAGAGAGTTGCCCCGGACACTGAAAATTTACCTGAAAATGTACCGAAGGTAGTTTTATAAATTTTGTACTTCATAATATTTTTTGAAGGTAGTTTCTGACATTCTTTTTTCTTTTTTGCTTTTTCTGTGTTGTTTATTTTTATTGCAGAGATCTTTATTTCGATTCCGAATCCCTTTCAGTTTCGATTCTTTGAATGTATGTACAGTGACAAAATGTTTGCTATAGTGGTTACTGTAACAAACTGTTTTGATATATTTTTCTTGTGTGATTTTTAGTTAGCACATGATGGGGCAAAGAAAGATGTAGCACATGATGGGGCTGAGAAAGATGCTTCACATGATGTGGCTGAGAATGCAGAGGTACTGTACTAGTTTTCAGCGATGGTTTCTGTGTTTTTCAGCGATGATATTGACCACATTTCAGCGATTTGGATGTGATTGATATATTTTCTTGTGAGACTTTAGTTTTTAATAGTTTTTAGCTATATCAATTGTGATGTAACAAAATGTTTTGATATATTTTCCTTGTGTGATTTTTTAGTTAGCACATGATGGAGCTAAGAAAGATGTAGGACATGATGGGGCTGATAAAGATGCAGCACATGATGTGGCTGAGAATCCAGAGGTACTTTAATAGTTTTCAGCGATGGTTTTTGTGTTTTTCAGCGATTAAATCTTTCACATTTCAGCGATTTGGATATGGTGATTGATATATTTTCTTGTGTGACTTTAAGTTTTAATAGTTTTTAGCTATATCAATTGTGATGTAAATAGAGGTATTTTCTCTAATTTACTCTAGTATGTGTATAGATGCATGGAGAAGATGTGTCAACCTTTTCTTTGGGCTTATCCGATAATGAGAATGTTGTAAGAGATGAGAATCCAGAGGTATGTCAATAGTTTTCAGCGATGACTTATATGTTTTTCAGCGATGACACTATTCATATTTCAGCGATGATTGATATATCATCTGTAATTTTCAGGAACAAGCTAAGACAGTTCATAGAGCTAAGACAATTGAGAAATTGAAGGAGAAGTATATGCCTCCTAGAGTGATGATGATTGATCTCCAGCCTATTGAAAAATGCAACAAGTTTACATTCATGGAGATGACTTATACCCGATTTAAAGAATATCCAGAATTTAAGGCGTCATATACCTGTACTCCAGAAGAGTTGAATGTGGCTGTTTGGGCAATCATTACAAATATTCTAGGAAAGGTTGAAGCGAAGAACACAATTGTTTATGATGATAAAGAAATGAACTTGTCGAAGCTTGACATCGAAACACTGAGGGTTGATAGTGATATTGCGGATATTGTTATAAACTGTTACGCGAAAGTGATCAACCGTCGTGAATTCGAAAGAGCCAATGGGAAACCAATGCTGAAATATTGTTTTTCATCATTATTTGCTGTGAGTCTGATATATATATACATACATATATATATATATTTAACTTCTTTTTGATGCATGATATGTTGTATCTTTTGAAACAGACATTTGCAGAGGCAGAGGTGGATGCAGATTTACCATTAAAAGATGGTGCAGAACTTGTTGATGCATTCGTGAAAGATTTCAAGTTTTTTCCTGAAGAAATGATTGATGTGGTGTTGAATGCAGAGAGTGTAAGATACATTTTTGTTTTGATAATTTTGTTTATATTGTTGATCATTTTTAGATTCTAATTATATGTTTTCTCAATGTTCCAGTTCTTCTTCCCATATTGTCGACAAAACCACTGGGTTGCTTTTTCTGTTGATATGAGAAAGAGAAGAATTTTTTACTTCAACAGCAAGAATGCTGAAGGCGGGTGGACAGCTGATTATAATGTTTTGAATAGGATATGGTATAACTTGAGGATGCTGGGAAATACACTGATGAAATCTGAAAAATGGTTTGCATCATATCGCATGCTTTTCTCGCCGCTTGCAGAGCAGAAAGATGAGCACAGCTGCGGTGTTTTTGTCATGTCTTATATGGATTATTGGGAAGGATTAATTATGGATGACATGTTGGCAGAAATGAAGAACAAGAGGTATAATCTGGCAAAAAGAGCCAAGGTCTGCGCTGAAATATTGATGTCAGATGTCAATCAAAAGAAAGATTTTGTGCTAGGAGAAGTGAGTAGAGAGATGCAGTTGGTTGCCCAGCATAGTCAGTCATTTGAGGTAAAGAAACCAGCACCACCTAAGCCAAAAAAAGAGTCGGAAAAAGAAACAATGATGAAATGAAGTGTTTTTGATGAATGAATGAACTGTTTTTTTTATGCGATGGATGACATCGCTTAAATGTATATGTAAATTTTTCGTTGCTGAAATGTACATTGTTTCATCTGTTAAATGTCTATTGTTTAATCGGTTATATATATTGCACTTTTTGTGATCGCTTAAATGTACATCTCTTTATTCTTACATGGGCATTGTAAATTATGGAGTATTATTCTCTATTTGGCTGATTTGGAGCGATTCCGTCAGGTTGGGATAGCTGAAAAAGGAACTGATGTGGATCCTGAGGTTGGGATAGCTGAAAAAGGAACTGATGTGGATCCTGAACATGCTGAGCACATCAGACTTCTAAGGGAAAAAGTGCTACATGAGATAACGCGTAAGAACTGGCCAGTGCTGAGAAAGAATGCAAGACAGTACAGATTGATGAACAAGGCTGAGGCAGAGGAGTATCTGAAATATGATCTGGCACAAGATATGTCTTATTTAAAAGAAGCCCTGGAAAGAGACATGGTGTCCGCCATGATGGAGCGTTACAGAATTTCTTATCTCGAACTCCTCATGGAAATGGATCAGAAGGCCCTGGATTATTGTAACACAGGAAATAAAAAGAAGATCATGCATTATGATTACAAATTCAGAAGTCTAATCTGCAAACGTATAAAAGGAGCATGGGAACTGATGCTGGTGAGGATCACCAATCTACAATTTGTGAGAGATTACTTGAGGTTTGTAGATAAACAGTTTGGCCAAAAGTAGAAGAAAACAGTTTTTGTGAAAACGTTTGTAGATGTGATTATCAATTTTTCAGCGATGAGTTGTAAGCATTTTAAGCGATGGTTAAATATTCTTTTCAGCGATGAATATGTATTCTTTTCAGCGATGTGTATATAGCATTTTTCAGCGATTTGTATATGAGCATTTTATGCGATTTTATGTATGTGTTGTGATATGTTTCTCTTTTTATGAGTTTTCTGAAATTTCATATTTTATACATTCATTTAAGTGAGTTCTGAGTTATGTTTGTACATGTGATTATCAGCGATGTCAAGAGCAATTTTTTCAGCGATGTGTAAATGGCATTTTAAGCGATGGTTTTGTATGTTATTCAGCGACAGAGAGCAAGCATTTTAAGCGATGGTGATAGATCGTCGTTTTTTGATTTTGTATGTATGTTTCTGAGTTCTGAGTTATATTGAGCGATGGACATCAAGCATTTTGGGATATGTTTTCTCTTTTCTGAGTTTTCTGAAAATTTCATATTTATACATTCATTTAAGCGACAAAATGTTTGTACATGTGAATATAGCATTTTAAGCTATGGTTCTATATTGTTTTCAGCGATGATTGGTAAGTCTTTTAAGCGATGGGTCTATGTTGTTTTCAGCGATGGAAGGAAATATATTTCGTTTTTATGGAGTGACCTAAATGAAATGGGCCTAAATAAAATTAAATGGGCCTCGGAAAATTTTTTAAATTGTGAGCCTTATAAAAGGAATCACATTCATTTCTCGAATCTTCATTTCTAAACCGTTTCTCAAAACCCTAATTTCTCAAAACCGTAATCGGAATCACCTTCATTTCTCAAAAATGTCGTCCAAAAGAAGATGCACGGAAGAGAGTTCCAGTCGCACATCCGACTTGTTCACACAATGCTGGGAGATGTTCGGGAATTATCTGAAGGACACACATCCCACGTGTGACAATGCGCGCGGACTGAATGATTTGATAGAAAAAATGTTAAACGCTGGGTATGTGCCAAAGAAGCATCAGGATATTCTTATTGAAACACAGGTATTTCTTATTGAAATTACAACTGAGTATGCTTAGGAACCTTTTGGTTGGAATTGTTTTGAACTGATTTATGGTTTTTAATGCTTTTTTGAACTGATTATAGTTGTTCTAGGGTTACGAATTGTTTTCAGTGTTTTATGTTTGAACTGTTTGAACTGATTATGGTTGTTCTAGGGTTATGAGTTGTTTTAAGTGTTTTATGGTTGTTTTTAGTTATTAATTATTTTTTTACTGATTATTGTTGTTTTAATGATTTGTTTTGAACTGATTATGGTTGTTTTTTAGTGATATGAATTGTTTTTGTACTGATTATGGTTGTTTTAGTGATTGTTTTGAACTGATTATGTTTGCTTTTGTACTGATTATGGTTTTCTTTCTTATATTTACTTTGTTCTCTCAATTGTACTTATTGTTTCAGTGCTATGAATTGCTTGGTATCTTATATTTACATCTTATATGTTAATAAGCTATCTTTCTTATATGTTGAAACACAGGATTTTCTGTTGAAAATTATAACTGAGTATCCTGATATTGAGGCTGCTGAAAGATCTTATAACATCATGTATCCCCACTTTGAAGCTCTGGATATTCATATTGGTGTCCTCCAAAATGAAGGCAGATCTAATGGTGCTGATGTCAACAGACGTTCATTTGATCCCACACAGCTGCGTGAAATGTCAAATCACTATCGCAGCGTTAAAGTCTCATTTGCAAATACTCCAGCGCGGTTGAGAGAACGCAAAAAGGCTTTTACAAATATGTGGGAAGATCTGATTCATAGGCTTAGGGCGATGCATCAAGCCATCTCTGATCCAGCTAATATCCCGGCTGTTTAATATGTTTTTGGAATGTGTTTTGAATGACTCTTGAATTGTGATGTTTTTGGAATGACTTGTTCTTTGTGAAGTTTTTGGATGTTTTTATGACTTTTTTTGAATGGTGGTGTTGAATGTGTTTTTGGATGTTTTTTGGATGTGTTATGACTGTGATTTTGAATGGAATGTTGAAAGTTGAATGTTTGATTTATGGTTTGATTTATGGTGTTGAATGTTTTATGACTTTGAATGGATTTAACTGATTTTAGTGTCTACGAATTGTTTCAGTGATTTGCGGTTTTTATGCTCTATCGCTGAAAAGTACATAGTGAACTCGCTTAAAAGAATAGTTGTTCATCGCTGAAAAGTTATAACATCTCTGCAAAGTGTATTCGCTTAAAGGAATCTCAATCATCGCTGAAAATAATAGAACAATCTCGATGAAATGAAGCACATACCATCGCTGAAAAGTATAATGTTATATCGCTGAAAATAATGATACAAATTAATATGTTTTAATTAGGAATCAATAATTTCGTTAAAAATAGTATCTTAAAGAAAAAAGTTGCACTTCATCAATAGTGTACCATTATTTTTCAAGTCATCGCTGAAAATAATGGCACACTCTCGCTGAAATGAAGTAAGTTATATCGCTGAAAAGAATAACTGTATCGCTGAAAATAATGATACAAATTAATATAATTTGTGTCAGTAATATGTTGTAATTAGGAATTAATAATTTCGTTAAAAATAAAAACATATGATGTATCGCTGAAAAGTACAAAGTGAAATCGCTTAAAGAGTATATCATTCATCGCTGAAAAGAGTAGTAAACATCGCTGAAAAGATATAATATCTCTGCAAAGTGTAGTATCTCGACGAAAACAATTGCACTTCATCGAGAGTGTACAATTATTTTTCAAAAGTCATCGCTGAAAATAATGACGCACTCTCGCTGAAATGAATGGATTTCCATCGCTGAAAAGAATAATGTTGTATCGCTGAAAATAATGATACAAATTAATATAATTTGTGACAGTAATATGTTGTAATTAGGAATTAATAATTTCGTTAAAGATAAAAACATATGATGCATCCTGCATTCTGCATCGCTGAAAAGATATAATATCTCTGCAAAGTGTATTAGTTGCACATCTCGGAGAAAGGAATTTGAAGTCATCGCTGAAAATAATGTAGCATTCTCGCTGAAATGAATAACTTTCCCTCGCTGAAAAGAATAACGTTGTATCGCTGAAAATAATGTTACACTCTCGATGAAATGAAGCATAGTGATGTATCGCTGAAAAGAATAATGTTTTAATTAGGAATTAATAATTTCGCTAAAAATAAAAGCATAGTGATTTTTAGTGATTTTTTCTGTTGTAAGATATTTTAGGATACAAATCCGTTTAAGATATGCAATAAATCCGTTAAAGATACGTACTAATCCGTTAATTTCGTAATTAATAAAACCGTTCCATATTTTAATTGGACAACTTTACCCTTTTGCATTTACAACCCTTAGATTTTAATTGGACGATCAAGATTTTCGCCTTGATGTGCTGCGGATTTGTTCAATCGCACCATAACTGGACCCATTGATAATATATATATATATATATCTTTATTTGCTGTTTACGGTTTGATTTGGTTAATTTTTTTCACAAATTAAACTTAATCCACAAACCCATGTTTGGTAAAGAAAATGTAAACCAAAGCATAAATTTTAAACCGCAAACCAAACAAACCCGTGAAAATACATTTAGTTTGCGGTTTAGTTTGGTCTCGACCGCACTCTGAACAACGATATTATGCAAGATGATTTTTATTTCATCTCTTTCATCTTATTAACTATTCAATTTCACTTTTTTGCCTTTTCACATTAAATTAAGTAGTGTGTTTACTAAGTATATCTGTAATAGTTGGTCTTGCATTTTTCAAAAAACAATAAGGAAAAAAATATATTTAAAATTTCAATAATACAAGACGTTTACAGAAGACTTGTTAAACAACTGAAAAAAAAAAAAACTAATTTTATTTTTTCCTGAACAACCTACACATGCTAGGAAATGGGTGGTGGAACTCGTGTCAAAAAATTACAAAGCAACAAAGGTCAGTGATAAGAGGCCGGTGAAGGTCAGTGATAAGAGGCCGGTGGAAAGCGAACACCCAACTTAAAAATTGGACTCATTTACTCATATAGAAGTATATTGAAGCTAGTCCAAAAATAATTCCAATCCCACATAAATTTTAAAATAACCCAAAGTAAATTGGAGATCCTCCTGCAACCTATTGTGTGATGTTTGCGACTTAGGGGTGTATTCAATTCAGATTTGTATGGATTTTAAAAAGTTGGTGGATTTAGAAAGTCCATAGACTCCACATAGAGTTTTCAGAGTTGATTGATTTTGTGTAGACTCCATGTAGAGTCGGGCTGACTTTTAGAAATCTTGGGTTTTTTGGACAGATTTTGTTTAGTTATATTTTTAAAGAGAATCCATTAAAATGTGTATAGATTCAAAATCCATGGACTGTTGAATACCTCACAATTTTTAAAGACTTTTTAAAATCTGTATTGAGTACACCTAGATTTTTAAAAACTTTTTAAAATCTGTATTGAATACACCCGATTTTTAAAGACTTTTTAAAATCTAAATTGAATACACCACAACTTTAAAAGTCCAAAAAAATCCTATAGAATCCGGATTGAATATACCATGTAATATTATGTAAGATATCTGTATTATATCTGTGTAGACTACTGAAGTAGATTTTACTTTGGAGATTGGTTTAAGAATTTCTAATAGAACTTGTAAGTAAGGGGTCGATCTACCATGTTTTATGTGTGCAATAAATTCAATTTTAACACTTGTAATTTGTCTTTTCATTGGGAACATTTTTGCCATTAGTTTAATTATATGGGTTTTGATCGACTTTCATATATTGGTCAATTATTTAATTTTCTTTCTTGTAAATGAATAGTCTTTTGAATTTTAGTAGTGCAATAGGAGCGGTGTGTAGGTGTGAAAGCGGTACGGTAAATATTGGACCGATCCGATGCCGTATCTGATTATATTCGAATCTGAATCCGTATCCGACTATACGGACGGATACCGCATTCATAATATTAAAATCCGAATCCGTATTTTTATATCCACATTTGTATTCGCATCCGAAAATATTTGTCTGTATCCGACCATATCCGAAAATTGAGGATATTATTTGAATTTTAAATATGAATATCTGAATATATTAATATATTATTATTTATTAATGAAAATTTATCAATAATTTTAAAAAAAATATCAAATTAATCCAATAATTTTTATCAAATTTTCAAAAAAGATTACAAATAATTATCTGATAATCTGTATTCGATTGAATCTGTATCCATCATATATCCGTCATGTATCCGTACCGTATCTGTAATCCAAAATATCCGAAACCGTATTCGTATCCGGCCCATCCATATTCGATTCCGAATTCGGAAAAAAAATATAGATAATATCCATATCCGACACTATCTGATCGTGTTCATATCGTTTTCATCCCTGGTGGTGTGTAATACAAAGTGTAATGAAAGGGAAAATTTATTCTTACCCAAAAAAAGGGAAAATTTATTAAAAAACTCACAAGAGGACAAATGAGCCATTTCATAAAAGGTTATGTAGCATATACTTCCACTATTTTTTTACTTTCCCCGTTCCTAATTAATTGACGCGAATGGTGTTTTGACACTGTTCATTGAGTAACTTTGATTCCATTTTTTCATACAATTATATACTTCATCCGTCTCACTATTTTTGTTACAGACCCACCCAGCACGTATGCTTATACACATTTTTAACGGTTAATAACTTAAATTGTGTACAATGAAAAGTTATAGAAAGTTAATTGTCTAAAACTATAATATTAGACGAATCTAACAAGATCTCACTTGACTATGTTTTTTCTTACATAGATATGATAAAAATTCGAATCAAAGTTAAACAGTGAATAGTGCGAAAAACCATCCGTAACAAATATACTGAGACGGATGTAGTATAAGATAACATATAGTCAATTGAGATATTGTTCGATTCGTTTAATCGCATAGATTTAAAATACCAAATTTTCATAATATTTACCCATATGCAATTTGAGTTATTAAGGGTTAAAAACGTGTATTGAATTGCGTAAAATGTGGGTCCGTGATAATTAAATAGGAATGAAGGAAGTTCTTTTTAAATTTATTACGAACCATCCAACACGCAGTCCAATATATATTTTAAATCATTATTAATTCAAATTCGATACTAATAAAAATTTTAAAAAACACAATATTTAAAAACTACACCACAATATTTAACTTGTATAACTATTATAAAATATTAAAAAAATATATGTGAATCCTAATTCCTCAATTAATTAATTTTTCATTATAACATTTCGCAAACCGTAACGGTTCGATGCAAACGGGTTGTCGAATCACAGAATCTAAAGCGCAGATATTGATAGGGATGAAAGCGGGACGGATAATTCCCGTCCGATCCGATGCCGTATTCGATTATATTCGAATCCGAATTCGAATTTTGATATCCGGCGGATATTTGGCGGATACGGGACATGATATGGGATTGTAAGTATCCGCCCGTATCCGAAAAAATCCGAATTTTATGCGGATATTATCCGTATTTTCTATCCGAATATCCAAAAATTTATATATATATATATATATATTTATATATGTATATTATAATATTATATTAACTATAAAATTCAATAGCTCATCCAAAAAAAAAACTATAAAATAAATAAGTAATACTATACGTATAAATATAATCAAAAGCTTGAAAGCAATATGTAATTAAATCAAATCATATTAATCAACTCGACTATATCATTATGTTCTTTGCATCTAAACTGTAGTACGTAACATCTTGTAGTGATGCTATTTAGATGTCTTGAACGAAATAAGTAATGATTTTTGAAAATTTAAAAATTCAGTTTAGCTTACATAATATATATTCTGATTTCTCTTAAAAAAATATTAAAAAAAATTAATTTTTAAAAATAAAATATTATCCGAGTTAAAATCCGAATCCGTCTCGTATTCATTTCCCGAAATATTCGAATTCGTATTTGTATCCGACCTATTCGTATTCGATTCCGTATTCGACAAAAAAATATGGAATAGGATAGTACTATCCGCCCTATCGGTCCCGTTTTCACCCTAGATATTGAACCAAGAAAGGCAGAAGACATACCTGAAAATATCAACGTCTACTCCAGATTCTTGTCCCGAACAAATCAAATGGCCTCCATTTTCCCAATCCTAAATTTCTCCCTCCGCATAAATTTTGCTAAAAAATCTTCTTCCGTTCTTCCATCATCAAAATATCCCCATTCGAGTCCATTTCCTTTGCTCTGGACTCTGGTCCCTCTTTATTTTTCTCTCTGCCTGCTTCCGTGTAATGATGGCTCACTTGTTGTCACCGGTTTGCACTGATACACTCAAATTCCAAACCTCATTACACAGTTTCTGCCCAAGAATCATAGGCCCCATTTTAGGTGATAATAGGCTTAGCAGTCATGGTGGGAGAAGGAGAAATCTTACGAGAATTAGAGCTGCATTCCAAGATTCTGCGTCGCGGGAAGAATTTGCAGATGATTATTATGCTGTACTGGGTCTGGTATTGTGAAAATCGGTTGATCAATTTTTTCTTTTTTTGCACTTGTGTGATTTTGAAGACATCTTAATGGATTCCAGTGTATCAATTTTGTTTGGTGGTCTTATTCCTTTTTTGCATTATATTATTGTCTTGAAAAAATCTGAGCTTGGTTTGTTGGTTAAGGACACTGAAACCTGAACTTCAGGCAAGAAGAAAGAATATTAGCTAAAAACTTGTGATCATGAATTGATTTTCCATTGAAATTTCTTCCAATTTCCTTTGTTAAATTTAAATTGAATTATTGATCAGTGGTTACTGATAACTTGGTTTCCAATTTTCACATGTGATGAATAAGTTTAGTCCCGTTTAACTTCGTAGACACCAATTTATGTTGTATGTTTAGGATTTAGATTCTGAATTTTCAAAGATGAAATTTGCATCAGTCTGTTGCTTTGCAAAA
The DNA here is from genome assembly GCA_030278955.1 of Hygrophila difformis. Classification (NCBI taxonomy): domain Eukaryota; kingdom Viridiplantae; phylum Streptophyta; class Magnoliopsida; order Lamiales; family Acanthaceae; genus Hygrophila; species Hygrophila difformis. Next base: position 43,265,382 of record JAOANR010000007.1, on the reverse strand, counting down.
GTAGGAATGTTACAGCAAAACTGTAATTTACGGGCTGATTGGAGTTGGAAGAATTTCCAAGGACATCAACTGATGAAGTTATATAAGAGAGTGTATTATTGTTGAGAAGCTAATCAATATAGATGAATTGATGATGGTAAAAAATCAGATATCATGTACTTCATATTGAGTATCTGCTCTCATGTCCCACAAAAAAATATTGTTTTTATGTTCAAGTCATCATTAGTTTAGTATAAAAATCCATTCGTAAAATTGATGAGCCTTTTACATCTGTAAATAGTGATTTGATTTGGCCAGGAGTCATGCAAGTGTGTGTGTGTGAACATCCAGGCAAGCATATATTTGGTTAATCGTGTACTCTTTCTCCAATAAGAATTTATGATGTGTCAATATGTCATTAAATTTTCTCTATCCCTGATATATTTAGTGGGAAGAAAAAAGAATGGTTGGAATCACATCCTCCTACCAAAACAAGTCAAGTTAGGAAAGACAATACAATGAGTACAGTTAATATGCAAGGAACGACAAGTCTGTTGTCAGTTTCTGAAAATTGAAATCCTGACTGCTGCAAATGATCAATGCAATGACTTTACAAAACTACATATGACTGAGCCTTGAAAGCTCAATTAAGCACTGATTGAGCCAATGTGCGAGGAACAAGCATAAAAGTCATTCTGATCTTTTACTTTTTGGATGATTTAATGTGCATTTTGTTGTGACACTTGAAGATTAACTTGATATGTGATTGAGTATATCTTGACTGTATATAAGTTTTCACATTTCTATTTTTGTGAAATCATTTCCTCAAATAACACATTGGTGAATACAGATTTTCCGTATAGATGGTGTGATAGCTCCTTGTTTATTTATTTGGGGATTTCCGAATGATCATGAAATGAGAGATCGTTCATTCCACTTTTCATAACAAGAATGGGGAAATGAAAATCATATTAAACATACTCTGTGATTGATTCACGGTTGAGAAGGGGGCAACCAATTAACTAATACCGAAATATTCTTGCCTATATCGTTTGATATCTGATATGTTTACTGATGATTTGCTATCAGTTGCCTGATGCCACACCAAAGCAGATAAAGAAAGCTTATTATAATTGCATGAAAGCTTGCCATCCAGATTTGAGTGGTGATGATCCAGAGACAACAAATTTCTGTATGTTCATAAATGAAGTCTATGCGGTGAGTAATATGAATAACCTACATATTCGAGTGAATTCATTGTATTCAGTTTGCTTTAGTGCTGCAAATTGACTTTCTATTTAGGTCCTCAGTGATCCCATGCAACGAATGATTTATGATGAAATTCATGGGTATGCTTTGACTGCAACCAATCCGTTTTTGGATAATTCCAGCCCAAAGGATCATGTATTTGTTGACGAGTTTAGCTGCATAGGTATGTTAGTGTTTTCGGCTCCATTTAATGGATAAGTCATTAGTTTTCATTTAGAAGTCACGCTTTTTGAAATTATGGAATTTGTATGCGCAGCAGACTGACTTGAGGCAAAGTGAAAAGGGAGTTCTAGTTTTACTACTGCATAGTGCAATGTATCTGAAATTTACCCAATTGTATGAATGTGTAAACTCTGTCCAAAAATCTGTGCTATGAAATACATCATTACATTTTATTGCTCATTTTAAATGTGAAATACCAGAAACAAATATGATGTACTTGCTATTTTCCTCCAACTTAAAAATGCTAAGTGTGCATAATATTGTTCTATGGTTCGAGTGTAACCAATAATTGAACAGGAATGCTATATTGATTGAGCAATCATTAAAAACTTCAATGTAACAACATTTTGTCTTTCCCTTTTCTTATTTAGGTTGCAAGAACTGTGCCAATGTTTGCTCAGATGTATTTGGCATCGAGGAAGAATATGGAAGGGCCAGAGTGTACAGCCAATCTGGTAAACCAGACAATGTTCAGCAAGCAGTTGAGAGCTGGTGAGATTTAACTTCATTTTGTCTTTGATTCAATTGAATGACCATTCTTTGTCATCATTTAGAAGGACATAAAGGATTTGTATGTTCTTTCATTGATAATTATTCTTTCTTGATAATCTGATAGGAGTCTTCTCTTGTTTGCTTTTGGTCTGGCTTGTTCTTGCTTTTAGAATACCTTTCCAAATTGTTTTTAGTTCACATTGACTAGCTTTGAACTTTCAACCTTCAAGTGAATGGATAAACTCGTGGTGATGTGAACGTAACTGTTCTTGTCTTTTCTAGTTGAAGAGAGCATGTGTGCTCATGTGTATCTGGGAGAAAGTAGGTTGAGCTTAGACCCTACCATTTAGTTTCTGTAGCTGCATTAATAGCTAATGTTTAGGCTATGGTCTTGGATAATACGGCAAAATAAATCAAATAAGTAGCATGTAAGAAACTTAAAAAATATCAAATCCAATGAGATGGAGGAAATAGGAAGTTACTGGATCAAGGTAGTGACTCAGGCAAGGCAGTTTTCTTTTTTTAAAACATTTCAACACTGTCGGCACAGGATGGGTAATCAAAGTCATGGGCTGGAAAGAATAAACCTTGAAGTACATTGTCTTAATTCGATTGTAATTTCTTTTCTGTATGGGAAATGCTAGTAAGTTTACCTTGAAGTACCCTTAAAATGTCCACATTAATTGCCGTTACAATTTCACTTTTCCGGAATACTATAATATAAGCTTTTAGTTTTGGTTTGATGTGTTTTTAGCCATTATATAACTGGCATATCTCCAGTGCAGCCCAGTTGATTGTATCCATTGGATATCAGCTGCTCAGTTATCTTTGCTTGAGGATGAAATGCGGAGAGCAGAAAGAGTCAATGTAAGAATAGAAGTTGCCTTTTAGCGTCTGCTTATACCTAAACTTTGCAGTCTCGATTTGCCATCTTACATTTTGTGCATCTATTGATCCATCAGACCCTGTGTGGTATATTTTGATCTTTTATAATGTGTTTCGAATATTGTATTTACTGGAAATTGGAAGAATTATTGTCCAACTAACATTTTTTTAAGGTAGTTGAAAGAACTGGTTATGCTTTCTCTCATTTCTTTCTTTTGGCATTTTTTTTTTTGAGGGAAACAGCATTTCATTCCATACGAACCCAATAGTTTAGTTACAACGCACTGGATAAGAATAGTCTGGACCATCATAACAGGGATGGGTATATTCAGTAGTCAACAACAAAAAAACCTACATACACTCATCATCAAAATACTAGTGACATATGACAACCGTATGGGACGCAACCTCAAGAAAACAGCCTCGCCATTCTTCTCTAAGCTCAACCATATCAACCAGCCACCCTGTTCCAAGTCCTTTCACCAAAACTGTCTGGTGTGCCAAATTCCCCAATGTGCTTTAACCCTTCCAATTCTCTATCTTATACTTACCGAGCACAGCCGAATCCTTCCAACAATTTATAGCATATCGCATATAGCATATTCACCTCCATCCAGAGTAGATGAGCACTAGAGCTCTCAAATGATGAATTGAAGAGACATTCTATCAACTTGGCATTTATTACATGAATGCGCGCTTTGTTTATGGCTTTTTTTTTAATATATTTTATTTTTAAATTTTACACCAACCTTGTGATTTACATCTTCGTTATGAATATCAATTTATATCCAATTGAGTAAAATTTGATTTGATGCTGTAATTCAGGTTGGCTTGATGCTCTCAGGAATGGGCGCAGTATCTGTTGATGTCTTTCGGATGGTATGGTCTCATTGTTTCTTCTGTGTTCTGCAGTATCAATTAGAATCACCTTCTCATTTGTGCTAATTTGGAAACCAGATACTGTATCTACCAAAAAAACCTGCTGCTTAACCTTTTTCAAAGTCTTGTCTAACGAAACCTAGATCATACATCATACTACCATATAATCAGTTTTATGATTTGCATCTTTCTTCAAACTCATATGTTCTTTCTCTATTCTTCATATTATTATCCCCTTTTCATTTCCCCTGCAGGCAAGCTCTAGATGGGAGAAGAGACAAGCACAAGTTGTGGTAATTTCTCAAGGCATAAAAGATTGTGTTACTGTGTGCTAAAGAACTTGGGTTTCATGCTTTTGTAGGCTAATAAACTTAAATTTCAAGATTTAAGCTCTGATATAAACTTGCACAGAGAATCCAAGATTGAATTTCGAACAATCTGCAGGATAGAAATTACAGATCTTGTGCTTTTTAAGCAGAAATTGTTACTCTTCCAATTCTCTCAATTTTCCCCCATCTGTTAACAACTTTCCGCCCTCTAACCTACTGACAGTTTTAGACGACTCTGTTCTCTCAATTGGTTTTGTGGTTATGTGGTTATGAGAGATGAATGTTGTGAGTTTATATCATGATCTGCCTGGTGTCTTATACAATGTTTTATCTTTGTTGCAGGCAAAAGCTAGAACGGCAATGATGAAGCAAAAGGGTACTGATAAATACGATGTTGTTTGGAACAACCTTTGGGGCAACAAATCCAGGAACTACGAAAGCAATACAGCAGGTAAGCTTCTCATTCATTTATATTTCTTGTCAACACTTTCCCTAATGCTGATACAGATCACTTTTGGTTTGTTTGTATTTCCTAATATTTCTGCGGGGATTAAATAAAAAACATTAGCATGCCACCGCACTTTTAAGTAAGCGATTGATTCAGTTTTTTTGGTTTTAGACGCACGGATAGTTGTATTGAATTGTGAAACCCCGTCATTGAATTTTTGTTTTAGTATTTTTTTTGGCTTCATTACAACTGCCATTTATAAGCTTTTGTTTCTGAAGATGATGTTATTTCTTTGCAGAAATGAAGGAGAGGGCAGCGCGAGCTGCTGCAGCTTCTCGCAGATGGCGAGAGTATTCTAGAAGGGGTGCCGACAAACCCCCCACCTTCAAGCTGCCCGAAGCCGTCTCTAACAAGGGCTAGAAAGCATTTTATTGTCTGTAAAACAGCTGTATATAAGATAATAGATGCATCTGATTGAGACAAGTCAGAAACATAGAACATAGCTGATGTTGATAATATTCAGACAAGAACAGATATATCTTACTTATTATTGTTACTAATTGATTCTTACTACAATAATGAAAAGAGACATACGTACATATGGCTTAGAATTCTGCTTCAGAAAAATCCATGGTGTTTCAGAAAATATTTGGGATAATTATATGATAGTATTGTATTGAGAAACAATCTTATTATTTGAAATAGAGATGAAGAGGACGCAGAAAATATGAAACAATACATACATTCTGCTTACATGACTTAATACTACAACGTCCAATGAATAAATAATTAATGAATAAACCTCATATTCAAAAACGAAACTGACACATACTCCTCCTTTTTGTTTGGGTTTGAATAATGATGATCACTATATCCTTCCTCCAAGGCAGATTGAAATCGAAGCAGGGCCTACATCTCCCTTTCTAGAATTTTGAATTTTGAATTTGAACCTCATATTTTGAATTTTGATTGAGATCCGTGGCGTTTATAGAATTTTGAATTTGAACCTAATACTATTCCCTCCATCTTTAAATAAATGTAACATTTGCATAGTTGTTACTATTTATTGAGAATTTTTATTTGATTTTTTACACAGTTATATAAGATAAATATAGTCAAGTGTTATCTTGTTAGATTCGTCTAATCGCGTAGATTTATATTATCAAATTTTTATAATTTTTACTTTTATACAATTTGAGATATTAGGCTTTAAAAATGCGTATTGGATTGCGTGAAATGCATGAATGTTACAATTATTTGAATACCGAGGGCTTAATTGATAGTTCTCATTCGAACTTCCATAAGCTTCAAACGGATTTTGATAGTTATCATTCTAACAATCATGAGCTTGATTAGGGGTGTGCATCGGCCGGTTCGGTTAACCGAACCGAACCAAATTTCAAAACCGAATTAAAAACCGAATTTTTTCTAAAAATCAAAACCGAACCAAAATTACTGAAAACCGAAATAACCGAACCGAAATATTTCGGTTCGGTTATACCGGTTAACCGAACCGAACCGAATTGCTTTTCTAAAAAATAAAATATTTTTTTATGAAAACATCTATATTACCATTTTCAAACCTGTAAATTCGCTCTGTCAAACAAAAACATCATATCTATATATAACTATGAGTGTATAATAGTAAATCATTCCAAATTGCATAGTTCAAATTATACACAAACGAAATTACAAAATAAAGAAACAGTAACCGTATAGTTCAAATACGAAATAATATAAAAGTCCCAAAACTCTCAACAGTAGTTCTCACTTCTCATCCACACAAACAGTCACCGAATAGGGGTATTATTTTATATTTATTATATAGTGGCATAATGTATTTTATATATTTTTAGTATATAATTTAAATTTCGGTTCGGTTCGGTTAACCGAATTGTAAATTTTTAAAAACCAAAAACCGAACCGAAAACCGAAATTTTAGATTTTCAAAACCAAAACCCAAACCGAAATCCAAAAACCGAACCAAATTGCAAAATTCGGCGCCGCCACCTTAAACCGCACCACATAATATCCGTATCTCACGTCAATCAAATCACACCCTCCATCGCATTTCCAGAGCCTGAGTAACCGTTCCTTGAGCACCGTATAATTAACATGAAATCCCATGGTCTTGACAATCAGCGCCTCCTGCCACTCCTTTCCAACTTCCTCCTCCAGAATCTCCGACACCACAAAACTAGGGATCCTTTTATCGCTACCGACGTACTCCTTAGTTATCAAACGTTCTGCGAGTAAGTCTCTATTCATCCGGACGTCCTCGGAAGACGCAGAATCTTGCTGAGTGCCGTTCAGAACATCTTTGAATGAAGAACGATTGGATCTTGCATGGTCAGCCGCCGTTCTCGTTTTGTCTCGCTCGGGAGAGTTTCTCACGTTAGAAACCCTAGCCATCTTCAAACCCAAGTTATAAAGTTAAAAGTTCAGTTATAATAAATAATTGAGTACCACAAATAATAAAAAATATTCTTTATTATATTTTTTATTTAAATTCTTTGTAATAAAAGAATTAATAATATGGAAAAGATTGAGTTGCTTTATTGGAGATAAAAATATGATGAAGTTGATTGATGATGTGGTAGATATAGAATAAGATGTGAAAATAAAAAGTGGAGTTACTTAGAGAGTGCTTGGATGGAGATGGCCTTCAGTTCCACCCATTGATTCAATCAACAACAAACCCCAACACACTTCCATAACCTCCATTTCCAGTATCGATATCTTCCCCATGAAACCCCCTACCGCTCTCTACACCAAGGCCCATTCCCATCCCTCTCCTCTTTGACTCTTCATCACGCATCCATCAGTTGCAACAACACCCCATCCACATATCCTGTTGGGAACCAGTTTTGAGCAAATATGTTCACAACCGATGTCTGAACTACTTAATCAGTTCCCCTCCCGAGATCTTATCCGACAAACTATTTAAGGAAAGAGCATCTGGCAGATCTGCATGAATATACTCACCAACGGCTAGTGTACTCTTGCCCGGATTGTGTTCGAGAAATATGGCAACTAATTATTGCATTCCGGGCAACTCTATTCTAAGGAAGGTTTATTATGAAAAGATTTTATTACCTTAGAATGGAGATATGAGTCACTTCAAAAGAAGCGACCAAGCACTGAACGAGTACAACTGTTAATTGAATTATTCTTGTGCCATTGAGATATCCTTGAAGTGAAAAAGAGACACTCATTCCCGTGTTCGTGATTACATCATACCGAAGGAATTACTTGATCAACACAACCTTGGGTGGTTTGATCGAGATTGTGTTACTGTAATCTTGATGGAGATCGACGAATTAAATAAAGGATTCAAATGAGTCGTCAACACACGTGCTTAAACGAAAAAACTCTGGTAGGAGGATTTGCAAACAGGCTTCGTCCGACGGTAACTTGAGGGAGGAGCCTTCAAGGAATTTGAGCGAGGTTCGGGAGACCTCCCCAAAACTAGTGAGAGTTTTGGTCTGACGATTCAACGGCTTGGAGATTGGAGTTTTGCAAATTAATTCATTATTGTTTGGATCTTGGATCGAGTTAAACAAATAGTGAAACCTTCTGGATTTGTATCCCCCAGACATAGGCGTAGGCCGAACTGGGTCAACAAATCTCTGAGTTGGTTTCTCCTTATTTCAGTTTATTTACATTCCGCTGCTTATTAACTTTAAACTGAATAACGTGTCCACGAAAGGTGTTTGAACTAGTTTACAGGACAAGTTCACGTGTTATCTCTCTAAACGGACCTAACAATTGGTATCAGAGCCATACGCTCTCGAACGAGATCCAGTACTAGAGATGTCTGACAATCAAGGTGGTTCAGTAACCAGACCTCCACTGCTCGATGGATCCAACTATGCCTACTAGAAAGATCAAATGGAGGCATTCCTTATGTCTCTCGACGAAGGTACATGGGACGCCATTGAAATCAATACGTGCCTCCAATGATAAAAAAAGATGGTGTAAAAACTCCAAAGCCTAGAAGTGAATGGACAGCTGCTGAAAGACTTGCTGCCACAAGAAATTCTAAAGCACTGAATGTCATTCACAATGCCATCACTCATGATCAATATCCTCTGATTGCTGGATGTAAGATTGTCTATGATGTTTGGACTACTTTTGTCAATACCTATGAGAGTATGACTCCGGTAAAGAAATCTCGACTTATTACTATTTAGTCTCAATTTCATAAAATTACTATGGATGGCAATGAATCTGTTAGCCAATATATCGGCCGAATACGTGATCTAACCAATCAAGCTCTTCAGCTTGGCAAAGTTTATTCTCAACAGGCCATTGTAGGAAAAATCATTGGGACGCTTCTTGAAAGGTTCAATGGAAAAATAGCTGCACTTGAAATCTATTAAGACTTTGATAAATTACAGGTTGATGAATTGATGGGAATCCTACAATCATGGGAAATGGATCACTGCCCTAAAGTCAAGAACAAAACTATTGCATTCAAATCAGAATCAAAAGGGACCACTGCCATGTCCATTGTAGATACTGAGGAGTTCAGTGACGAAGAAGAACTTGCAATACTCTCGAAGAGGTTGAATCAAATCTTAAAAAATAGAAGGACCAGATTCAATCCATCCAAGAACAAGGAGTCGGGAACATCTAGCCACAAGTATTCAAAGAAGTTCAAGTCATTAGACAAAAATAGATCAAAACAGTTCAAACCTGAAGATGACAAGGAGATCATATGCTTCGAATGTGGAGGACGAGGTCATATGAAAGCTAATCCGAGACCAAAGGAGACCAAAAACTCCTATTAAGCCACATTCAGTGAATATGAGGATGATAAGGAATCCAACGACAATGAGTCCGATCATGGGATTGCACTTGTTGGCACATGGGATTCAGACACAGACGATGAACATGTTGAAGGTACAACAACCTCTATCTCTGTCAATACGGTTTCTTCTAACATGGTACACTATTTGTGTAATAGGGACCATGATGAGAACATTAAAAGAGTCAATGACTTGTATGAAGAAACTTTTGAAAAGCTAGAAATCTCCACGGCCGAGGTGGTAGAAGTTCAAGTTGAAAATGAAAAGCTGAAGAAACACGTTAACACTCTCGAAGCCAAAAACCAAGAGGTCGAAGGATGACTAAAGGAATTGACTGAACAGGTTGCTGAACTACATGAGAAGAACCCAGAACTTCAGAAAGATAATGATGACCTTGAAGAACTAAAGAATGACTACAGACTATGGTATGCCAAGATGCATGGCCAAAAAGATGCACTTCAAACTGAGTTAACAGAAGTTCAAGAAAAACTTATCAAAGTTGAAGGAACTCTCATGGCTTTAAAGAAAGGGAAGGCCAAATTAGATGATGTAATTGCCATGGGGAGACCAAGTGGCAACAAACAAGACATAGGATATCAAGGATCTACCTCGAAAAGGGAAAGTAGCAATAAATTTGTATCCAGAGGAATGCTGAATGACTACAAGCAAACTAAGAAACCTTTTCATCAAACAAGAAGAAACAAATGGATAAGAAGGTCGCCTCCTCCTATTCCTCTCAGATGTTAATCAATAAATTAAAGAGGCTTAAACGATTTCAACAAGAATGCACATAAGTTCTAATTTTCATGACAATCTTTTGAATTTTCGGTCAATGATGCACATCCTTCATGTGTATGTTTCAAATCATGTTCTTTCAGCTCAAACAATTCAAAATAATCCCAACTAAGATTGTCTTGCTCTGTAAACGAGTTGAACCGAGCCGAGCTTTGCGTGTTTGAGCTTGGCACGTTAAACATTCGAGCTCGGCTCGTGTTCGTTCGTTAAGGAAGTCGAGCTTAAAATCGTGTTCGAGCTCGGCTCGTAAAAAAGTTTGTGAGCTCAAGCTCCATTTTGGCTCGGCTTGTTTTAACCAAACGAGCCAACTTACTCTTTTGTTCAGCTAGGCTCATTTGAGCTCGTTCAGCTCAATTAAAAATTTACCAAAAACTTAGGGATCATTCATCCAATCAAAGGTTAGATGTTTTTAACACAATATTGAAATTGTCAAACGAACATATACGAACATATAAAATTACAAAATTACCCTGTTAACGAAAATATACGAACCCTTTCGAACTGTTCACTAACAAACGAGCTTGTGTTCGTGTTCATGTTCGATTCCGGCTCGTTAAACTTTACAAACGAACAGTTAATGAACGAATACAAATTGAACCGAGCTTCGTTCGCGAATTGTTTGTTTATTGTACAGCTCTAGTCATGCTGGATGTCATCAAAAATTTCTGAGAAATAGATTGAGGGCATATTTTCTTGTAAAAAATAGCTTGAAAATCAACATATATAAAAATATTCACCCAAGATGCACACAAAGCCCAATTTTCAAAATATATCTTCAAAAATTGAATCAAGAATGCCCTTCTCACAAGGTTTAAGTCCGAAGGTTGTGATTCCTTTTTAACCCCATTATAATAATTCTAATAATGCGCATCATGCCATGAATTCATAAAAGACTCAACTAAATTCAATTTTGATTCAATTTCCCCAAGAATATTCTTACTAAAATGGCTCAAAACTGAGTAGGACTTGGGAAACAAAGGTCTTCATTCTAACGTTCTTACTGACAGTTCAAACTTGTTATTATCACTTAAACCTGGAATCTTCTTAGTATTTGCAACCCTTGCATCCTTGATCTTCACCACGGTGCCAAAACTTGGTATTTATTTTTCTGCTTCACCTCCTACAACACAATATACCAATCTTGGCCTTCTAAAAAAATTATTAATAGCATCTATAATTTCAGGATTAAAATTCTGAGTTCGATTATAAATAGTAGAGCATTTGGCAACTTACGAACCCTGTTTCCGTTAATTGGCTGAAAAGGCATTACCAAAAGCTCCTTGTTTCTCTCGACTTCTAATTCCTCAAGAACTCCTTTTTGAGCCTCGGGGGTATCCATCTCTTCATCATCTTGGGGGAAGCACAGCGGCCACCCTTGAGCTCTTTCTGCTTGGAGAGAGTTCGGGTAGTCCTGCAAAACAGTCACAATCTCGGGTAGGAGATCATGTTCAGTATCATCCATATGGGTTATACGAACATGAAAGACAAAATCAATTCCCTCACCCTCTATTACACTCATCCTCTATTCTCTCCTTAAAGTAGCAAGTAATCCCTCCTTTCTTCTCTTACCATCATCACTCAACTTACTCAGCACACATTGTTCTCCCAATTTCTTATTCTCATCACTCGAGTTTGAGCACTCACTCTCATCTCCCTCATTTCATTCAATTTTCAAGCCTCTCTCATCTCACTTTGATATTGGCAATGCAAGAACGCTTAATGTCCTCTAACCGCTCCAATAAATAAGGCCTTAATCACCACCTCTTTGTTATCTTTCTTTAAGAGCATCTTGTTGGCATAGCCATCATCTAGTATCCTTTGATCATATTGCCATAGTCTTCTTAAAAGAATATGAAAAGCTTGCATCGGTACCACATCACAAGTAACCTTATCCTTATACCCTTTCATTCTAGTAGTGAAGGAGACTTATTTCCACCTCTCCTTGGTTCAACCATTGAAGTTTATAGAGATCTGGGTGCTTGGTTGTGGTTAATCATAAGCATTTCACCATCACCTCACTTTCTATGTTGGCGCAGCTCCCACTATCAATGATCACACTACAAACTTTTAGTTTGACCTCACTTCGGCAATAAAAGATATTTTCTCATTTGGCCCTTCTTATCATCCTTATCAACTCCGGTGTTGAATGGCTTCAATCAATATCACACAATTAAGGAATGTAAAGTCTTCATCCACATTCTCACTACATTTCACCTATTGAATTCTTTTGATTTTCCCTTTGGCATTTCTACGGCCATATGATAAGCATCACTCAAGCTTTCAAGGTTGTGCAACACCATGACATCGGAGTACTCAAATTGCAACCTTGAGATGAACCTTGATACCATGTCCTCTTCCTTCCTCTTCATCAATTTCAGCTCGAGTCATCAAGGTCTCCATTTTCTTGTAATAGTCATCCACACTCATATGCCCTTCCGTTAAGCTTTGCAACATCTTGTAACTTGTCATTTTGTATTGCTTGAGCACAAATCTCTCCCTCATGCCATTTTTAAGTCGTTCTATGAGGCTACCCTTCTAATGGCTCCTATTCTCACCTTTAATTCCCTTTGTATTTTGAAGGGTTTAGGGTTTAGGGATGGGAATTAAACCTTAAACCCCAAAACCCTGAACCATGAATCCTAAACCCCAAAGCATAGTCGGTGAACTCAAGTATGGTGCATTTAAATCTCTCATTTTCCGGCGTAGGAGTTGACATGAAAAATATATCCATCTTTTTCTGCCAATTTAAGTAGACATTTAGATCAGTTCAGCCATCAAAAGTACGTAATGTCACCTTGTAATGGAGTTGAGATTATCATTGTTCCTTCTTTAATTCTCCCCAGCGGTTGTCTCCTTGACATCCTCCACTGTCATATGATTCTTGATCCTCCGACTCTCCATCTTCTTCATCTAACTCCTTATCTATTTCATGCTCATCTCATCTCCTTCTCCTTGGAGGTTGATATTCCTCCATCATATTGCTCAACAAAGATCAAGTGAAATCTAGAAGTGCATATAAGGAGGTTTCTAGGTAAGGTTATGCAAGATAAATGGATGGCTAATACGCTCAATTGGGTTTCAAGGATGGATTGATGTAAGGATAATTCACAAAGATCATGAAAATCAATGACCAAGCGTATGGAAGTATCAAACTTTCTTTTTCTTTTTTTTTCTTTTCTTTTTTTCTTCTTCTTCTTTTTCTTTTATTTTTTTTTGATCGAGGTTGGCTTTTGTGCTCGTTTGCCTTTTGATCAAACACAATCCTTTTTTGTGTGTATTTTTCTAACTCCGAATACCTGTATGCATGAAACAAGCTAATAAAAGCATATAAACATCAACTACTCAAAATCACCAAAAAAAATCAACTTTGGCATTTCATCAAACACTTTTGGAACATTATTTGTACAATTTGAAAATAGGGAAAATCACAAAGGAATTTCACAACGCTTTCAAAACGATGATTAAACAACCTAATTAGGAGCTAGGACGTCCTAATCAAGCTTTGATACCAAATTTAAAATGTTGTATGCAACCTATTGAGCTAAACATACAAGCAATGCAAAATGGAAAGGATAGGGCACGTATAGGCTCATTCGGAAAATGGTAGGATAAATTTAAATAGAAGTCAAGCTCACAAGAACAATACCAAGCATGCACAAATGAAAAAGTAATTATCAAGCAATCATTTCAAATTAATTGAAATTGATGAACCTTCCACAATAAGATGTGTATAGATCCAATTTTGAGTTGAAAATCAAATAATTCTTGAATCTCAAGTGATCAACTCTTGATACCCTCAAGAAGATGAACAAAAGGAAAGCCCCGTTCTGCACTAGCTTTTGGGAGCTTTTGTAAGCTTCTTTTTAGAAGCTACCTGTAGTAGCGTTAAAAAATAAGCTAGGAGCTTATTCTTGACCAATTATTATTTTAATCCAATAATCAACCCACTACCCAATAGTCAACATAAATATTTCTCATTTTATGTCATTTCATACATTTTTTGATAGCTACAACTAGTTGTACAAAACACTTAAGAGTCTGTTCTGCACGCAGAGCTGTAGCTGCAAGCTGGAGCTGTAGGGAACTGAAGCTGTAGGGAGCTGTTGGAGCTGTAGCTGTCAGTTTTATTTAAGTGTTTTGTACAACTAGCTGTAGCTGTCAAAAAATGTATGAAATGACATAAAAGGACAAACATTTATGTAGACTATTGGGTAATGAGTTGGTTATGGGGATAAAATTGTAATTGCTCAACAATAAGCTAGGAGCTTATTTTTTAAAACTACTACAGTTAGCTTCCAAAAGTTCCATAAGCTCCTAAAAGCTAGTGTGCAGAACGAGACTGAAATACAATGTCTTTAATTGAATAATATACATTGTTTAGCTTCCAACTCTAAATACTAACCCTAAGGCCTAACTTGTAATAATATGAAAATAGAGGAGTGGAAAGTGAGGAATTCCTTAACATTTGAATCCTCAAATCTATTATGACAACTCCTAACAATGTAAACTGGGAAAAACAATAGGGGAGATTGTGAATAGTGCATAAGAGGTAAGTGGAAACAGACCATCCGTGGGCAAGATTTGACCCGACCAAAATTCAGTAAACACAAGGTTTCAATCGCAAGGTGCGCTCAAAAGGTTTCTGAGGCGCCATTTGTCTTGATGGCTTTGTTTAGAGATTTCGGAGTGAAAGTATGGTTAAGTCCGCATCCAGGCGGCCAATGGTGCTCAAACCTTCTTTTAGGTGCCATTGTGAAGGATGTAGCTTCAATCCGAAAGTTTGGTGTAGAAAAATGGTTGAGTCCCATTTTAAGCGCCATTTGGAGCTTTTCAGCATATTTTTGGGCGACGTTGCTCGAGGTGGCGCCTCAAGCATCCCATCTTTGTTCAACTTGGCATCATTCTACTTGCGTTCGACTTTCCATCCTATTCTCCATCACCTTGGGAGTTCTTCCATCGTGGCGGTCATACCAATCCCATCTTCTATGTGAGTGCTAGGTCGGATCTACATTTCTCTTGTCATGGTGCTCACACCGGCCAGTGGCATAAATGCAAAAATATCATGCATATGTCCATTGTGTCAGACAATTTGGGACCATGTGCTTGCTTTCTTTAGCACATGTATCTAGGTTACAGGGCATTTGGTTCGGGGAATCTGAGATTCCCACTGAGAATCTTGGGTAGGGAATGAAACATGTCCATATTTGGTTCGGGGCATGTTTCATATAGGAATCTCACGTTCCCACCGAGGTGGGAATGTTTGGTGTTCACATTCCCACCTGGAGGGCAGGTAATCTTAGATTACCACCTCCACTTTACCTACTTTTATACTAATTTGGCTTTTATACCCTTACTTTTATACTTATTTTAATTTATAAATTTAGATATTTTTATTTTAAAAAATGATAAATATATGGAAGTTAATTTTAAAAAAATTAATTGAAAATTTTAAATTATTTGAACATATTTTTAATATATATATTTTCCTATTTTAATATATATTTTCATATTTTCTTAAAATTTACTTTTCTTCTATATATAAAACAAAAATAATAAGAATTTAGAGACATTAAATAAGTAATTATCATACAATAAATTACATATAAAGAATTTTCAATATATTAAAAAATAAATCAACTTAAATATTTCTATTGTGTAGCAAAATGACATATTTATAACATTCGTTCAATTGAAATTCAAGGATAAATTAATTAGAACTGGAAATCTGAGATTCTGAATCTAACCAAACGCAATAACCTTAAAACATGTCACCAAAAGAATAACCTTAAAACATCAAAAACTAAGATTCTGAGCAATCTTATATTCTCAGTAATCTTACGTTCCCGGTAATCACATTCCCAATGGTAATCTAAAATCCCTCCAACCAAACGCACCGTTAGTAATCATTATGAATACTATATTATGAGTAGGGGTAATAAAGGTCAGCCTATTCATGATACTATGAATTAATTATATGAGTGTTGTATTAAAAGAGTCACAACACTTACTTCCTCTCTCTCAGTATAATAGTTACACATCCTTCAAACACGCATGCCGATGCATATTTTTAACGGTTAATAATTTAAGTTGTGTTTAACGAAAAAGTTATAAAAAGTTGATTGTCTAAAACTATAAGATTAGACGAATCTAACAAGATCTCAGTTGACTATATTTTTTCTTACATAACTATGATAAAAATTTGAATCAAAGTTAAATAGTGAATAGTGTCAAAAAATGAATTGTAACAAAAAGAGTGAGACGGTGGAAGTAATTTATTTGTAAAAGGTAGGATAACTATATAAAGTGCATAATGATTAATATTTTACATGTTTTTTGAAATTATCCCACAAATGCAGCTTGGGAGTAAAGTAACAAAATAAAGACCCCTTTATCTAATCCCCAATGTTAACACTAGAAAAATCAAAGTCCACGGCCAAGTAATTTCCTTCAGATTTTGTAGTTTTGGAAACTCGAAATTATTAATATTATATAATCATATGATGGCAACATGAAAGTGATGAGTTACGATGAAACCATCAACTAGCACGAGTACAAGACAGTGCACCCCTTCGACTAATTATGATATTATTGTGTGCTCATAAGAAGAATTTAAATTTTAATGGGATGGTTACCGTCACCAATAGTGCAAAGCCATCATAAAAGTAGTATAACTTCAAAAAAAAAAAAAAAAAAAATCATCAGGTTGGCAAAATGAAATTTGCAGATATAGCCTTGACAAAATCAATGAATATTATTGTCTCTACAAAATGTAGCTACTGAAAAAGCCCCCTTAAATGTACACAGCCCACCTTATAATTTCGTGCAATGAACCATGCTCTTCATTACAGAACATGATTGGTAGTATTATTCTTATTGTTATTATTACGACAATCATACATTGGCCTGTCGGGAATATCTGGAATCTCCATGTCCCCTTCCAACATCCTCAAAGCCTCCAATATTGTTGGCCTGAAAGCCACCATCAGATGGGCACACATGATTGCAACCCTCACATATCTCTCAATAAACGGAGCTATCCGACGACTCCTTCCCTCATCAAGCCCAACCAAAGCCGGATCCAAAGCCCCTTCGACTTTCCCTCTTTTGAACAGGGTCCAAACCCAATCCGTGATCAATAAGGCCGATGGATTTGAAAAATCCAATGCCTTTCTCCCGCACAAAATCTCGAGTATCACTATTCCAAAACTATACACGTCGCTCTTTTCTGTTAATTGTCCGTACAGGGCATACTCCGGTGCTAAGTACCCGTGAGTTCCTACCACATGTGTTGTATAATGGCATCCATTAGTTTCATGAGCTACTTGTTTTGCCAGCCCGAAATCTGCTACTCTTGCCCTCATGTATTGATCCAAAAGGATGTTTGTAGGCTTTATATCCCTGTGGTATATAGGAGGCTGCACACCGTAATGAAGATATGCTAACGCGTTCGCTATGTCTAGAATCACACACTTTCTCTGAGGCCAAGTCATGGGCTTACTCCCAATTCTAGATTGGGGAAACAAACGATCGTTCAGATTCCCATTCGGCATGTAGTCATAGATAACATACCTATAACTATCCGAAATGCAACATCCCCTCAAAGGCACAAGGTTCCTATGCTTCAAAGTGCTAATGATCTCAAAGTTACAAGTTAACTCATGGTCGCAATAAACATCCGAGTCATGTATTAATCTTTTAACTGCAACCGTAGTTCCATCGCTCAATGTCCCCTTGTAGACCATCCCAAACTGGCCTCTCCCAATCAAATTCTTTTCCGAAAACTTCCCAGTTGCTCTCTCCAGATCGCGAAACTTGAACCAGGTCGAGCCGGTCTTCGGCCTCCAATTAAGCAATGCATTCTCCTCCGGATCAAAAAGGTGAAAGCTTGTCGCAACTCTCTGTGAATTTTTCCAACCTTTTCCACACCTCACCCAATATCCCACCAAACAAGCCATCAAAACAACCGCGAAGAAGACAGCCCCAACCGGGGTAAAAACCAGGGCGTGCTCCGGCAACGAGCCTGTCTTCGATGGCAGCAAAAGAGGCAGTCCAAAGATGCAAGAAAGTGCGCCGGAGCTGTCCGGCCCGTACTCATGGACAATCCCGGCGGCATACAGAACTGTGTAGTAAAAACAGCCATTGGGGAGGGAGCTATTGTGGTCGACAGCCAGTAGCAGGGACATAACCTGGAAGCCCGCCAGGACACACGCGTCGCACGCGCTGGGATCCGTCACGTCCGCCCTGCAGGCCCTGTCCAGGGCGGTGGCCTTTCCCAACACCCTCTCCCAGTCGTGCCTGGTTTGGACACCCGCGCATAAATTCGTCGTGTTCACAAACTGCTCCGCCCGGAAACATACCGACGTCAGATTCGGCGACAGGTTTAGACGATCGATCTTGTTGAGTCATGTAAATTTGTAGGAAGTTCACAACCGATGATTGAACTTAGAGGATTGAACTTCTGGTTGTGCTGTTTTTCATTTCGGGCATCGCTATGGGAAAGAGACCGAAGTTCGAGAAGACCCCAACGGCTCCTTTGCTGAAATGGGAGGAGGCATACTAACGTATCTTTCTTGCAGGAAAACTCCCCCATTTCAGGAATAGAGCTGGTACTCTAAACCCTGGATTATCCCAACGGCTATTTCCCTAATTGGCAAAATTATTCAAATGTGCCTGTGGGTTCCTTGGTTTAAGAGAGGGGTTTCGGCATTCTGAGAGATAGAGTTACAACAATCAGATTAAAACAAAAATACTCTCAAGAGCGTCGAGCCTCAAGTGAAAAGAAAGAGCCCTAACTGATTAAGCAGCGTTCGTGTGAATCGACTCAATCTGTGGCTGCAAGAATCAGTGTTCGACTTGGACGAGAAAGCGTGCAACTGAATTGATCCTTTCCTTGGTGCGTCTGCAACCATTGAAGGAGGCTGTCCAAGCGACTTTGGGGATTGTTGTTCCAATCGACTCCGTCGCTCTGTAGGAAGCGTGTTCTCTGACGTCTTCAAGGAGAACTCAAGGTGGGAAGCTTTGAGGGGTTGCAATAGGTGGAGATACCTAGTCAGAAGCTGGGAAGTTTCCTGACCAATCAACCATACACATAAGTAGAACTCGGACAGCGCTTCCTCTTCAGGAACTTCTAGGAGATAGGTCAACTGAATTGATCCTTTCCTTGGTGCGTCTGCAACCATTGAAGGAGGCTGTCCAAGCGACTTTGGGGATTGTTGTTCCAATCGACTCCGTCGCTCTGTAGGAAGCGTGTTCTCTGACGTCTTCAAGGAGAACTCAAGGTGGGAAGCTTTGAGGGGTTGCAATAGGTGGAGATACCTAGTCAGAAGCTGGGAAGGTTCCTGACCAATCAACCTATCTCCTAGAAGTCCTGAAGAGGAAGCGCTGTCCGAGTTCTACTTATGTGTATGGTTGTGAACCATGGTTGAATCACATAGTAAAACTCTCTCCTGGATTGGTATCCCCCAGATGTAGGCCAAAGGCCGAACTGGGTCAACAACCCTTGTGTCTCTTTTGCTCTTTATGCTTGTTGCTTGCCTATCTTTCCGTTGTGCATGTGTTTTCTGGTCAAGCATTTTACATTGGTTGTTTGATTCTGTGTGTTCATTGTGATAGACTGAACCCTTTCATTGAACTGTGCATAAAGAGTACATCTTGTGGTTGCTGGGAACCTAACAAGTGGTATCAGAGCTACACTCTTCCGAGAGAGATCCCTACTACAAGATGAGTCAAAGGTGGAACTACACGCAACCTCCCTTGCTGGATGGTACCAACTTTGCCTTCTGGAAGAACAAGATGCGAACCTTCCTCATGTCCATTGATGACTTGGCTTGGAATGCTGTGAATGTCAAGTATGTGGTACCAACTGTGACAGCTGATGGTGTGACCAAAGAGAAGAACATCAGTGAATGGAGTGCTACTGAGAAATCCATGTCCAACATGAACTCCAAGGCTCTGCACGCCATCTTCAGTGCAGTCACTGATGACCAATATTTTCTCATCTCCAACTGCACCACTGCCTTTGAAGCATGGGAAATATTGGTTAACTCTCATGAAGGTTCTGCCTCTGTAAGAAAATCCAAACTCATTGTTATTGATGCTCAATTTCATAAACTTTGCATGGATGAAAATGAATCAGTCAATAGTTTCTTTAGTAGAGTACGTACCTTAACCAACCAAGCCCAACAACTTGGTAAGACCTACTCCACACAGGAGATAGTTACTAAAATTGTAGGTACTCTACCTGAGAGATTCAATGCCAAGATTGCCGCTCTGGAGCTTCAAGAAAACTTTGCTACTATAGGTGTGGATGAGTTAATGGGTATTCTGCAATCTTGGGAAATGAGCCATTGCAAGAAGTTCTCTGGGAAGTCTGTTTCCTTCAAGGCTGAGACCAAATCTCAGACTGCCCCTGCTGCTGAGGGCTCTGGCCTCACCTCTGATGATGAGGACCTTGCCTTGCTGTCCAAACAAGTTGCTCGTATTCTCAGGAACAAGAGATCTAAGGAGTTTGGAAATCGAAGGGGTGAAAGCTCCACTAGCAGCAAGCCTGACAAGAGGAGAAGTGACAAACATACCAAGAAACCCTCTCAAGAATCATCTGACTCAAAAGGGACTCAGTGCTTTGAATGTAAGGGGTATGGTCATGTTCGAGCTGATTGTGCCAATCTCAAGAACAAGTCCTCTGGGCATAAAAAATCCTACCATGTCACTCTCAGTGATGATGATGAATCCAACTCCAATGAGGGTGGAGATGAGGTCGGAGTAGCTTTTGTCTGTCCCTGGGATGATGCATCCGAATCTGAGTCTGAAACAGGTATTTCCTCATCCAGTGTCAATATTGTTTCATCTGATGCTGCTGCTTCCACCTCCTACAGGGATGACAACCAAAGGATTGAAGCACTCAGCAACATGTATGACGAGTCAAATCTCAGGTTGGAACAGACACTTGATGAACTAGAAGGTGCCCTCCTTGACCTAACCATATCCAGGCAGGAGATTGCATATCTCAACAATGAACTCGATGAACTGGTTGCCAAGCACTATGTCCAAGGTGAGGAGGCCAGAGAATATCTGAAAGAGCTCAACAAATATAAAGATGCACACTTTGAGCAGTGGAGAGTTCTTAAGGATGCTGAACACAGAAGAGATGAATTGGAGTATCTTGCTGCTCACTTGCAACCTGCCAACATGGAGTACTGTGTCCAGATTGATGAACTCGCAGTTGAGCTTGGTGAACATATGACAGCAAAAAGAGAGCTGACAGAGCAAGTTGCTGAGCTTACCACCCAACGGGACAATTTTCAACTCCAAGTGGTCAATCTCACTGAACAACTTACAGACCTGAGGGTTGTGAATGGAGCTCTCATTGAGCAAGTCTCATCACTTGGTGATAACAAAGTACAGCTTGAAGAATCTATTGCAAAACTGACTGCTCAAGTCCAAGATCTCATCTCTAAAGTCACCAAATCTGAGGACTTAGCAAATAGGCTGAACAAAGGGAAGGACGTTCTTCAAGAAATCCTTTCTGCCTCCAAAGTCCATGGAGATAGGAGAGGAATTGGCTTTGTGAAAGAAAGCAGCTCGTCCGCTCCAAGGACCTTTGTCAAAGAAGGGAGTAGCAGTTCTGCCACCTCAGGAAAGGATTCTGAGGACTCTCCAAAAACTGATAGGAGTTCCAAATCCAAGAGAATCAGAAGGAAGATTCCTCCAGCTGTTCCTCTTGAATGTGCCTATTGCAAGTCATATGGTCACAAAACTGAAACTTGTAGGCTACTCTCCAGAGATGCTTTTTCAGGAAGGCCAATGATCTGGCCTAGCGAAGATATCAAAAGAAAGATATCAAGGAGAGAATGGAAAATCAAATGCAACATGTTGTGCAGCATGGCCTTCCATTCTACTTCCAAGAGCGGGAAGAAGACCTGCTGGTATTTTGACAGCGGCTGTTCCAGACACATGACTGGGAACAAGGAGCTTCTTAGCAACTACCATGAAGTTGATGGAGGATTTGTCGTTTTCGGAGATGGCAACAAAGGAAAGGTGGTTGGTCAAGGGTCTATTACCGAAGATGGATTTTTTGGCCTCAAAACTGTCTACCATGTGGAAGGTCTTTGTGCAAACCTGATAAGCATCAGTCATCTCTGTGACAACAAGTTGAAAGTCTTGTTTGATGAAGATTGCTGTATAGTGCTCGACTCAAATTACAAGTGCATCACCAAAGGTCAGAGATCCAATAATGACTGTTATATGCTCTCACAATCTTGTCTTCTTGTTGAAAGTACAGGTTCTCTTCAAACCCAACTGTGGCATGAACGACTGGGTCACCTGAACTTTAAGGACCTAATTAAGCTGAGTCGTACTGGAGCTATCAAGGGTCTACCCACTCTGAGTAAACCTGAGGAAAGGATATGTGACAACTGCATGAAGAACAAGCAACATAAAGCCACTCACAAGTACATTGATCAAAATGGGACTTCCCAATGCCTTGAATTGGTTCATATGGATCTCTTTGGACCCACTGATGTAAAGAGCTTGGGAGGTAAGAGTTATGTTCTTGTCTGTGTTGATGACTTTTCACGCTACACTTGGGTATCCTTTCTCAGGGAAAAGAATGAAGCACTCAAAGCGTTCATAAAACTGTGCAATCAACTGTCTAACGAGAAGGACTGCAAAATCAAGAGGATTCGAAGTGACCATGGTGGTGAATTTGAAAACCATGCCTTTGAAGAATTCTGCAGTAATGCGGGGATCAAGCATGAGTTCTCTGCACCTCGAACTCCTCAACAAAATGGTGTTGTGGAAAGAAAAA
Organism: Hygrophila difformis; assembly: GCA_030278955.1. Lineage (NCBI taxonomy): Eukaryota > Viridiplantae > Streptophyta > Magnoliopsida > Lamiales > Acanthaceae > Hygrophila > Hygrophila difformis. The sequence goes on along the minus strand of JAOANR010000007.1, from coordinate 43,242,468 downwards.
ATAGGACCATTCAAGAAATGGCAAGGGTCATGCTGAATGCTAAAGGAGTTCCTCAATACTTGTGGGCTGAAGCGGTTCATACAGCTTGCCATGTCATTAACCGTGTCCATCTGAGAGCCAAAACTAAGAAGACTTCATATGAACTCTGGACTGGTAAAAAGACCACTCTTTCATATTTTCACATTTTTGGAAACAAGTGCTTTGTTGTGAATGACAGGGAGCACGTGGGAAAATTCCAAGAGAAAAGTGAAGAAGGAGTCTTCATGGGATACTCCTCTACCAGCAAGGCCTACAGAGTCTACCTGCCCTCCTCTAGGAAAGTGATTGAGTCAGCCAACGTGGTCATTGAAGATAAGCCAAGCCTCTTGTCTGAAACCACTCCAGATATCTCTGCTCAAGAAATTATCAATCTTCAGTCAGACTCGTCTGAGTCACCTTCTCCAGGAAAGGATGATCAGAGTTCAGTCCATTCTACTGAACTGAACCCCCTGCTGACCTGTCCTCCCTCTGGAAAGAAAGTTCACAAGAACCATGATGAAGTAGACATCATTGGTGACATTAATGAAGGGAGAAGAACTAGAGCCAAGAAGAAGATTGACTACAGGGAGCTGGCAGGGCTTCATTGCTTCACTTCCAGAATCGAGCCAAAGAAAGTAGAAGAAGCTCTGTCTGATGAGCACTGGGTGTCTGCAATGCAAGAGGAGCTTCAACAATTCTCCAGGAACCATGTGTGGGATCTTGTGGAAAGGCCAACTGATGTTAATGTGATAGGAACCAAATGGATATTTAAGAACAAATCAGATGAGAATGGTAACATCACAAGAAACAAGGCGCGGCTCGTTGCTCAGGGATATACTCAAATCGAAGGAATAGACTTCAGTGAAACCTTTGCTCCAGTAGCGAGGTTGGAAGCTATCAGACTTCTGATTGCAGTGGCATGTTCTTTTGAGTTCAAACTGTATCAAATGGATGTGAAGAGTGCTTTTCTTAATGGGTATCTGAAAGAAGAAGCTTATGTTGAACAACCCAAGGGGTTTGAAGATCCACACTATCCAGATCATGTTTATAGACTCAACAAAGCTCTCTATGGTCTCAAGCAAGCCCCCAGAGCATGGTATGAAAGATTATCAAGCTATCTGTTGGAGCATGGTTATGAAAGGGGAAGTGCTGATCAGACAATGTTCATCAAGAAGGAATCTAAGGGATTTATTGTGGCTCAGATCTATGTTGATGACATAGTGTTTGGATCAACATCTCACATTCTTAAGGATGAGTTTATTAAGATTATGAGCAATGAATTCGAGATGAGCCTTGTAGGGGAGCTGACCTACTTTCTTGGCCTTCAGATCACTCAAAAGAAGGAAGGTATCTTTGTAAATCAGTCCAAATATGCCAAAGAGTTGGTCAAGAAGTTTGGAATGGAGTCAAGTAAAGCAGTCAGAACACCCATTGGGACAAATGACAAGATCAGTCTTGATCCCACTGGTGTCAGTGTTGATTCTAAACTGTATAGAAGCATCATCGGGAGCTTACTCTATCTAGCAGCTAGCAGACCTGACATAAGCTTTGCCGTAGGAGTGTGTGCAAGATATCAGGCTAATCCTAAGGAATCCCATCTACATGCTGCCAAAAGGATTATCAAGTACATCTCTGGAACTGCTAATCTGGGAATATGGTATTCTAAGGATTCCAGCCTTCAACTTATTGGGTACAGTGATGCTGATTGGGCTGGATGTGTAGATGATCGCAAAAGCACTACGGGTGGTTGTTTCTATGTTGGAACAAATCTGGTAAGCTGGTACAGCAAGAAGCAGAGTTCAATCTCATTGTCCACTGCAGAGGCTGAATACCTTGCTGCGGGAAGCTGCTGCGCCCAACTCCTATGGATGAGACAGATGCTTAAGGATTATGGTGTGGAGCAGAAAGAACTGATTCTAATGTGTGACAACATGAGTGCTATTAGCATTGCTAAGAATCCAGTACATCATAGCCGGACGAAACACATTGATATCAGACATCATTACATCAGGGAGCTGGTTGAAGACAAAGTGGTGTCCATTCAACACGTTGGAACTGATCTTCAACATGCAGACATTTTCACCAAGGCTCTAAATAGTGATCGCTTTGAATCGCTCAGAAGAGACCTTGGACTTTGCAACCTGATATGAGCTATGGCACTCGGGTCTCCCCTCAGTACACATTGGTTAAATTTCTAAACTCAACTCTTGTCCATAGATTTTATTTACTAACACTTTGTTGGGTGCAGAAATTATGTTTTATAGGGGGAGACCATGGCCCAAAGACCGGACAAATAAGCCCAATCAAAAATTATTTGTATTGTCCGGCCCAACAGGCCCAGTGGAGTATTATGATGACTCTAGGAGTCTATGGCGGGAAGGGTCATATCAAAACGTCTTGATTTTGATTCTCTCTCTGCAATTCCTGCCACAGCACTTCAGAGAAGCTCAATCGTTTTACTTGGTTTTCGTTCATTTTCTTCTCATAACTGGTTGTGGGTGCCTTGAGTTTTCTCTATTGCAGCTACCATGGTTCAAACCAGAGGATCGAAGGGCTCCAACTCTGGAGAAAAGGCACCTCAGGGTCCCAAGAACCCTAAATCGACGAAAGGAAGTTCTATGGCCAAAAAGAAACTGGAATTGACGGAGACTACAGCAAATGCCGCTCAAGCTCCTGGTGTAACTGATCCTTTGGACATCAGAAATGAGCTTCGAGAGTCGGGCGTGGCAGTTGAGGGGGAGACAACCGTCACTGGTGGTTCGTCCGCACTACCCACGTCCCAGGCAGTTAAACCCTCGACGGTTGCTGGAGCCACTGCTTCAAAAGGGATTGTCGACTCGCTTTCGAAAGACAAACCCTCCATGGATTCTCCGACAAACCTGAAGTTATTGGCCTCTACCGCCTCTGGGAGTCCCAAACCAAAGAAGTCTACCAAGAAAGGTAAAAAGGCCTCAAAGAAAACCTCTACCACTTCTAATGTCTCTATTGCAGGTACCCCTAACCCTCAGAGTACCAGTGTGGATGAGGATCAAACTCAGTCTGATGCCCTAGTCGAGTTAGCTCCAGTCACGGCCTCTCTCATGAAGCAGAAGAGCTCTGACTCTCCCAAGCCCGCTTTTCCTGTGCAAGAATTGCCTCAGACAAAGAAAGCCTCTAAATCTGTACCAAAGGCCAAGGGATCCTCGACTCAGGATGAGGTAATAGCGGCTGTGCCTCTGAAGATTATCAAGCCTGTGTTTCAGTCCTCTGACATCCCTCAGGGCACTGCTGCTGCTACTGTGAAAGCATCTACTGCGTCTTCTAAAGACAAGAAGTCTCTCAAACCTTCCGAGAAGCCCAAGACTGTGGAGACCTCAGAGAATCAGCCTCAGCTAGTGTCACCTTCTCCAACTCAGGAAGGAGAGCCCAAGCAATCTGAAGCTTCTCAAGAGTCCACTGCTGTTGAAAATCTCTCTGCTGCCTCAAAACCACCACAACAGGCACCGACTAATGATCCCTCCAAGGTGTTGGAGACTGTTGAGGAAGAACAAGATGATTCTGGAGAAGATGAATCCGGAGAAGAATCTGAAGGAAGCAGTGAAGAAGAAGGATCGAGTGCTGAAGAACCTGAAGTACCTACTGGCATTGGATCCAAAGTAGCTCCTGTCCCCATTCCTAAAGTCCACAAGGAGAAAGATTCAGACAGTGAGTTCAATGCGGAGGATGAACCCAGTGGCGAGGATGACAGTTCTGCCAGTTCAGAAGCGGAGGAAGAAGTAGCACCAGCTGGAGGTCCTGCGCCTGCAAAGGATGTGCCTCAACCCAGTCAGTCTGTCAGCAAAGGGAAACGAATTCGAGATGCTGATGAGAACCCTGAACTCAGGAAGAAATCCAAGCTTGACATCAAAGGACCATCCTCCTCCAAGCCCAAGAAGCGAGAAGTCCTTGATACTGATCTAGCTCACTCCAAGTTGTTCTATTATGCAGCAAGTGAGTCCTACTTCTCAAAGGTCCTATCCAAGAAGAAGTTTCGCCAAGAATACACCTACTGTGGAGGAAAGTATGTGGAGCTTGGATGGACTAAATATCTTGATAAAAGAGGTCTACTGGGATGGGCTACCCTGATCAGAAGCTACAAGCCTGAGCTTGTCTTGCAGTTCTATGCTAATCTGAGAAAGGATGTGATCACTTCTGGCACGCCTTGGTTCAACAAGAATTACACTTGTGGAGTACTCTACGACATCTCAGCTGCCAAGATCAACTCTGTGTTGGAACTGCCAGAGGTCGATTTTGATGAAATTCTGAAGAAAGGGGTATCCTTTGACAGCAACCAGGTCGCCCATGCCATCACCAAGACCAAGATTAAGAAGATGCCAGGAAGAGGAGTCCAGCCTAAGAATCTCACTCAAAAGTTCTACATGTTGTACAAGTTCTGTGCCTCCAATGTGATGCCCACTGGAAATCACTCCCTGGTGACTCGAGAAATGTGTCATTTGATCTATGCTATTGATCAAAAAGTGCCAATCAACTTTGGACAGTTGGTGCTGTCCCAGATGGTCAACATTGCTGAGTCTTTGTCATCTGATCAAAGGACCTTGATTCCCTATCCTGGGCTTATTCACAAGTACCTCAAATCCTTGAGGATTCGTGGTAACAATGCTGCTCCAAAGGAGAAGATCTTTGAATTTGTCCTCTCCCAGAAACTTCAGGCCAAAGTTCCAGACATACCTGGTGCAGATGGAGCTTTAAGCAATCAAAGTGCACTGTCTAGGGCCAAAGAGATTTTGAACCAGGCTTGTGAACGCTTCAGAGGGCTGCGAGCCATCATCCAACAAGAGGAGAACAGGATTGATCAGGCCCTAGCTCTCCTGCCTGACTACTGGTCTGACAATGCGGCTGATGAATCTGGCGAAGGAGATGCACAAGAAGGGGGAGCTGACTCTGGTGATGATGGGGACTCAGATTGATTTGCCAAGGAAGCTGATCCAGAGGGGGAGTAAGCAAATTGCAGGCAGCTGCTTTTGGAACCCCTGGATGTTTGGTATAATCTTTCTAACCCTATCTTTTTAAATATCTATTTCTTTGGATTAGTACTTTTGCTGTGCTTTGGACTATTTTGTGGTCAATGCTGGTGTGTTTGTTTACACCTTGCCTATGGGACATAATGGATGTGTGAACTGATTATCTTTTGTTCCAATTAGTAGATGAATATTTTCCCTACTTTTATTGTGTACAAGCTCTGTTGGTTCTGTCTGCGATTCCTTTATGTAAAGAGCTTACCATATGGGAAATATGTTCTAGTGTGTTGGTGTGTTCATCATCGGTTTGCAATTTGTAATAGCTGGCTCACTTCCTGCCAAACTGGGGGAGATTGTTGAGTCATGTAAATTTGTAGGAAGTTCACAACCGATGATTGAACTTAGAGGATTGAACTTCTGGTTGTGCTGTTTTTCATTTCGGGCATCGCTATGGGAAAGAGACCGAAGTTCGAGAAGACCCCAACGGCTCCTTTGCTGAAATGGGAGGAGGCATACTAACGTATCTTTCTTGCAGGAAAACTCCCCCATTTCAGGAATAGAGCTGGTACTCTAAACCCTGGATTATCCCAACGGCTATTTCCCTAATTGGCAAAATTATTCAAATGTGCCTGTGGGTTCCTTGGTTTAAGAGAGGGGTTTCGGCATTCTGAGAGATAGAGTTACAACAATCAGATTAAAACAAAAATACTCTCAAGAGCGTCGAGCCTCAAGTGAAAAGAAAGAGCCCTAACTGATTAAGCAGCGTTCGTGTGAATCGACTCAATCTGTGGCTGCAAGAATCAGTGTTCGACTTGGACGAGAAAGCGTGCAACTGAATTGATCCTTTCCTTGGTGCGTCTGCAACCATTGAAGGAGGCTGTCCAAGCGACTTTGGGGATTGTTGTTCCAATCGACTCCGTCGCTCTGTAGGAAGCGTGTTCTCTGACGTCTTCAAGGAGAACTCAAGGTGGGAAGCTTTGAGGGGTTGCAATATGTGGAGATACCTAGTCAGAAGCTGGGAAGGTTCCTGACCAATCAACCTATCTCCTAGAAGTCCTGAAGAGGAAGCGCTGTCCGAGTTCTACTTATGTGTATGGTTGTGAACCATGGTTGAATCACATAGTAAAACTCTCTCCTGGATTGGTATCCCCCAGATGTAGGCCAAAGGCCGAACTGGGTCAACAACCCTTGTGTCTCTTTTGCTCTTTATGCTTGTTGCTTGCCTATCTTTCCGCTGTGCATGTGTTTTCTGGTCAAGCATTTTACATTGGTTGTTTGATTCTGTGTGTTCATTGTGATAGACTGAACCCTTTCATTGAACTGTGCATAAAGAGTACATCTTGTGGTTGCTGGGAACCTAACAGATCTCAGCCTGGAAATCTGACAGGCACGCGACGGAGGACTCGACGCTGGGAAGGCGAAACCGCCCCGCCTGTTTCAGGTAGGTGGCCGTGCCGACGCCGATTAGGCTTGTAAGAGTCTGACAACACGTGGCAGTGCTGCCGGGATTCTTGTGTGCGATGTTGGCCTGACAAGACGAGGAGTCCCATGGAATCGTCGAGACATAGCTGAAATTAATTGGGCACTGAGAAGAATAATCTACTTGGGATGAAATACAGAGAAGGGAAACACAAAAAGTGCATATCAGAACCAGGAAAACGTGATCAAGATTCATTTTTTATTCAGCTGTTTGAAGTGAAACAGGGCATCAAGTGAAAGCCCTTTATCTATGAGACAAGGACTGAGATAAATGTCAAAATTTCTTGGTGGAGGTTCTTACTTGCCAATTGCCATCATTTTTTTTTTTTCCCGGACAAAACGAAACTGTGGAGAAACAGGCTTGATGGGATGTTTTTGTCTTTTAATTTTATTTATTTATCTATTTATTTTTTATAAGTAATCCTATGGTGTAATAGCGAGACAAGAATAATCAAAGTCAGCACGAAATTTCCTTCGAAAATAAGATCTAAGTGGGTTGTGGGAGTTTAGCATATTCTATGAGGAGAGATGGTAACATGAAAGTGAATACTAAACTTCTCGATGAAGCCATCAACTTGCAACAAACTATAGAAGAATTTTATGTTCTTGCGACTGAAAATTTTCAGTAAAATTCTCACTAATGAGTTTAGCTATCAAATTTGCATCGAAATTCGTTAGTTACGATAGTTTCAACGACCAAAATTCATTAGTTACCACAATTTTAACAACTGAATCCGCATTTTTATTTTAGTTAAAAAAACATAATCTTTTAAGTGTTGTAATCACATTGTGGCATTGCAGTAAGTAATAGTGACCCTTTGTTTTCTCTATTACCTATATCCATCAAATTTTACAATACTCAATTGCTCAAAAGAATTTAAACTTTAATTAAACCAGTTCACATTATATAGTTAATTCAAAAGGAATTGGTTACACGTTGAATCTTTATATGCTAAATGTTTTAATATATTTAATTTTTTTATTATTATTATAGCTATTTTATATTAGCATTGATAGTTATTGTAGATCTTATTACCATCTAGTATATATTACATTCATTTTCTTATTTATAATACAAACATATCATATTTTTATCTAAATATATAATAATTTTATACTATCATATTTTCATAACACATTTTTTGCAACATAAAAAAAAAAAACTAATGTCTATCATATTCTACATACGTATACAAAAAAAAAAAAAACACAAATAAAAATTTAAGACATAAATCTGACCGAGTTCAAAAACTCAAGTTAGAAATCTTCTTTAAATAATTTTGCAATAACCAACTAGTTTAATTCAAAACCTTAATTCTTTAAGCCTAGTAGCCTACTGTCCAATCAAGATAAAGTGTGACTATTAAATTTTAATATATTATTATTATTACCAGTATTGGCATGTAATGTGTAGATAATTATATACAAATATATATCCCCATTAGTCACTTTAACTTCTTTGCAACCCAAAATATATTAAATACACACTTAGCATTATGTCACAGTTTTATCATTAGTAAAAGAAACCTTTAACTTGAAATTACAAACCATATAATCAAACTATGAAAAAGTCATGTAACTGGTTGTTATCACCAAAAAAATAAATAAATAAAATAAAATAAAATAAACATATCAATTAGAATTATCTGCCCATCAGGCCAGCACCAAAGGGACAGTCACCTACCTTCCCGTCAGGCCAGGACAGAAGGGACGGTCACTTACCTGTCTGTGAGGCCAGGACCAAAGGGACGGTCACTTTCTGCCCGTCAGGCCAGGACCAAAGTGACAGTCACCTTTCTGCCCGTCAGGCTAGGACCAAAGGGACAGTCACCTATCTGCCCATCAGGCGAGGACCAAATGGACAGTCACCTATCTGCCCGTCAGGCCAGGACCAAATGGACAATCAGCTATCTGCGCGTTAGGCCAGGACCAAAAGAACAGTCACCTACCTGCCCATCAGGCCAGGACCGAGGCCTGGGAGGAAAACTAGACCTACTTGCCCGTACAAAGAGAAGCAGAACAAAAGATTAAGACCACTCGATCCCAACTGACTAGAGAAGACCCGTCAGCCATCGATAGCGTCAAAGCAGTTACCAAGAGCACTACCATGGCAGTTTCACAGATGGCGGTTACTGGACGGTCTATATATACTAAGCAAGGCTGCAGAGAAAGGGACATTCAACATCACATCAACACTCCTCTGGAGATTTTATTTTGTCTTAGTCTTTAGTTTAGTTTCTGTAGTTTAGTTCGTAGTTTGTAGCTTGTAGTTGTTTTAGTAATTAAGTTCTTGTAATTAACAGTGGGCAAGAAATTCAGTTCTTGTTCATTGTTTTCTCTGATAAAGTTGAAGGCGAAATCTAACAAAAGGATTTATTCAAATTCTATCGTCTTAACCAGTAAAAGGCTTACTATTTTTTGTTATTCTGATTCGTGCGATAACAAATTGGCGACTACAGTGGCAGATTGAAAAATGAACCACAATAGATCAATTGAATAATTTGATATTACGGTCGAGAATCATAACACGGACAAATATGTCTATTTCCCATAATACCACAAATTCGCTGGCAAGCAGAATCCCGCCACCAGTGCCCTCAACAGGGCAAACTTCCATTACAATTACCATATTATCACCTTCAACTGGGCAGACACGAATCATGGTTCATCCACTGGAAACAATACCAGCGGATTTAATTAAGCAACTTGGGGAAATGTTAGATAGCCAGATCACGGCTTTAAAGAATGAATTGCTTGCACAAGCGTCATACCGAAATCAAGGATTTTATGCCCCAGGGCCACATATGTCTACCACGGGCAATTCGCAAAACTGGACAACTGGTGTCGATCCTCTGAAAGGTGTTTATGAACATCTACCAGGGTGAACGGTAGATCGGTGGGACAAAATCAATCTATGCCTTATTCTCGGGCTCCAGTACCACTAGTTGGCATCACTCAGTACCCAGTCGGGGTAAGCAATCACTCACACGGGCGGACCAGTGTCCCAATAGGATACAGAACAATGATGAATCCCTCACAGGGTTTAGAACCGCTTCCTGTTAGGGATGCCAAACTCCAGAGTTTTAAAAGGGCAGAATCACGAGATACCAGTGGTGAAGGATCTCATGCCACTTGCCCAAAAACCGTTCCATTGGGAGTGCAAACACCTTTGGCTACGGAGAAATTTCCTGAAAACGTCCCACTTGAGGAGCAAACAGATTTTGTCCCTACAGATGTGGATCAGCCAGTTGAGACATCTCGAATCAGACCTATGCCTGATTCAACGATTAATAAGGAGACGTGGAGACCACCAATGATTAGCCCCATAATTCCTAATGTCCAGTTTGCTCCTCCAGTTATGCATGTTTATCTCCACGATGCAACACCAAGGGCCGCCACTTGATGGCATAACATTTCAGCGTCTATGCAGAGCCCTGTGATTGATCCAAGTGTGTTGGCGGATATGCTACACGCCCAGTTCGGCTTAAATGTGAGGCCTATCGGCCAAATGGCTTATCAAAAGCCATACCCAGAGGCCATATTCCACGATCATCCTCTGCCCAGGGGGTTTCGAGTGCCTGATATTTCCACATTTTCAGGTGAGGATGATGCATCCACCATCGAGCATGTAGGGCGGTTTACGGCCCAACTAGGGAAAAATGCGAGAAATCCCTATTATAAAACGCAGTTATTCTCACTCTCTAACTAAAACTGCATTTTCGTGGTTTGCAAACTTACCTCCTGGCCATTTTAGAACGTGGGACGACATGGAGACTGCATTCCATACTCGCTTCTTTAATCCGGTGCCAACTGTGTCAATTATTGACATAGTGGATGCTAAGCAGTTACCCAATGAGTCAGAGATAGCCTTCATAGAGAGGGTGAGGCGGTTGAAGTCACGTTGCTCAACCGCCCTGAGCGACTCTGAGATGGCCAAAATCATGGTTGGGAATATGGCACCTAAGTATAGAGAACAACTGATTGCCCATGAGATTTCAAACTTATCGGCTTTAGCATCTAAGGCCATATGTTTGGAAACTTTGTTAAAAGAGCAAGGTGACTTAGTGTTGTTACCTCACCAACCAGGATGATCAATAGGTAGTAGATGTATAAGGCATCATTGGGATCATATAGAATAAGTTGATACCATGGCCCAAATTTGGCTGAACTTGGGGATGCCTATGATAATAATAATAATACAAAAAAAATTGCAAGTGTTCTACGCGGCTACTACATTTTTTTAAAAAAAGGAAAAAAAAAAGGGGGGGGGGGATTGAAATTTGTTTGCAAGGACCATGGCCAACTGACAAAAAAAAGCGCCAGAGACGGCCTACTAACCCTCCGAGAACAAGAAAAAACTTACCAAAGTCTTCACCCGCTTGAGGGTCAATCAACAGAAATAAAAAAATAAAAAATAAAAAAACTTAAGAGAAAAGTTTTACACATCCAAGGGATATGCCAACTAATGGCAACAAAAGAGTTCAAATTCAAGTTTGGCTAAATAATAAAAGATGAGCCTGAGGAAATAGGAACAACGCTAATAGCCCAAGTTATCACTCAAAACATTCAAAAAGTTTCGTTTTCACTTTTTGAATATTTGAATTGGGGGGGGGGGGGAGGCAACTGTACACCCCAGCCCCTCCCCATGTGTGCCTTCCAGGCCTCCAGCCAAGCACCCCATGGTGGGTTGTTGGGAGGGGGTTGTTAAAGGGGAGGTCTAAGGATCAAATCCCACTCCCAACAACCCACCATAGGGTGAATGTGATTTCACACATGGGGAGGGGTTGGGGTGTACGGTCTGCAGGCCCAGCCCGGAACCCTACCTCGGGCTGGGCCTGCAGACCGTGCACCCCAACCCCTCCCCATGTGTGCCTTCTAGGCCTCCAGCCAAGCACCCCATGGTGGGTTGTTGGAGGTGGAATTTGATCCCATGACCTCCCTTTAACAACCCCCTAAAGGTAAGGTTGTTAACCATATGTGCAGCCCACATGGTTAACAACCTTACCTTTAGGGGGTTGTTAAAGGGGAGGTCTAGGGATCAAATCCCATCTCCAACAACCCACCATGGGGTGAATGTGATTTCACACATGGAGAGGGGTTGGGGTGCATGGTCTGCAGGCCCAGCCCGGGGTAGGGTTGTTACAAGAAGACCCGTCAGCCATCGATAGAGTCAAAGCGGTTACCAAGAGCACTACCATGGCGATTTCACAGATGGCGATTACTGGACGGTTTGTATATACTAAGCAAGGTTGCAGAGGAAGGGACATTCAACATCACATCAACACTCCTCTGGAGATTTTATTTTATCTTAGTTTTTAGTTTAGTTTCTCTAGTTTAGTTCGTAGTTTGTAGCTTGTAGTTGTTTCAGTAATTAAGTTCTTGTAATTAACAGCAGGCAATAAATTCCGTTCTTGTTCATTGTTTTCTCTGATAAAGTTGAAGGCGCAATCCAGCGAAAGGGTTTATTTAAATTCTATCGTCTTAGCCTGTAAAAGGCTTACTATTTGTTGTTATCATGATTTGTGTGATAACACTTGTAATGTTACATTTTATATTGGCCCATATTAATTTTCTTTCTGTATTTTCTTCTTGTGTTTTTCTTTCGGCCATCTAGATTCTAGTGTGTTTGGACTTTGGACCAGTATTTTTGAAGTTCAGTTTCTTTCTTGGAATTTATAGTCAAGTTCGTGTCCTTTTTTGTTTAGTGTGTGCTCGTTCAAAAAAGTGGAAATAGTGAGGCAATGAAGGGGCATTGGGCCCATAAGAGTGGCAGAAACACGGAAATGCCCAAGTAAAATTTTAATTCACTACTTATACTTAGACTTGTAATGTTCGCTGTGTGACGCACAGTCTGCTTATCGGTATACAACTGCTCATGGGAGCATGATAAAGAAGTTTTGGCCTTTTGGGTGAGTGATGCATCTTTTTAGATAAGTAAATTTTGTGGATGAGAAAACGTTAGCATTTTTGCATTAATCTGTAACATAAGGTATTAAGTACCACCAATAATACTCAGACACTATGAACAATGTAACTGACACGTAGTCTCGTACAAAATGAAAAGTACTCAAAAAAAAAAAAAACAAATAAATAGCTGTGATATCAGACACATTTATACAACAAATTATTTTACTCTGATTCATACCCCTATGATTTTGCTAATCATCTACTACCGCCGTCTCAATGTTTTTGTCACGGACTCACCCGGCACGTATGCCAATACATATTTTTTACTTTAATAACTTATATTCTGTACAATAAAAAGTAATAAAAATTTGATTGTCTAAAACTACAAGATTACACAAAACTAACAAGATCTCAATTGACTATATTTTTTCTTACATAACTATAATAAAAATTTGAATCAAACTTAAATAGTGAATAGTATCAAAAAGTTAAACGTAACAATTATACCGAAACGGAGGAAGTATATAAGAGTGTGAACTGAATCGTGTACCATGGTAACATCTGCAATAGATAAAATCGTACACAATCTTTCAAAGAAAGGAATTACGAACGCATTTCTTAAATTTTTATTGGATCGATGTTTTTGTCTTTTTGAATTTATATGAGAAATTATTAATGTTGGATCCAAAAAGCTTTATATTACACCATAAACTGGTCTAACAATAAAAATACATGGTTTTTATGTATTATAAGTAGAATAGCATCGAGGGAACACACTCGGTAGAAATTATTTGTGGTGGGCTAGAACAACTTTCTAGCCCCATTCTATATCATTTTAAAAAGATATTGTATATTATAATCATGATACAGAAATTAAAAGTTCACCTTTAATCATATTCACCAACATCTCATAGTATTTAAACAAATACACCAACAACCGATGTTGTTCGATCATTATCTTCCGGTCATGAAGTGGAGGAAGGAATTTGATCCAGCAACGGAAGTTGTTCGAAAGACGATGGTGTGGGCACGTATGATGGGCTTATTTATGCAACATTGTAAAGAAGAGTTCTTGCATGCCTTCGCCTCCGACATTGGAGAAGTTATTCGGTTCGATAAGTGCACGTTGGATCAGGAGAGGGTTCGGTATGCAAGGGTGTGCGTGGAGCTGGACTTGAATGAACTAGTGTTGGGGAAATTTTTGGTGAATGGACGATGGATTCAGGTCGCATATGAGGGCCTACATTTGATTTGCAATTCATGTGGAAGGTATGGACACTTTACGAGGGATTGCAAGCATAAGGTGGCGACGGCGGATACCCAAGATGTGTCCGGGGATGAGCGGGCAGAGCGAGAGAGGGCGAGGAAGAGTAAGGCGAAGGTTGTGGGGGAAGAACAGGGGGAGACGGAAGGGGGAGATAAGTCGGGGGTGGCTCACAGTAGACTAGAGAGGGGCAAGGATCCTGATGTGGTAGGGGAGTTGTATGGAGATTGGATCACTGTTGACAGGCGGAAGCGCAGGCCGATGAACAAAATCAAAGAAGGGAAGTCGGGGCAGTAGGGACAGCCTCACCGCAGAATAAGTCTGGTGCTGCTAAGGAGGAGCACAGGCCTAAGGGTCATGGGAAGAATGGCGCTGACAAGGATGGGGATAGGACTTAGATTCATTTGAGACATGAGGCGAAGCAGGAGACTAGCAAGAAGGGCTCCGTGATCAATTGTATAAACGGGTCACACGAGGGCGAGGTTGTATGAACATGTCAGGAACGGGACAAGGGCCCGGGGTACCTGAGCATTCTTCCCCCGCCGAAGGGAACCAAGAGGACTAGGGTGACTGAGGGAGAGTCGAGCAGCCGGCAGGATGTGGCGGGCGCGGGGACGTCTTTGGCAATAGGATGGAGAGATTCAGCTATGCCTAAAGGTTATAAGAGCGATACTAACTCCAGAGCGGAATGTTGGGAGGATGCCGTGGAGGGCGTTGAGTAGCGGGTTGGCTGTGCTAACAATCTATATGCCCATGATTTTAATGGCGTTTAAGGACTTTAAAATTTTAGCGTGGAACGTACAGGGTTTGATGGGGGAGGATTCTCACCGTTGGTTGACGAACTGTGTTCGTGCGAATCAACCGGATATTCTCTGTATCATGGAGTCGCATGGCAAATACGATAGGGTTAGGATGCTATTCTGGAGGTTGGGATACGAGGCCTTGCACGTTCAGGAAACAGTAGGGCGTGCGGGGGGATTATGGGTTTTCAAGGCGAGACGATGCTCATGCAATTGTTTTCTGGTGGATATAAGGAATAGGATGGTTAGCTTGGAGCTGACAGAGGGGCGAACCGCTTGGACGCTAACCTTTCTTTATGGGAACCCAATTACTAAAGAAGGAGATTGGATTGGCAAAACCTCCAAGCGCTCGCGGCGAACTTGTCTGGGGCTTGGATGGTCATGGGAGATTGGAACGAGATTATATCGGTAGAGGAGGTCAGCGGAGGTGTTCTCCTCCCAGATCGGGCCGATGAATTCAGGAAGGTACTTAACGGCTGCAATTTATTGGCCGTCCCGTCATTGGGCACTCGATTTACTTGGGTGAGAAGGGTAGGGACGGATAATAGAATCCAAAAGAGGCTTGATAGAGGAGTAGCTAACTTGGCATGGCATGAGTTATTTAGTGAAGGATGCATTCATCATTTGGCTCAGATTGGATCCGACCACTGCCCTTTATTACTGAAGTGTAGCAAGCGAATAGAAAATTCTCGGCGGCCGTTTCGGTGGGAGGCGGCGTGGGCGCACCATCAGGAGTACGGACAAGTGGTGAGGAATTGCTGTGAAGAGTGCTCGGGGGTGGAGGCTGTTGAGTTGATGGACGAATTGGCTAAGGCCTCGACCAAAGTTAATCTGGAAACTTTTGGCAACATTGTAGATTGGAAGAAAAAATTGGAGAGACGGATCCGCGGGATAGAGGAGAGGTTGGAGGTTTGGGATTCGGCATGGTTGGTTCGGTTGGAAGGAGAATTGAAGTCCGAGTTGGAAAGGGTGCTCATACAGGAGGAAAATTTATGGTATCAAAAGGCGAGAGACAAATGGATTCCTTTGGGGGATCAAAATACTAAATATTTTCATGCTAAGACAAAAGTTCATCGCAAGAGAAACAGGATCTATGGCCTGTGTCTGGAAGATGGAACTTGGTCCTCTGATCAGGCCACCCTTCAAAGCCATGCAAGGAATTATTTTGCAAGTGTGTTTGCTGGGCGACCGCGTAACGCAACAGACGAGCAGATGCCACCGCTGCCGGCTGTTACAGAAGCCTGGAAGAATGTCCTGGCCACTACGGTCACCAGGGAGGAGGTTGACAAGGTTAAGAAGCAGATGAGGCCATTTGCTGCGCCTGGTCCTGATGGCTTTCCGGCGGAATTCTATCGGGTTTTCTGGGATCTTCTTGGAGATCGCATGTATCATCTGGTGAAGGATGCCTTCGATTTATGGTCTCTGCCTAGGGATATTGCTCATGCGTTTTTAGTGCTCCTGCCGAAGGTCAACATCCCTCAGTCTATATCCCAGTATAGGCCCCTCACTCTTTGTGATGTCTCCTTCAAGTTCGTCACAAAGGTGATTGCCAATCGCTTGCGGCCCCTTCTATGTGAGTATATTGGACCGTATCAGTCGGCGTTTCTTCCCGGGCGAGGTACACGCGATAATGGGTTGTTAGTTCAGGAAATGGTGTACACGTTGGAAACTTGCAGGAGGGGGTTGAAGGGTGTTATTTTGAAGATTGATTTAGCCAAGGCTTATGACTCGGTGGATTGGGATTTTTTGCAAGAATTTCTAGGGGAAATAGCCATTCCTAGCGCGCTCCAGGAACTCATTATGCTTTGTGTGAGAACGGCCTCTTTTTCTATTTTGTGGAATGGCTCGCGGTTGGAGAAGGTGAGGGCGGGGAGAGGCCTTAGGCAAGGCGACCCGTTGTCTCCTTATTTGTTTGTCATAGTCATGGAGAAATTGTCGAATTTAATTCTGGACGAAGTAGGTAAAGGGAGTTGGCGGCCTATGGCTAGTTCTCCAGGGGGAGTGGCCATCTCTCATGTTATGTTTGCAGATGACCTTGTTCTATGTTCGGAACTAGTTGAGCTGAGTATTCTTACGATTGGAAATTTATGCGGCGCTTTGGGGATCGGTCAGGTTTGATCATGAACTGCAACAAGTCGGCTGCTGTGGTGTCTCCAACGGCAATTGCGGACGAACGGACTTGGATATCTCAGCATCTGGGCATTCAAGTTACATCGTCATTGGGCAAGTATTTAGGATTTCCTATGGTCCATGGGAGACTAAAGGCGTCGCATTTTGATGAGCTTCTGAAGAACCTGGATGGGAGATTAACTGGATGGGCGGCTTCCTTTCTCAATAGGGCTGCGAGGGTAACATTGGCTCGGTCAGTAATGGCAGCTATTCCAAATTATTGCATGCAAGTCCATCTCATGCTGATAACGACTTGTCAGCGCATAGATCAAAAAATTCGGAGGTGGATCTGGAAAGGCTCGCAGGATACAAGGATGCACTTAGTGGCTTGGGATAAAGTCACTCGACCGAAGAGGGAGGGTGGCCTGGGTTTACGGCAAGCTAGACATATGAACTTGGCACTCATGGGCAAACAGCTGGCTGAGTTTATGGCAAATAAGGATAAACTTTGGATTCAGTGGCTAAGGGGTTGATATGGATGTGCCGAAGGAGTATTCCCCCAGTTCCATTATAAAGGCACGAGGGTTTGGATGAATATGGTGAAATTGGTGGAGACTTTTAGGGCTGCGTTTGGTGTGCGTTTGGGCAACGGACATAGTTCGTTATGGTTTGTACCTTGGTGGAAGGGGTCCAGCTTGGGACATTGATGCCTTTTGTGCATACCAATGATTTGGAGCTTCAAATCCGTCATATTATTGTTAATGGACAGTGGTCGTTAAATACCCTTTATACCTGGATGCCGCAAGAGATAAGAACTGAGATTGAGAGCGCGTCGTGTCCTCTGTTAATAGAGAATGTGCGTGATATCATGCATTGGAGAATGGAGGCCTCGGGGGAGTATGGAGTTCGGTCTGGTTACAGATGGATCAGGGGAGAGCTTGCGGATGGTGGCGGGTGGAGTTGGATGTGGCGGAAGGGTATTCCGGAAAAAATAGGGATGCTCTTTTGGCTCATTGCGCATGGATCGGTGGCCACTAATGAAGTGCGACATCATCGACAGATAACCGCTTCGCCGTTATGTGAAATATGTGGAACGGAGATTGAAGGATAGCGGCATGCCATTTTTTATTGTCATTGGATTAGACAAGTTTGGAAGCTGCTTGGAGTGGTAAATATGGAGCAGATTCCGGCCTTGGCGAAGGAGGAGGTTCGACATTGGCTTCACTACATGGAGAAGAAGTGGCGCCAGGTTTTTGTGGCAGGTGTTTGGGTGGCGTGGATGGAGAGGAATGGAAGGGTTTTCCGGGGGACGGAGATGCCTATGCTTGGGCTGCTGTGGAGAATCAAGCAGCTCCAGGAGGCTTTGGTTCGAGTGGAGAATGGTGGGCAGAGATCAGAAGCGGTAGGGAATCTGGTCAGGTGGAAGGAGGGTCGCGAGGAGGGGGTCATTTTACACACGGATGGTAGCGTTATGGAGGATGGCACTCGGAGCGGCTTCGCGGCAGTGTGCAGGTCGACGGAGGAGATTGGAGAGGAGCGGTTGGAGGTCAGTTGGGGCAACGGGATATCTTGGAGGTTGAGTTTATGGTATCCTGCGAGGCCTGCAACTTGTGTCTTCTCTGCATGAAAGGCAGGTAACATGTTATACGGATTCGTTGGAGGCTTGTCGCCTTATTGCGGGACTCAAGAGTACTTGTCATAAATATTGGCCTCTGGTTAAGAGTATTAGAAGGTGCAAGGTTTCCTTTGTTGCGTGCGACGTCCGCCATATT
Source organism: Hygrophila difformis (assembly GCA_030278955.1). NCBI lineage: Eukaryota > Viridiplantae > Streptophyta > Magnoliopsida > Lamiales > Acanthaceae > Hygrophila > Hygrophila difformis. The sequence goes on along the minus strand of JAOANR010000007.1, from coordinate 43,224,122 downwards.
TTCCGGGAAGGAAATAAGGTGGCAGATGCTATGGCCAAGCTGGCTTGTCAGGATTTTCAGTTTTTCACGACCTGGGCGTATCCTCCGGATGCGGTTCTACCCCTGCTCCATGTAGATCGAGATGGCGTAGGTGTGCTTCGGCTTTGATTTGGAAGAGTTTGGTTTTTTGTAATTTTGTAATGTTTTGTTTTTTTTTTCTTTTCTTTTTAGCCGCCGATGAGGCATTGTTTACCGAAAAATTATTTATTATATTAAGAGAATTTTGAAAATTCAAAAAAGAAAAAGAAAAAGAGGAAAAATATATAAAAAAAAAATAAGAAAACACCAAAAGCTGCCGAGCACATGGTGCGTCTGCCGGAGTTACTCCCAAAGAGAGTTGCTATGGCAACAAATTGTTGATGTGGCATGGACAAGGGGGTTGCCAATCGTGAAGGCTTGTGAGCGCTTTAATCAATGTCATATTTAACAAAGTTTATGAGAAGGAAACAGGGTGGCGGATGCATTTGCGAAGAAGGTGACATTTGAGAAAGAATTCTTCACAACTTCGACATTTCCTCATGACCTCGTTTTCCAGTTGCTTCGAGACTGATGGTTTTTGTGTGCTTAGGAAGTGAAGTGGTTTGCTTTTGAGTATGTGAGTGCTCGGGTTTTTATTTTGTTTATTTTTCGCTTTTTGTTTTATTTTTTGTGAGTGCTCGGGTTTTGTTTTATTTTTACCAGATCGGTAATGTTCACAAACAAGTAAAAATGGAAAAAATAAAATTAAGAATCAATAAATCCTTGTCAATCTTCTACACTCCCAATCAGGTGCTGCATATTCAAACTTGTATTATGGAAACACACATTTAACCAAAGCCTTAGAAATAAAAAAAGAGTAACCTATTTGCCAACAACATTCTAGCATCTTGGGTCCAAAGCATGGATACAATTGCGAATTGATACCCCCACCAAGGTTCCTTTCTTCTGGGATATAAAATCAGGCGTCCATCTGCTACAGCAGTAATTGTAGTTCATGCACTTGGAACAAACTCTTGCCTTTTAAAGTTGCTAGAACCACTGCATTCCATGTATAATAATCAGGAGCAACACCCCTCTCTGCCATCTGCATCAACAACATTAATGCTTGGCTCAACTCCCCTTGAATCAGCATCGCATTGATCACTAGCGAGTAACTTTCAGAATCAGCTGAACAACCTCTTATATTCAGGTCATCCAGAAGCCTCAGTGCAGCCCCGGTTTTTCCCTGTTGGCACAAACTGTTGAGTAAAGGATTAAAAGTTGATGCAAGAGGAAAAAAACCAAAGCCAATCATTTCACTGATTAGCTCAATTGGTTCCTTCGTCAATCCTTTCTTGCACATCCCTTGAATCAAAGTAGCATAAACAAGAGCACTTGGAAAGCCTCCTCCTCCACGCATTTCATCTAATATCTGCTTTGCTTCATTGACACTGCCCTTTTCACATAACTGCAGAATTCTTGAACTCCAATTCACAGCACGGGGAAACATATTTGTCATGTAGTTTAGGAACTCATATGCTTGGTTCAGACAATTGTCCCTGTATAAACCATACAAAATGCTATTATAAGGGGCAATACGGCCATCTGAACCACCTCCCGCCTCAGCCATCAATTCAAATATCTTAAACCCATCTTTGGTCCTTCCACAGGAACAAAATCCGTGTATCAGTGTCTCAAATGTGATAAAATTCCAACGCACGCCTATCCTTTTCATCTCTTGAAACATATCACTGGCTGAATCCAACATCCCAGAGTCACAGAAGCCTGTAATCATAACATTGTATGTTTCAGTGTTTGGAAGATGTCCCTTCATTTCCATTTGCTTAAGAACACTACGTGCTGCACAAAATTTTCTAGCTTTAACAAAACCCTTTAACAAAGTATTATAAGCCACTACATCAAGAGTCCCCCCCTTTGCCTCTATCCTCTCCAAAACCTCTACAGCCTCTGAGAGACGACCTGCCTGGCACAATATTTCAACCACCTTCGTCAATGTAACCACGTCTGGCACAAACCCATGAGTAAAGCATTTCTCCACCATCACTAGAGCTTGTACTAGATTGTTATCATCACAATAAGCTGATATTAATATGTTGAAAGTCACTTCACTAAACTCTTTCATTCCATGCATTAGGCTTCTAGCTCTACCAACCTTCTTATTCTTACAAAGAGCATATATTAGTGTATTGTATACCACAACACTAACCTTGACATTATTACTCTTCATGAGTTGCAGTAACGTGAACCCATCGCCTATTCTATTCGTCAGGCAAAAACCTTTCATCAAAATCCCGTAAGTGTAATCATCACCCTTCACACCGCTCTCCATCATTTTCTTCCTATAGAACTCCCTAGCAATATCAATATCCTCCTTGACCAGGATATCCAGAATTGTATTCAGCAGCTTCAAGGAAGGGGCACATTTCCCTAACTTGGGCACCAAATCAAGCACCCTAATCACTTCCCTCACCATTCTAGCACGGCTATAACCACGGGCAACCGTGATGAACATATCATCGTCGACAGGCAAACCAATTGCCGTGGGCATTTCCTCGAGCAATTTGTGGGCAATCCCAAATTGGCGAAAAGTACAAAGCTTGTGGACCAAAGCCCGGTAAGTGGACGGAGTGTGGATGAAATTGGGTATCTTGGCAGCCCATTCGAAGGTTTGGAGCGCTTGGCGGGCAGAATTTTGTTCCAAAATGAGGTCAGAAATTTGCTTATGGGTTGGCAATAAAGCAGATGCAGCAGCGGCTGAGGAAAATCTTGATTGACTGTGTGAGAAAAGCAGGAGCCTGGAATCGGTTTTTGCATTTAGGGGTCTGGAAAAATTGAAGATAGTAGGCATGGATTGTTGCTATTCATGCCTTCCAAACAGCCAAAACTAGATCGAAAATTTGAAATTCAACACGGATACATCAAGTAATGTATCGCATCGCCTTAAGAGGTGTTGTGGAAAATTCACGCTCTGCTCTCTGAGACCATCTCTTAGGGTAGGGTTGGGGAACTTTCTAATATAAACATTTTCCCTCACAACATGTATAAAATAACAAAAAATATACTAGTACTTCATCCGTTCCTTTATAATTGCACGTTAGGTGTTTTGTCACTGTTAATTGGGTAATTTTGATTCGACCTTTTAAAAATATAGTCAAGTGGGATCTTGTTGGATTCGTCTAATCGCATAGATTTAGAATATCAAAATTTCATAATTTTTACTTGTATAAAATTTGAGTTATTAATTGTTAAAGACGTGTATTGGATTGCGTGAAATGTGGATCCGTGACAAATATTAAGGAACGAATGAAGTATTATATCAAAAATTAATTATAAATATTTTAACTTTACATTAGGGGCGACAACTGTAATCTATGAGTCGCCATGTTTTGGGTTCGATGGTGAAATTATAGAGAGTTGCCTTCTACTATGACTAAAATTCACAAAGTTATATAAACATTTATAATAATTTTTTTAGCTCGGGAGCAAAATTATAGAAAATTATTTTCAACCATAGCTAAAATCAGTCACATAATTCATTCATAATCCTATCGAATTGTTATTTATATTCGCTCGAACCGAAACGGGGTTCGATAGCAATCTAAATCGCTTCAATATGCGAATCAAATCGTTGAGATTGGCTAATTGAAACAAACATAGAGGCGGGGGAGCAGGGAGTGGCGGACCAGGCAGCGCTTCCAACTTGTGAAACCAGGCGGAGCAGCGGAGAGAGGCACGGTGGGGAAGAGAGGGACTGAGGGAGAGACGCAGACGGCAAAACAGAAAGAAAAAAATTAGGCAAACAGTGGGCGGGAAAGGGGGAAGGAGATGGGAATAAGATTAACAGTGTATTTATTACATTTAAGACTCATGTCTGTAATCAATTACTTTTTTAGTTAACTCAAAAAAAATTGTCTGTTTCCAACAACTGTATTTAGTCTCCCCAATCCCCACCGCGCACCCAAAAGTTTTCATTTCTTCTTTTCTTTTTTAATTTTTCTTTTCATCATATTTGGTTATATACCCTAGACTCTAGCTAGAAATTTTATTTTAAATTTATATGAATATATTAGATTGAGTACAATTTTGAGTATTTTGAGTATGGGTGAAGAATAAGTACTGCTACTCGTACTCGAATTGAGAGGGTATATATCGAATTATGATTTAAAAAAGCGAATTGAAGCAGTATACTCTTAGTGAATCAAAAACTTTTAAACTAGCGAATTGCGAATCGAACTTCGTCCCCGTATCGAAGCGAACTCCAAATTATGTGACACTGGCTAAAATAGAGACTACACTATATAGTACAAAATTAAAGGCTAATTTTGAACTCGGGGGACGGGCGCCCCCCAAGCCACTACATACTTCGGCCACTGAGGTCGACCAACTTATAAATCCAACCACATGGTCCCTTTTGGTCTCCTCATCCTTGGCCAATTGGATGGGGACATTTGCTTCCTTCACATTGGTCAACTAATTTTTATAAAAAAAATCCCATTAAAATTATTGTTTTTTAGGTTTTAAAATAAAAATAAATAAAAATTATATCAAATTTTATAATTTTTCATTCTCTACAAATAGAGACCACTCTTGCTATATTTTTATTAAATACATAATATATAAATTTTGCTACATTTAACATTTTAAAATTTATATAAAATAAAAATAAATAAAATATATATTTTTGATACATTAATTTTTTAATATATTAACATAATTTAAAATAATGTGAGTTGATGTCCTCTGGCGATTTCGCAGGCGATTTTCACAGTGCTTCCTTTTATGGTTTCCGAGCTCGCAAGCCATAGATTTCTTCCTTGTTTTTCAATTTTCTGCTTGCTCACTTGAATTATTGCTCTGTGTAATTTTATTTATACAAGTTCACTAAATAAAAAATACCCAAACCACACGGACGGAGATATGGGTGATGGTTCTAGGGTTTCGTAGGCAACAGATGTAGGGTAGGAATAGCCACCGGATAAACCTAAGTGGGGTCCGGCGAGAGAAGGAATTTCCTTCCGGGATGTAATTAGACAGGACCGGCTGCCTCTACATCTCCTGGAGAGCTGCGGGACCTTCTGGCGGAAAATTTTGTATGTTCTTCTTTGGATGAGGGGAAATACAAGATTGCTCTGTTTCACAATTGATGAGAAGATCTTTCAGAAGGCCTGTCGTCCCTGGGAAGGAGCTTTGGTTATAAAAGTTATGGTTACAACAGTGGGTTACCTTACACCGAAAGATCGTCTTGGAGGACTCTGGAAGTTGACGGGTTCTTTTGATCTCATTGGAGTCGGCCATGGTTGCTTTGTGGTTTGTTTTGATCTTGACACAGATAGGGAAAAAGTGATGACCGGTGGACCATGGATGATCTTTGATCATTATGTGGCCATTATGACATGGTCACGGGATTTTGACCCTGCCACGATGCAAGTGAATAAGACACTTGTCTGGGCGAGGATGTATGGATTAGGTTTGCCTCACTTTCAAATAGATATCTTGACAGCTTTGGCGTCTAGTATTTGTCGAGTTGTTAGGTTTGATGCTGCTCTCTCTCGAAAACAGGAGAGAATTTGTTAGAGTTTGTGTGGAATTGGATCTAGAAAAACCTGCTAGAGATAAATTTATGGTTAAAAATAGTTGTATCAAGATCTCTTATGAAGGGTTACACTTAATTTGCACTGGCTGTGGACATTATGGCCACTTCCCGAGAAATTGCTCTAGTACGGGGGACAATACTCCGAGGGATAAGGCACTGAGGGCTCCTGGGAAGGATGATCAAGGAACTAACAATAATAAGACGATGGAAGTGGGAGAACACATGGAGGAGGATGTAAACACCATCCAAGCGCCTGGATGACCGTTGTTCGGTGCCGTAATAAAAACCCGAAAAAGGTGCACGAGAAGATGGGCATGCATCACCAACAAGGCTCCCGAGCTACAGAGGTAAATACTACTCCTTCTACTGCCACTAAGAAGGTTGACAAAGAGGACATTGGTGCATGTCATGATCTGGTGCCTATTGGAGCTACGTCGACTTCGCAACATATAGAGAGAATGGCAGAGGGAACATATAAGATGTTAGGAGTTAAAAGGGTTAGAGTTGACCAACGTTCACGCGGAATTTTGCATCAGGGTGATTCCCCATTACTACTTATGAATATAGAAAATGAAGATAGGTCTGTACAGGATGAGGGTAATCATTTGGAGGATGCGGAAGATGCGAGCATGGGATCGGTGTCCCTAGGTTGTCTGGCTCTTCTATTTCTTAGGTATTTTATGGAATTTAAAGATTGTACTTTAATTTCATGGAATGTTAGAGGATTAATGAGCCGCGATGCCCGACGGTGGATGGGATCTGTTTTACAAGAACACCCCCCGAATATTTTATGTTTGATGGAACAAGGTCCTTTTTCACGTGTACAAAATTTTTTTTCTTGAAAAAAGGGTATACATATTGAAAAAAGGGTATAATGCATAAGTTGTGGCATTTCCTTATGTTTAATTGATAATCTAGTGATTTTATTGGTGGAAATTGTGGCATTAATGGCTAGAAACTATGATTCTGAGTGTGAATGTTAATTTGTGGTCTCATTTCATAATTCTATGTGTTTTAATGTATTTTGTGTTTGAGATTACATCATTTTAGGTGTTTTTAGCAAGCTAGAGGCCGGAGGGACTTGAAAGAAGTCATTGGAAATCTACAAACCTAAACAGAAGGAAAATGATGATGTGAGATCGCACGAGAAGTCGAGCCGCGACTCGATGTCACGGCCAGAGGCACCGTGCGGTCGTCGTGCGGTGCGTGTTGATTCGTGCGCCATCACCGTGCGGGTCCCAAAGTGCGGCCCATCTGATGCTGTTTCGAGGTTTTTCATGTACCGGAGCATAAATAGCATTTTTCCAGACCTGATTCGGGTTTCGCTTTTCATTGTTCACCCCAATCCTCAGATTGTTGTTGCTTTGTACTCTGAGTAGATGATGCAGCAGTTGATATAGATTCAGAATTTGCACTAAATCAACATTCTCATAAAGGTCAAAAAGCACAGTGTGAACCAACTCTGAGTAGATGATGCAGTAGTTTGATTTGGTTTACGGTTTAGGGACTTGACTGTTATGTTGAAGCCTTTTTATGATTTGACAGAGAGTTTCTGGTTCTTCTTATGTGACTGCAAGTCGTGCTTTTGAAGAGATATTGAATGTTGATTGTCACTTTAACTTGTATTGTAATGGTACATATAGAAATCTTTCTCTTATGGCTGAAAAAATGAAAGAAAAGTGCAACAAGTATTGGGGTAACCCGGAAAAGATCAATGTTATGATGTTCATTGCTGCCATTCTTGACCCTCAAAACAAATTCAAGTTTGTGAAAGTTTGGGATCAATAAAATGTGGAGGATATATTGCAGAAGTTATTTGATGAGTATTGTAGTTCATCTTCAAGTGTAAAGGTTGGAGTTAGTTGTGGGAATGCTTCTAATGCAAGTCAAGTTGAAGTGACAAATGAGGGGAAACAATAATCTGAGGTTTTAAGGGCTCTTTTCTATCGAGAGATGGGTTTGGAAAGTGAGGAATCTGAATCTGAGCTTGACAAATATCTTAGTACTGAATGTGAATTCTATTCTACAGATTTTGATGTCTTGAGTTGGTGGAAAGCAAATGCCAAAAAATATACAGTCCTCTCTTTGTTAGCTCGCGATGTTTTAGCAATTCCAGTTACTACTGTTGCATCTGAATCTGTATTTAGCACAAGTGGATGAGTTATGGATCCCTTTAGAAGCTCGTTATCTCCTAGCAACGTTGAGTGTTTGATATACACTCAAAACTGGTTTAGAGAATGTATAAGACCAATTTCAATTGAAGAACACTTGGATGCACTTGAACAGATAGAGAAAGGTATTCCTAATTTCCTATTTTATATTACATATAAGTTCATATTTATAATATTTGAATTATTAGTAAATCTTATAATTTCTATTATTATTAAACTAACAAAGACTAACATTTTTATTTGTGATGATTGAATATATGGCTGGTATAAATTTAGCCCCTCCGGTGCTTGATGGCCATATTTGGCAAAACAGCTAAATCCAATCAACTAATTTGTCTCACAATATGGGATAAAATAGCTTATTTAAAAAGACAAATTAACTTAAAACAGTGTTCAATAAGCTCTTTTTGAAACCGCTGCAGATAGCAGCTTTTTGGATTTTAGCTTATTCTAGACAAAAAGTTAGTCTCGAAATTGTCAAACAACCAATTTTAACTAATTATTACTCACAAAATCAGTTAACAGCTAACAACTAATTTCCAAACAGGGCCGATGTATTTTGAGGTTTTAGCTGATTGGGTAAATTTTTATTTGTTCTTTGTTCACTACATTTTGTATTATATTCTCTTGGAGCTCTTATTTGAATTGAAACAATGATATGTGGTATTCATATCCAATAAAGTATTATGTTAACGGCTATGCTTATTCATTCATATCCAAAATGTTTTTCCTTGTGTACTATTGGCGTAACTAGTTGTCTATCTATGGTTTGTTCTGTTCTATTTGCTCTCTTTTATATTGTAACTTACTTAATTTATGCGGAATACTGTGTTGATTGCTTGAAACCGAATGTTGTTGCAATCTGATATTATTTCTTTTCTCTTAAATTAATTTAGTCTTTTTACGTAAATCATGGTCCAAACCGAACCAAACCGTAAAATTTACGGATTGATTTGGTTTGGTATAATCAAAATTACAGTTTGGTTTTATTTGGTTTGGCCCTAAATCGCCAAAAATCAATCCGTAATCACCCCTACACAATACAAACTTTTTTAAAATTATTACAATCTTATTCAGATTGGCACATATCGAAAATACCATCCTTTTCTTGGAATCTTAAGAAAACAACCCGAAATTTCAGTGCACACTTTAGCATCTCAAAAGTTGAATTCCAGCTTGTTCGATAATCATGAATCAATTTTCTCCCTAGTATCTAAAGTTGTTGAGCCATATCAGCAAACGTCAGCATTCTTCCATCTATACGATTTATATAATCAATAGAATCTTTGATCTTTTCACATATATCTTGAATCTCACTTAGTCTATCTTGAACCATAAGATTCATAATATGGGCAGCACAACGAACGTGAAATAATTTTCCATATCCCCAATAGCCTCTTTGCCCTTCCAAGGTTCTCTTTCAAGATCTGAATTGCCACATCATTGTTTGACTCTCAATTCCACATCTAGGGGGTGGAATATCGATAAAGTTTAGAACCCTCTTTCGAAGATTCCAATCTCCATCAATCCAATGTACTCAATTTTTTGATTCTTTGATTTCCATAATTTTGTAGTGATGCTTATTTTCCTCACTTTCTTTAATAGGTTCTGAAGCTTTTAGGCACAAACCTGCTACATAACTCTCAACTCTCTTTAAACTATAATTCTTATAGGATTTTTTCAAGAGCATGCCTAATTTGCCTGCCAAAAGCGCACGGTATCAAGCTTGCAGTATTTATTTTTAATTGTCGGGATCGTTCTCTAGAGAGTTACACGATAGAAGTGCTTTAATAGCATTATAGATCTTAGAACACCAATATATCCTTTGGTTCATGGTGGTGTAATGATTTTATCTAATGAATAAATGCTGAGAAATAAAGTGCATAAAAGTTATAAAGAAAATAAAAGAGAACTCTATTAAAAGTAAGCATAAAGGGATAGAATGAATTTATGAATTATTGAGTTAAAAGATATTGTGGACTAAATGACAATCAAACAAAATGGGACTATGGTGGAGCAGTCATACTTCAATGTTAGGAATAAAACGAAAGCTCATTGAGACTAGATAAATCCTCTATGCAAGTTAATCAATTCTTCATGTCTTTGATCACTTTCCCAAGACAAGTACTGGTGATCCAGTGTCATGACATTTTAAGCACTAAAATCATGAGATACTATTGCTAAGGAATGATCGGTCAGACTCATTTCCTAGCAAAAGCTTTTAGAATTATCACTTAATCTGTCTCTTTCAGATTCAGATTAAGTCATTGAAAGCTCAAGGTCACATCTAAACCATCATGCACTAATCTGAACTTGAAGTTGTCCTCTTTATTACTTTGAGGATATGAAGATATCTTATGCCCCTATCTTGGATGTCCTCTACAAGAAATGAAAAAGCTAGTATTTAAATCTATCATCCAAGGGTTACACAAGACTCAAACTTCTCAAAGTAATTCCATCAAGTATTTGTAAGAAATAATAGTCTTGTAAGTATACCAAGATGAAATTTCTAATCAAAGTCCTTGACTTATCTGGACTACTCAGATTCATACAGATGCATTAGCATGAGATTTCTATGTAAATAAATCTAAACACCCATGACTTAACTCAGGATTAATGAAATTTAGTAAGTTGTTTAACCTCCTACCTATAGCATATGATTAGGATATCATAAGGCTATGAACCCTGGAAGTTAACTCTTGCAGATTCTCATTAATTATTGGGACAAAAGATGGTTTTTGAAACATCTTTCCCTTTTAAACGACATGTACTATGTCCAACTAAAGAACAAGTTTGTTCTTAATCAACCTGAATAAATGATGTTTGAGAAAACTTGTATCATCATCTCTCTCAGTGTGCTTGTGAAAGTAATGATATGTAATTCAAATATGAAATGTGAATTTGTATTAAGAGGTAGGAATACTCAACATAGTCTGGAAAACATATCAAAATATCATAGATAAGAGTAGTAATATATGTATAAAAAAACGATGAGGGTTCTGAATCCTCTTAAGCAAAATGCGAGGGTGTCCCAGAATATAGAATAGGAGCTAGACAGAATTAGAAAATTACTTTCCCATGAAAAAGATTTGAGAAATAATTCTGCAAAATAAGTGTCCAAGATAGCTCGCAGTAACTATCTTGAGTTTCAAACTATGAACACTCTAATTTTCCGCGCGCTATATCTGTACAGCATGGAGGGAGCTATTATTCATAGAATTTTCCTCAGATTTGGGTAATACCGAGAATTGAATCCCTCACAGCAAGATCTGTGAAGAATGCAGCGAGGTTACTCAATTCCCACTTATAAAATAAGGGATATATATCTATAGGGGAAAAGTCCTTGGCTTCCTAAAAATAGGAACCAATTCTGACGCTACATCAGGATTGTTTCCTCGCTTTGTCCAATTGAACATCACGAGAGTCCTGATATAACTTGTTTTAAGAGTAAAATTATAGGATTACTCCTCGCACCATCCTTGTGATGAATGTAGCGAGGATAAATCCTTATATGAAGGAAAATGCTATATTCTGAGATTGACTATAACTCCTCCTCGCAACATTCATTCATTGAGAATACAGCGAGGATAAAATTCGAAACCTCAGGGAGGTTAAGAATTTAAAGTTGTTTAGTTCTTAAAGATTGTCACGCCATGATTAACACTGCGTGGGTCTTTAGGAACTTCAAGTAATCCTAACATTAATCTTTAAAGATTGCATTAAGAATTAAGATCAAAGTATACTAAAAACTGGAGATATCATGAAATCAATAACTCTGCTAGAATAATACCTAACTCGATTATAATATTCAAATTTCCTGAGAAATTTTGTCACACAGATTATAAATTGAAAAGATGATACTAACATGAATCCGTGAATCTGACTAACAACTTATGATGATATTCAAGCCAAACATTGAATTCGAAGTTTATACTACTCTCAAACAGAATTTGAGAATACCGAATTCCGCTGTAACCATTCAAGATTGCAATCAAAAGATATTAACAAGAGATAAAACGTCTGATCTTCTTTCATATATCATAATTTGCAGAAGAAAATATAAACGAGTACACCTGGAAATCTGATTAAAATCAGAATATCGCGAATTTGATTGATGAAGTCGGTAAAAAGAAGAGGGCGATCGTCGTAACGATTGAACAGAATCATCCTGATAGCAAATCCTCTCTCCAGAATACTCTCAAACTAATCTACTAAACAGAATTCAAAGAAATCTAATTGTAAATCGGATTACAAATCTAAAGAACACAAAGATAATTTGCAGAACTAAACCCTAGCTAACCTACCTATGAAAACTCTAAAAATGAACGGGAGAATTTGAGTTATTCTTTCGTCCTCCAGTTAGTTGAGCTGATCTCCCCAGGGTCCTATTTATAGATGTGCACAGACACTTCTTTCCGCCTGGGTGATAACCGCTCGCGTCAGAGTAGCTCGCCTCACGCCTTGTCCTAGTTCCTTCAAAGCGTGAGTTACTATGAAGTTACTTTTCTTGTTAAAGCGAGATAATTCTCAATCTTTCTTCAAATGACTTCCTCTCACCATAACTCTTCCAGCTTCACAACTCGCATAGTCTTCTTTTGCACGCGATGTCGGTCTGATTATCGCGTAGCCTTCAGTTTTGCACCTTTTCCTTGAACTTGTCCGGATTTCAACCTTAAGGTCCTCGCGACGTTCCCATTCTTCCCTCGCAATGTTTTTTGCGAGCTTACAGCTTGTCTCCTGCTTAATCAACAAAGCAATGATTAATTCATATAAAAACATGGCGTGAAACACTTATGTTAAAATCTACAACTTTCAAGCTATTTTTATGCAATTTCCAAATATCTTCCTGATCTTTATCTTTACAAAATCTTTTCATAACTTTTCCAATTCTTCATTGAAAATCTACGAAAAATAAGATCAAACACTATCTTCAAGACACAAATTCAGATAGAAATGACAGTCATGAATGACCGTCATCAACATCCTCACATTTAGAACCACTTGTCCTCAAGTGTTAAGAAACTTATAAAGTTTCAAAGAACAAGTCCAGATTGTGGCTTCCAAAATTTAAATATTATTGTAAGAGCTTTCCTGGATCATTGCCTTCTCTTTTCCAACTATCTCAAGCTCAACTCATTCAACTGATTGATGCTTCATACCTGACTTCTAATTTACCAGACTTCATAAAGATATTAACAAAAGTAATTTGCATTTTTGTGAATTACTGTTTTGCCCCTTAGTTAGTCAAATTTCTCCTTTCACGCTCAATCCTGTCCAACTCATGTGCATACTTTGTGCTTCTGAATTCTTGGCCAAAACTGAAGATATTTGAAAAAAAAAATTTAAAGGGGTGGCTTTTCATGGATTTTTCAATAGCTCGGTTTCACATCATGAGGAGGAATCTCATATCCTAACATTGCAGATGAAACAACTCCCCTACCCTTAACCTTGTTCTTTTTAGAGTTTCTCAACCCTTAGGTCAGAGGGGTAGTTATGCTAGCTATGTATATCCACATTATTTTACCACGTTTGTTTCTATAATTTCCCTTATTTCGCCCTTAAATCCATCATTCACTAATATGCACACTCATCTTTCAAGAGAGACCAGATTAGATCAATCTTTCCAACCTTGGTGCAGTTTGTTGAGTATGGTATGCCAATCACTTAAGTCAATAAAATCACAAAATCTTCAAATTATTCATCCAGTAATGACATCAATCAATTTCAAAGTTCTCAGCTCTCAACAGTTGTCAAGAGCGGCTCTGCATGCAGTCAAAATCTTTAAAATGAATGTTTCTGTAATCAGCCACTTAGACTTAGTCTTCTACTTCTTTATTAATTCTCTATCCCACCTGAGGTTATAGTTCCAATTATCAAAGCATAAACCATATCACAGAATTCTATCTTACAGAATGACTCTTACATTAACTCTACCCTAGGGCAGATTCACAATTCTTAAGGAGCAATGAAAATTTCAAGAAGAGAGAAATAATAAAGGGAAAACTGAGAAGAAAATAAACAGAAGAGAAAAGGTTTCAGAAACTCCCTTGTGATCTCAGGATGGACCTGCATCACTACTTGGATCTTTTGGTGGTATCGAGGGTGGCTTCTTCAAGTCCGAAACTAAGTTGGCAAGGATTTCTACTAGTTTTGTATTGTTTTGCTGCTCCTGCTTCCTTAGCTCCATCTCCCTCTCTCGTTCCTGTCTTCTTTCCTCAAGTTCTTCTTTCCTTAATCTCTCAAATATTTCCATCTCCTCTCTTCTCATTCTTTCTTGTCTATCCCATTCTTCCTTCCTTATCTTCTCCTTTCTTTCCATCTCTTCTTTCCTGAGTTTCTCTTCAGTTTGAATTCTGGTATGCTCAAGCTCAATCCTTTTCTGTTCCATCTCCCTTTGAATGTGCTTGTCTTCTGACATAGTTTTCACTAGCATTTCCATGGACTGTGCAAAGCTTTGGATTGAAGTACTCATATTCTGAGATTCATCCACTGATATTGTGTTCCTCATTGGTTGCCTTATCGGTTGAGATGGTGCAGAAGTATCTTCGAGCTCCTCATCTTCAGGAATAGCATTTAATGCAGGAGATGTTGCTGAAATCTTTGTCCTTTTCACTGCAGCTCTAGACTGAGATGATTTTGATTTTGAAGGAAGCTTGACTTGCTTGGCCTTAGGGGATGGTACTTTTAAGCCTGAACCTTCATATGTCTGTTCCTCTAGATCTGGCATTTGATAAACCAATTCTCCCCTTAAGTTGTCCACTGGCAAGGGAATAGGAGGATCTATCCTTATAATCTCTGTTAAGAATGGTGTCATTGACACTCCTTGTTTTTCACAAAGCCTTCTGATAAGATTTGGGTAGGCTAATGCTGCGTCTTCCCCAACTCTTAACTTAATGACACTGAGCACATGGTGTGCAGCACTACACTTTCTTCCTGACCAAAGCAAAGCAAATCCCTTAAAGGTTCCAGCAGAAGGCCCTTGGAAGTTAGTAGTGGGCCTGAGCTTTGAGTAATAAAAATCAAGGGTTGGCATATACTCAGGCTTCAAAATCAAGGGTTGGCCCTTGGAAGTTAGTAGTGGGCCTGACTTTTGGTTGCTCCAGTAGAGGTGCCTGTATTAAATCATTCAGAGTCTCTACAGTGACTTGCACTGTTTTACCCCTAATCCATGTTGTCTCAGCCTCTACATCAAAATTAGCATAAAACTCCCTGGTTAATTCCACATAACCACACTTGTGGTTGTGTCTCATGAAGATGTCCCATTCATTAATCCTTCTCCAGTAATTGATACACTTGTGACTCAGGCACTTAGGATGAAATCCTTTGTCTAGGACAATCATCTTGGACATTCCCAGGTAGTTCTCTAATGCTTCTTTTCTTCCATTGGATTTAACCTTAATTTCCTCCTCAGTGAACTCAGTCTTTTTCTCAATTTGTCAGGAATTTACAATCTCACTTTTAGGCTATTCTTTCCCCAATAACTCAAAGGCATAAGCTCTGGAACTTCTTTTCCAGGGGAAGATCCTTCAGAAGTATCTGATTCACTTCCTTCAGATTCCTGTGCTTCTTCCTGATCATTTTCAGCATTTTCATTTCCTTCACCTTCTGACTGATTTCCTTCTTGAGCAGGTTCTACATTTCCTTCCTGAGCTATTTCCTTCCTGAACCTCCTCAGTATCATTGTGTTGAAGGTTACCTATGTCTGACTCATGAATCAATGATGTAATGGTATCTATCTTCTCAGTGGCCTCTAAACTTTGCTGGTTCTGAGCTTCTGTGGGCTCATTCTGTACAGGTTCAATCAACAAAAGCAGGACAGCAGAGGGTTCTGAAACAGCAGTTTTCTGAATTCCAAAATGCTCTTCCGCTTTCTTCTTCTGATCTTCAATCCAAACAGGATCTTGCATCTTTGAGACTGCCCTCTGAACTACCTCTTTCCTAATTTGAGATGGAAGAACCTATTGATTCGTTTGATTCTCAGCAAATGTTTGTGCCTTGATACGTTGGTCAATAGTCTGCTCAACCAAATACTCTCTTTGCTGTTTCTCCTTGGTATTTTCTTCATACACAACCATCTGCTTATCTTGGTTCTCCTGGATTTCATTTCTTTGGATTTCTTCTCTATAGGCCTGAAGTGCTAATGGACTTGGCTCCAATACTTGCTCAAAATTTATCTGTTGTTTCACTTTTCCCAGTTCCAACTCAAGCTTGTTTGCATATTCAGCTGCTTGTTCTACTGAAGTATGTGCATTTCCTCCTTCTCTGGCCAATTTCCTGAACTTCTTGATTAATCCTTCCAAAGACAAAGTCATATTTCCCACAGTAATTCCATGCAAGTTCAGATCTTCGAACTCTTGCAAATCCTTGAAAAATCCTTCTTTAATTGTATTCCCCACCAGCTTATTGACTTGATCAAAAACTTCTTGATCAACTGAATCTTGTGCTGGTGGTGAATTATGTACCAACTGATCTGCTGCTTTAGGAGAGTTGTTAACTTCCTTAGTGGGATCTTCAAGGGTTTCATGTTCAACTCCTTTTTCTGGTAATCCTTCTAAGTTAATCTGACTTTGAATTAAAGTTTGATTAACTTGAGCCTATTGATCCTCAGCCTGTCCTTCCAAGCCCTTCTCTGTAATGGCCTCAGTCTGTTGAGGTTCAGTGGTTGGATCTATTGGTTCTTATGCTTCAGGTTGATATTCATCAATACATGATTTCCAACCCTCTGGATCAATGTCTCCCAGTTTCAGATTGCTGAAAGGAACAAGTTCCAATCCTCCTGTATAAGGCACTATTCCCAAAGCTGGTTCAACCTTTTCTTCTTCAGAACTGATCTCATGTACATAATACTTAGATTTTTTGGCCTTCATCTTTATTCTGTAATTCTTGACAGGTTTCTCAGGCTCCTTTACTTGTTGATTTACCTTCTCAGGAATAGGTTCCTGCTGCTTCAAGGGCAACTTTCCCTTTCTTTTATAAGTAACAACTTCCTTCCTTCCCTGAGATGGTTGTAACAACTCTTTATTCTCATCCATCAATTGCCTCGATTCTGGAGTTCCTCCCTTCAAATCCTTAACCTCTGTAATTGCTAGTTCACCCCCTTGTTTCCTTTTCTTAGAGGGTTGACTAGTCTTTCCAATCACTTGTTTCTTCACCTTACTCCTACTCCCTTTCTTACGTACAGTAAGTGGTACTTCTTCTGAAGAGCTTGAGCTAGGAGTATTGTGCTTTCTCTTCCTGGTAGAAACTTTCTTTTTACTCTTCTTCTCATTGACCTGAACAAATTCATTCCATTCACGATCTCTCTTTTTCCAGTCTTTTAAATACTTATCAACATGAGCCTGGAGCTCATCATATGTGCTAATCTCTTCAGGTTCTTTCTTGATATGAAAGTCTTTGCCCAAGCCTTTAAGCATGACATTCATCCCACTCTTGTTTAAATATCTCTCATTCCATGCATCCCAATCATCCATGACTACTTGTTGAATTTTTCCTTGTGTCTGATCAGTGTATGCTCTATGTTCCTTATAGGCGTTTTCTGTACACATCTGATCATATCTCAAGTACATCTCAATAAATTCCTTATTCCTCTCCTGCACAACTTCATGAACTTCTTGTTGGAGAGGTGGAGGCAATCTCTTCATGATCTTATTTGGCCTATCTGTAATGAGAATATCTACATCAGCTGGTGTTATAACTGGGGCTGAGATCTTCATGTATTTATCGGTTCTAACCCTTCATTAATAACACTCTCTAAAGATGTTCCTAACTATACTCTGTGGTGTCTGCTTTGCATCCGACCTTTGTTTTCTATTCTTTCCTGTTCTCTCAGCTTCCCTTCTTGAGCCTCCTTAACCCATGCTTGCTGCTCAGGCATTAAATCAGCAAAGTTTTCCAGTGGAAACTCTTCATCATTTTTTCTCACGAGCCCTGGCCTAAGGATCCTCTTCTTGAAATTCTGCCCTTTGTTCCACTCATTCATATTTCTTATCCAACTGTTCTGGTATCCTGGATGGTTTTGAGAAACTTGCTCCAATCCATTTTACCTTGTTTGGCCTTCTGAAAATAGGAGTTCAAGGGCATGTCTAAGATTTATCCGAGCATCAATGATTCTATCCCTTGCAAAGTTTGTAAGAAAATCCTACTCGGCAGGTCCCTTCTTGTTCAAAGATGCTGGAGGCATATACACAGGAAGTGCCTGCTGAGGGTCATAAACTCGGGCATTCTTGATCTCATTTAACTTGCAACAATATTTAGTCAACCTCTTCACATACTTTGGCAAGGGTAGTGGATCAAAGTATTCTAACTCCAACCCCGCATGGTCCTTGGGGTTGATGATTCAGTAACATTCTTGATTCCACTCTGCCATAAATCTCTTTTCTCTTTCTAGCAGCCTTTCCAGTTTGACTTCCTTAGGATAATCTGCTTCATTCTTAAGGTCGACCAAATGTAGCTCCCAAAATTATAACATCTTGGCCCAGAATGCGTATTCCAGATCGATCTGAAGTGATTCCTTTTCTTTGGGTGGAATATGCTGAATTATTAATGGATTGATTAGAAAATTGGTGGTGAAATCTCCATACCGCTCCATCCATAGGCCTTCTGAACTTGCTGAACAAAGCTTTCTGTATTTCTCTTATTATAGATTGCCCTTTCTTCCTTATCTGATTCAATAGCTCGGGCTTGGAGTTCCTCATACGTCATTTTGTGGATCCTTTAGAGAAAACAAGGAAATTTGATTAAACCAAGGTCACCATCCTCACATTTAGAGTTTTGCTCTAAATGTGAAGGTATATTTTCGAACAGAATATCACTCAAAATTTCCTCTCCATCCTCACATTTAGAGATTTGCTCTAAATGTGAAAGTGGAAAGTGTAAATCGGAAAGTGTAAATCTTCTGAACTTGCTGAACAAAGCTTTCTGTATTTCTCTTATTATAGATTGCCCTTTCTTCCTTATCTGATTCAATAGCTCGGGCTTGGAGTTCCTCATACGTCATTTTGTGGATCCTTTAGAGAAAACAAGGAAATTTGATTAAATCAAGGTCACCATCCTCACATTTAGAGTTTTGCTCTAAATGTGAAGGTATATTTTCGAACAGAATATCACTCAAAATTTCCTCTCCATCCTCACATTTAGAGATTTGCTCTAAATGTGAAAGTGGAAAGTGTAAATCGGATTTGAAAATGGTTAGACAGATTTTTAATGGTGCAGAGTTTTCACAGAAATTATTTTGGCAAAATATAATGCAAATAAAATCATCCAGGGTCTGTAGCAGCATTCAAAAATTACAGATATGAAAAGAACTTATAATCTAGTGTGCAAAAAGAAGAAATTACAGTCCAGCTGCACTTGGTAAAACCATTACAATGATCAGTGACTACACATGTCATACAATAGATTGTAGGTACTCCGTATTGGTTTCTTGGCCAATAGTGATTATCATAATATAGACTCCTTTGTTTGCAAAATTTCCTTCTTGGGTGTCCTAAGAAGGGAGAATAAAACTCAGGCTGATCTGCCATCCATCTTCTAACTTGATGTTTTAGTTCATTCAGCCTGCGCCTTGTAACACCGCGAAATTCATCCTCATAAGGTTTCAGAAATTTAGCCGTAGCACTTGTCAATTAAGTTAGCCAAAGGGCGAGCCTGACTGACAAGTGTGGCGGTAACATTCTGACAAGTGTGGCGGTAACATTCTGAAACCTTATGAGGATGAATTTCGGGGTGTTACACGCCTATTCTTACAAAGACTGGCAAATAGCCATATTCCTTTTTCCTGATCCTCGTTCCCCACTCCAAAGAGTAAAAGTCTTCAAGAGTAGCTCTTTGCAAGACCAAAGGGTGATTAGTAGCCTTATTCATTGCCTTACAAACTAGTTTGCAATCGAAGACAGTATCTAAATGATCAAAAGCCAGTCTGGAAAGGATATCCCCAAGAATCTCATAAGGAAGATCTGTGATCTGAGTTTCCCCTGATCCAGATTCCTTCAATGAAGCCCTCAGTTGCTTTTAGGCACTTCCGATTTCAACACTGACCACAGTTAAAACATTAATGAAAATGTAATTCAAAGATAGGCAAAGAAAAATATATAAATACAAGGAAATGAAACAATTTGAAACATAATAGGGAGTTCATTGTTCAAGAAGGGAAATACAAGAAATTACAAGTGAAAAGAAAAGTGGAATGCTTAATAGTAAAACTATTCCAAATCCAGCAGCTCAACTTCATCTTGCTCTTCCTCCTCATCAGAGTCAGTCCACAATTCTTCATTAGCCATGACTTCCCCACATGCTAGCCTGAACTGTCTAACTATATCGAAGAACTAACAAGGAATACTGTTTAGTCTGACATTTAAAGGTAGCAATTCACGTTCAAGCAAAGAATGATTTTTGCAAAAACTCCTCTCCCCTTGAGCATGAAAAGGATTTGGAATGTTATGGCAATAAAGTAGCCAATGAAGGACATGGATTTTGATAAAAACTACTTCTAAAACATCTTGGGCTACTGATCTGATTAGTTTTATTCCTTCTTCATTCAGCTTATTATCTTGCTTGGACAAGAGTAGGAGACTTCTTATAAGAATGGTAGGCTGATGCTTATCATCTAGGCCAGGCTTAAGGAGATCATAAGCTTTCTTCTCATCTTTGGCATCAATAAATGCCATGAGCGCAGGTTCAAGATTGAACATATAATTACCCGTATCACGACACTCATTGATAAATCTCTCCTGGTTACTAGGATAAACATTTTCTCTCCACCTCATGCAAGTTTCCAGATTAACTCCCTTGTAAACTAGATAAGATTTGCTCGCTGCATAGAATTTTGTAGATGTCTCTGAGGCTCTAAAGAGTTCCCTCATGCTATTTCTCTCCAATCTTGACAAAATGTCTCCCAACAACTCCATAGGCAAGTCACTTATATGAGTTCCCAAGAGCTGAGAAATCCTAACGTTTCTGTTTAACAGAGAAGGGAAAATTAGAATCCAGGGAACACAATTGTTTGAGAGATAACTGAGAAATTAGAGATCAGTTTTTATTATTATATCATGCTGCCTTACAGAATACAGGAAAATTGCATCACTCTTTGACACTTAAACAAAAATTTATCAATTGAGAAACTTAGAATCAAAAGCATGACACCAACAACTACTTATATTAAGGTCAAACGTCTTCTTCCTCCTGTTGATTTTCATCAAACAGTGCTTCCCCGGCTGCAATTCTGAAATCTGTCACCATTCTATCCGCATCACAGCATAGACAATCAACTTGACAAGCACCATAATTAAAAAGTGGTGGGCCATGAATAACTTCCTTAATATGCTCAGAGAATGTACAGAGTTTTAACATAACTTGGCCTAAGAAAGGATTCGGAATACTTTCCCATTCTGAAATTAGGGTAAGGAAAATATACCTAAGCTCAAAACTAACGAATTTGTCATTGAGCAAAGGGCTAATCAGATGAAGACCTCTATCTTTCTGAGGTGTCTTACACATGTTAAGGCCTTAACAAACAGTGAGAGTTTATGACCCCCGTCGATTCCTTT
Source organism: Hygrophila difformis (assembly GCA_030278955.1). Lineage (NCBI taxonomy): Eukaryota > Viridiplantae > Streptophyta > Magnoliopsida > Lamiales > Acanthaceae > Hygrophila > Hygrophila difformis. The sequence continues at coordinate 43,202,796 of JAOANR010000007.1, read as the reverse complement.
ATTCAGAATCTGATGAGCTTCTTCTTCTTTACCTGTTGTGAACAATTTCATAGCTGTTTGATGCTGCAAAGTTGATTCTGAGCCTTCTCGCATATTCGTAAGAACTTAATCTTTTAAGGAGATTCATTTGAAATACTCCTAAAGCTAGGATCCTCTATACACACCCTTCGGTAAATCAAAGGTTGTTCCATCGCAGTTTGTATTATTGAACAAATTTCTTTTAGGTTGAGCAAATCCCTGAAACCCTTCTGCCCTACCCGTGACATTATTTCCCCCAATATGTCGATCGGAAGATCAGTCAGAAGTAGTTCAGAGGCCTCAGTAAACTGTTTTCCATTAAAAATGATGTAGGTGCAATTTTAAGAAGAAAATCAGTTCATCCAGAAACATTCTACTCATTAGACTTTGAGGATTAAAATCTAAACCGTATTATTTTTTAGAAAATTTCGACAAACACAGAAACAGAAGGATTTAAACCCAAAATTCTCTAATAAGCATGATCAAAAATGACTGTAATCAAAATGCATCGAAGATAGATCATAAGAAACTAAGCCCTTACGAATTTTGGGCAGCCATTAGCGTTTCTTCGAGAGAGTAACCTGTGGTGTGAGACTCAAGAGACTGAGAAAGAGAAGCGAGAGAATTGGCGGTTTCTTTCTTGAAAGAGAAGGATTGAAAGTGATTTGGAATGATGTCAAGGGAAAAGTAATATAGAGAATAGGCCGGCCTAGTCTTAAGAAAACTGCAGAGTAGGGTACTCAAGTATTATCCCTCTCTTCAGTTAATAATGATTAAGTCTAGGCTTGCCTTATCAGCGGATTTGAAATTAACTCAAAACTGAGTTAATAATACTTGTGATGGAAATTTATGGATTAAATCCAGCTTTATGAAAGAAATAACAAAGCGAGAGTTAAACCATACACAAAAGTTTCATTTATACAGAATCATATACTAAAGTGATTATAAAAGCATAAAAAGTACAAGAACTAAAACGATCAATCAGCCTAATATGATTCTGAATCAAACTCTAAGTCTGATTCAAATTCATCCACATACTCATTAAATGACACCCTCAAGTCCTTGATTAAAGTTGTAACCTCACAACATAAACAGTCGATGTTTGTGGCACCATAATTGTAGTGTGGAGGTTGCAAAACCAAGTTCTTATCATAAGGGGCCAAGTAATCACAATATTATCTATGTTTCTGCCCTAAGAAAGGATTTTGCTCCTGTAAGACCCGAGAAAAACAAATTCAAATTGTTTTGAACTACGTTATGACTTGATCCCTTCACAGGGTACGTAGGCAGCTTGGAAATCTAAATTCTAAGTTCAATCACAAAATAAATCACAAAATACACGGGAAAAACGTTAAGTGGAATCGGAACTAATTTAACTAGATTAATCATGGCACGGAAATGTTACGAGCATTAAACCCGAGTTCGTAACGAATTTAAGATAAATATTTCGAATCGGAAACGACCCGAGGAGTCGAGCCAAACACGTAGAGGATAGAAAACCGATAGAGAAAAGAAGAAAAGACCCGACGGACCACACAAACCGCCGAACCGGCCGGTCCGGCCGTCACGCGCCCTCCGCGCGCCGCCGCGCGACCACCGCGGGGCATGAGGAGACACGTCCCAGGACTGGTCACGCGTGCTCCGCGCGGACAAACCTATACGTGCGCGTCATCACCGCGCTGGAGGTGCAGGAGGTGTAAAACTTTCCTTCCATGGCGATTTTATTGCCAAAAAATCTGATCCCTATCAATGGCAACCGGATCACAGCCTTAGGAAAGGCTAAAGGGAGGGGGGGGATATTGGGGGCGTCCTCATCCCCATTCTCACAGAAAACACAAGTCTTTCCCCTTCAATCTTCCTCTCCAAGCCGAAACCCTTTCGAGACAACTTTCCGGCGAGTATTCCGGCGACGACGGGACGACCGGGACGAATCCTCTGCCTTTTAGACCCTTGGTAAGTTATAGTATAGTGTTTAGTTCGTCCATAAATCTTAAAAACTCGAAATCTAACATCCTTTCCTTTGCTACGATTTCACGTCGGGGGACGAACAAAAAGCGATCGGAGGAGTTGGCCGTTCGTTGCGACCTTAGGACGTCCGGAAATCCCTTACAGCGATCCTATTCCCTAACTAAGTAAGTTAAGACCTTACTCTTCAATTTTTGTGGTTTATTGTCGTTTAAAACTTAAGATCTAGACACGTAACTAAAATCTGTTTTAAAAAACCCTATTTTCGACCAATTTCAAAAACTCGTCTAAAACCCGACCTTCGGAATTCAAACCGAAAACTTTTCAACATAGATTTTGTTCATAAGACTTTAGTCTATCTTGTGTCAAAATTTCAGCCATTTTCATAAAGGTTTGATACCCCAAATTGTTCCGTAAAGTTTCTGTACAAAAACCGAACGTTTGAAATCTGGACAGTTTCGTTGACTCAACTTGATGCATATTTTTCACCCATTTCTAAATCGATTCAACCTTGCATTTCTAAACAAAAGTTGTAGATAATTGTGTCTAGATTATGTGTATAAAATTTCATGAATTTTGGAGTTCATTTGATATGTCAAAACGGACGATTTCAGAACCTGTTCCAAACCAATTTTTGAATCCGCGCGCAAGCCGCGTGTTGGTGTCGATTTTTGAACATCTAAAACTCATTATTTCCAAAATCTAAAAGCATGAAAGTTGTTCATTAAGATGTTATCTACATCCTGTAAAAATTTCGGACCAATTGGATTTAAAATGAATTTTTAATCGGCGTTGCACGAAACTGTGTCAGAATCAGTCCTTTGGGCAGAAATCTTCTTTTGTAAAGAACTCGAAATTTGACTTACTTCGAAACCTTAGTTCCAAAAACTTAAAACATGAAAGTTGTTCGTATGTGTGTACTTGAGCTACTGCGTAAATTTCAAAATTTTTGGTTAAAAGATGAATTTTTAATTTAAAAAGGCGTAAACTGTGACGAATTGGATTTTTCGAACTTGCGAAAACTCGAATTATGAAATGCATTATCAAATCCTTTGTGTACGACAAAATATAAACTTTCAAAAAATCCCACTCACTAGGCTGACCGATCTTCATGCTATTATTTTTTCGACTGCCTCGTTAGTGGTCTCCCTACTATCTGAGATTGCCTCGTTAGTGATCTCGTGCGCTGTATTTATTTTGATTGCATCGTTAGTGGTCCTACTATCTTTGAGACTGCCTCATTAGTGGTCTCCCATTTATTTGGACTGCCTCGTTAGTGGTCCTACGATTTGAGATTGCCTCGTTAGTGATCTCCCCGGTATGGTGTCCTCTTCTTAGTTTGCGGGATAGAATATAAAAGACTTGTGTGTGTATTTATTTATGCTGAAATTATTTATCACGTTTTTAAATTATGCTTCTAAATTACATTTTAAATTATGCTTTTAAATTACGCTTTTAAATTAAGTCCTTAAATTATGTATTCTCGTCTTGAATAAATTAATCGTGTTCTTCCGCTGCGAGTAAACTATGAATTTTAAATTAATTTCGTAATGCATGAAAAGTGTAATTTTAATTAAACACATGTAACCCCCTTAAAATTGTTTAGTTAGGGATTAACTTACTCGGTATATTTTTATACTGATAAACCCGTTGTTATTTTTCTTTTACAGAGTATGTCGAGTGACGCATGCACATGCACTTGGGGGAAAACTTTTATGAGCATTTTTATTCATTGCATTTTACTACTGTTTTACCGGACCTGTTGAACCCGAGGTTTGGTCGTGTTGGCCGTGATTACTTTTCCGCTGCATTTACTCTATTTCGTGCATGGATGATTGCTACTTCCGTATTTTGAATTAAGTATTATTATTTTTCCGGACTCAATGTTGAAATATTTTTAAATCTTTTACGTACCCATAAGCCTTGCATTTCCTTAGTGAGCTCGGGAAGCCGTGTCTTGCTAGGGAGATGTGGCGGTGACATCCCGGCATGGGTTATCAAATCCGGGGTGTTACAAGTTGGTATTAGAGCCCGGAATATATTTTAAAACTATTATTATTTTTGTTAATAATATTATTATTATTTTAGTACCATTATTTTGAAATCCTAGCATTATTTTTAAATACATCACTTTTAAAACCACTAGTTTTACCCTAGCCCAAAAATTTATTTTTTACATAGTCAAATATTTTAGCCAAAGAAATATTAAAAATTTTGGCCCGCTATAGAGGCCCAATTTTTATTTTTACCCATGTAGTAAATTTTTTTTTAAACACATGGATAGATTAAATTTTTAATTGGGGAGGGAACTTGCACTTACATATTGCATGTAGATTTAAATTCCTATCTAATCTCGTCTAAAACATATTCTAACTCTAACCTACCTTGTTGACATTAGATGGCCGCACCAAACTTGAACATGATCAACTTTCTAATGAGGTTGATCGAAGCATACCTCGAAACCCCTCAAAACGTGAACAACTTCAGACTAAGGGTAGAACAAATGGAGGCTAACCTGGGCCACCTGACTAATCTGGGGGAAGCAGGGCATCAAGATCTGACCCAACTCCAAATTCAAATCAACGAACTCCAGACCCGCGAGACTGAGCTTCAGACCCAGATTGACGGCGTAGAGACTCAAGCAGGGATCTTGGGAAATGAACTGCTTAACCTGAGGGACATCTTGCTCCCACATGCCCCTCTTAGCCCAGGAGCTCCTCCGGTAGCTAGCCCCGTTGCCGATCCTGTCGCTGTCCCGGCAGCCGCCCCTACGCCAGTTGCCGCCGTCGACCCTGCTCCTGCCGCTGGGCCCGATTGGCCAGCAAGCCCAGTGTTCCATGGGCCCCTTGGGACGGGCACCATCGAGGATTCGAGTGAGGAGGATGACCCCATGGAGGATCCGACCACCTACCCTCCCCAGGCTTAAGGATTATTCATGCATTATTCCTATTGTTCTCTTTTCTATTTTCCGAACCACTCTCAGCATTTTGATTCCTATCGCTTGTACCGAATAAAGTTCCCTATTAAGCAATAAATTCACAAGCATCTATTTTATACACCATCTTCATATTTATTTTATTAAAACTCAACCAACCAAGGAAACAAGACAACAATAAACGAACAACATATCCACATATGCATAACAAATCGACAAAGTACCCCGAACCCTAAACCCTTAAAACCCAGGGACTCAACGTTTCAACCCTTATACCCTTAACATAAACGACTGAATAAATAATTACAAATCCTAACCAACTCTTAGTAGGCATCGCTCGATTTAGCAAATCACTTTCTCCCAACACTCTATCAAATCCTCAGAACTCTAAAACTCTATTGTGCTCGCATGGTTATAACAGAATGGCACCTAGAGGACGATCAAGGACCTTACCTACCACTCCCAACACCCGCGACACGCCAGGGCAACCCAATGAGCAGGCACCTAACGTTGAGGCGCCAAACCCAGCAGGCCCGATGCCCAATCCTGCGGAAGGGCGAATGAGGAACATGGAGGAACTACTGGTCGCACTGGGCAATGCTTACGTTAACCAGGGCAGAGCTGCCGCGGTACCACCGCCGGAAGCAAGGATCAATTACTTGGCTTCGGTAAACCCCTACCGACCTCCCTACTATGTCGGGGAGGAAGATCCAGCTAAGCTCGAGAAATGGTTGACGACCTTCGACAAATTACTGAATGCGGTGAGATGCTCGGAAGGAGAGAAGGTTCACGTGGCTTCGTACTATCTGGGCAGCGAGGCCGACGAATGGTGGCACGCTACCCAGGGGAAACGAACCGTACTCGTGGAATGAGTTTATGGAGTTACTCCGGGGGCACTTCTACCCGATGAGTACTAAGGTGGCACTGTACGAAGAGTTCTCATCCCTGAAACAAGGGGAAAAATCTGTTCAAGAATATTATGCTCGGTTTATGGAGTTGGTGAGATTCGCGCCTCGGATGGTACCCACGGACGGGGAGAAGGTGCAGAAATTCGAAACGGGATTGAACTTGTCAATCCGGGAGGTGATCACCGGAGTTAACTATCCGGACTTACAAGCTGTCTATGATCGTGCGGTAGCAGTCGCACGAGTACAACAGCTAAAGAGAAAGACTGCAGGGGAGTCTAGCCGAGGGGCACAAGGACCGGACAAAAGAAACCGAGACAATAGGATAGGCAACAATACTGGTGGGGACAACTTTCAAAACAACTTTCGGCGAGGTCCGAACGGGAATGTTCAAAATAACAATGGTCGGAATTTCAACCAAGGAGGACGAGTGCCACCGTGCACGAGGTGTGGCAGGCCGCACCTGGTGAGGAGATGTCCTCAGGTGGGCGAATGTTTCCGGTGCGGCCGTATTGGCCATCGGAGGGAGGAATGTCGAACCCGACTCGAGAACATCATGAAGAGAGAAGATCTGGTCACTGGATGCAATGAACCGTTCAACCAAGGAGGCAGGAACGACAACAATCAAGGATATCGGCCTCCTCAGAATCCAAACCAGCGTCCTCCAAACCAGCAACAAAATCCAAATCCGAATCAGAACCAACCGGCCAATCAAGGGAGGCCGATGGGAAGGTTGAACGTGATCAACCAGGCTGACATACCCGCGCAGGGTGATGTGATGGCAGGTACCTTTCATGTCCTAAGTACTCCGCTTAGAGTTTTATTTGATTCCGGAGCCAGTTGTTCTATATTATCTTCGAGAGTTGTAGCTGAACTAGATCTACCTAAGTGCGAAATAATTAGCTTAGGAATCCAACTGCCTTCTGGAGAAGTAATAGCATGCTCTAAGGATTATAACGGAATACCTGTGGTAATCAAAAACGTAGAGTTTTTCGCGAACTTGGTAGAGTTTGACGTCAGACTAGGGATGGATTGGCTAACCCGTTATAAGGCCGTGATCGAATGCCAAAAGCAAAAGATCACGCTGTCAAAGAGTAGAGAGAGGAGAGTCATCTTCTACTCCCAACCCCCTAAGAAGTCTAACAAAATAGTCAACGCCCTCAAGTTATGTAGCTTAATGCGGAAGGGTTACGCGCTATACGCATGCTACATTCATAACCTGGAAGCTGAAGGAGTCAAGGTAGACGACATCCCGGTGGTGAGGGAATACCCAGATATGTTCCCTGAAGACGTTCCCGGTATGCCACCTAAGAGAGATCTTGAATTCACAATAGACCTCATTCCGGGAACGGAACCTGTCTCGAAAGCTCCTTACCGCATGGCGCCATTGAAAATGAAGGAACTAAAGGAGCAACTCGAGGAGTTGTTGGAGAAAGGATACATTAGGCCAAGCACGTCCCCATGGGGAGCACCGGTCTTGTTCGTCAAGAAGAAAGACGGAGGATTACGACTGTGCATCGATTATAGAGGACTCAATCAAGTCACCGTCAAGAACAAGTACCCGTTGCCCCGGATCGAAGTTTTGTTCAACCAACTAAAAGGAGCAATGGTATTCTCAAAGATCGACCTATGCTCGGGATACCACCAATTGAGGATCGCCGAAAAGGACATCCCAAAGACGGCGTTCAGAACTCGTTACGGACACTACGAGTTCACAGTGCTATCATTCGGGCTAACAAACGCCCCAGCGATGTTCATGAATCTCATGAATAACGTATTTCGAGAATTGTTAGATCAATGCGTGGTGGTGTTCATAGATGACATCTTGATCTACTCGAAAAGTGAAGAAACATTCCGAGCACTTACACAAGGTGTTAGGGATCTTACGAGTGAACCAACTGTATGGTAAACTGTCCAAATGCGACATCTGGTTAAGGGAAGTGGCATTTCTCGGGCATATAGTATCCGCCAACAGAGTGGCAGTAGATCCGGCAAAGATCTCGGCAGTAACCGAGTGGGTACCGCCGAAAAGTCCAACAGAGGTACGAAGTTTCCTTGGACTGGCGGGATACTACAGGCGATTTGTCAAAAACTTCTCGAAAATCGCACGCCCGTTGACCCAGCTGCTGAAGAAAGGGGTAAAATACGACTGGACCAGTGAGTGTGAGTCCGCATTCCAAGACTTGAAGAAACGACTTACCACAGTGCCAGTATTGGCATTACCATCTGAGGATGGAGACTTCGAGGTGTATAGCGACGCCTCGAAAGAGGGATTGGGATGCGTGCTAATGCAAGATCAAAGGGTTATAGCATACGCATCGCGTCAACTGAAACCACACGAAGAAAAATACCTGACGCACGACTTAGAACTCGTTGCGGTCGTGTTGGCCTTAAAGATATGGAGACACTATCTCTATGGGCGGAAGTGTCGGATGTTCACCGACCATAAGAGCCTCAAGTACATATTCATGCAGAAAGAGCTGAATCTGAGGCAGAGAAGATGGTTGAAGTTAATAAAGGATTATGATCTGGAGATTGCTTATCACGAAGGAAAAGCCAATGTTGTAGCCGATGCCCTGAGTCGAAAGACTCAACATGTGGCAAACTCACTCGTGATACCGGCCGAGTTGTACAAGGACTTAGCAAAATTAAGTCTAGAGTTAGTGCATTCTGGCACGGTAAACGAAGTCGTCAACGCAATGGTAATGGGACCTACCATATTCAATGAAATACGACTCGCCCAACCGGGTGATGAGAAGTTGGAGGAAATTAGGAAGGACATTACCGAAGGAAAGGCAATAGATTTTAAAATTCATGAGGACGGAAGCATCCGCTTCAAGGGAAGATGGTGTATACCACGGAATTGCATGGACCTGAAGCAGAAAGTGATGGAGGAGGGCTATAACACCCCATACTCGGTCCATCCCGGAGGCGACAAGCTGTACAAGGACTTAAAGAAGAACTACTGGTGGCCGAACTTGAAGAGAGAGGTAGCCGAATTTGTGGCGAGATGCCTTACCTGCCAGAAGATCAAGGCAGTACGCCAAAAACCCCTAGGACTAATGCAACCATTGGAAATCCCAAGCTGGAAATGGGATAGTATCTCAATGGATTTCGTTTCGGGGTTACCGCGTTCACCGAAGGGAATGAATAAAATCTGGGTGATCGTGGATAGGTTGACAAAAGCTGTCATATTCATCCCAATGAAGGATACTTGGTCAATGGACCAACTGGCAAGAGCATATGTCGACAATGTGGTACGTCGACATGGAGTACCACATGATATCATCTCGGATAGAGACAGTAGATTTGTCTCTCAATTTTGGACAAAACTGCAAGAAGCCCTCGGTACACAAATAAAGATGAGTACCGCATTCCATCCTATGACGGATGGGCAGAAGGAGAGAACGATCCAACTGGAAGACATGCTAAGGGCATGTGTACTAGAGTTCAAGGGAAGTTGGGAGAATCATCTACCTTTGATCAAGTTTTCCTACAACAACAGCTACCATGCTAGCATCGGCATGGCACCCTTCGAGGCACTGTATGGACGTAAGTGCCGAAGTCCATTGAGCTGGGAGGAGAACGATAAAATGGTGATAGTGGGACCACAACTTGTTGAGGACATGGCTCAACAAATCAAGGTCGTCTAAGGGAAGATGAGAGCCGCTCAGGACCGGCAAAAGAGTTACGCGGACGTGAGACGGAAAGATTTGGAATTTCAAGTCGGCGATAAAGTCATGCTGAAGGTTTCACCAATGAAGGGTTTGATGAGCTTCGGCAAACGAGGAAAACTGAGCCCACGGTACATAGGACCCTATGAAATCCTAGAAAGAGTGGGAAATCTCGCTTATCGGCTAGCGTTGCCACCACAATTTGCTCGTGTTCACGATGTGTTCCACGTCTCCCAATTGAAAAAGTATGTGCACGATCCGACCCATGTGCTCCAACCGGAAGAAATTGAATTTGAGGATGACTTGAGCTACGAGCAAGTTCCGATGCGAATACTTGACATTAAGGAGAGAGTAACGAGGAATAAGACCGTGATGATGGTGAAGGTCCTTTGGTCTAACCACGAAACAGAGACGGCAACGTGGGAATTGGAAGCCGATATGAAGCAACGTTACCCGACCCTCTTCCAAGATGACCCGACCACAGTTATGGGGACATAACTGTATTCTTAAGGGGGGGAGGATGTAACACCCGAGAAAAATAAATTCAAATTGTTTTGAACTACGTTATGACTTGATCCCTTCACAGGGTACGTAGGCAGCTTGAAAATCTAAATTCTAAGTTCAGTCACAAAATAAATCACAAAAAAATCACAAAATACCCGGGAAAAACGTTAAGAGGAATCGGAACTAATTTAACTAGATTAATTATGGCACGGAAATGTTACGAGCGTTAAACCTGAGTTCGTAACGAATTTAAGATAAAGATTTCGAACCGGAAACGACCCGATGAGTCGAGCCAAACACGTAGAGGATAGAAAACCGATAGAGAAAAGAAGAAAAGACCCGACGGACCACACAAACCGCCGAACCGGCCGGTCCGGCCGTCACGCGCCCTCCGCGCGCCGCCGCGCGGCCACCGCGCGGCATGAGGAGACGCATCCCAGGACTGGTCGCGCGTGCTCCGCGCGGGCAAACCTATACGTGCGCGTCACCACCGCGCCAGAGGTGCAGGAGGTGTAAAACTTTCCTTCCATGGCGACTTTCTTGCCAAAAAATCCGATCCCTATCAATGGCAACCGGATCACAGCCTTAGGAAAGGCTAAGGGGGGGTATTGGGGGCGTCCTCATCCCCATTCTCACAGAAAACACAAGTCTTTCCCCTTCAATCTTCCTCTCCAAGCCGAAACCCTTTCGAGACCACTTTCCGGCGAGTATTCCGTCGACGACGGGACGACCGGGATGAAGCCTCTGCCTTCTAGACCCTTGGTAAGTTATATTATAGTGTTTAGTTCGTCCATAAATCTTAAAAACTCGAAATCTAACATCCTTTCCTTTGCTACGATTTCACATCGGGGGACGAACAAAAAGCGATCGGAGGAGTTGGCTGTTCGTCGCGACCTTAGTACGTCCGGAAATCCCTTACAGCAACCCTATTCTCTAACTAAGTAAGTTAAGACCTTACTCTTCAATTTTTGTGGTTTATTGTCATTTAAAACTTAAGATCTAGACATGTAACTAAACTCAGTTTTCAAAAACCCTATTTTCGACCATTTTTAAAAACTCACCTAAAACCCGACCTTCGGGAATTCAAACCGAAAACTTTTCAACATAGATTTTGTTCATAAGACTTTAGTCTATCTTGTGTCAAAATTTCAGCCATTTCATAAAGGTTTGATACCCCAAATTGTTCCGTAAAGTTTCTGTACAAAAACCGAACGTTTGAAATCTGGACAGTTTCGTTGACTCGACTTGATGCATATTTTTCACCCATTTCTTGATCGATTCTACCTTGCATTTCTAAACAAAAGTTGTAGATAATTGTGTCTAAATTATGTGTATAAAATTTCATGAATTTTGGAGTTCATTTGTTATGTCAAAACGGATGATTTCAGAACCTGTTCCAAACCAATTTTTGAATCCACGCGACAGCCGCGTGTTGGTGTCGATTTTTGAACATCTAAAACTCATTATTTCCAAAATCTTAAAACATAAAAGTTTTTCATTAAGATGTTATCTACATCCTGTAAAAATTTCGGACCAATTGGATTTAAAATGAATTTTTAATCGGCGTTGCACAAAACTGTGTCAGAATCAGTCCTTTGGGCAGAAATCTTCTTTTGTAAAGAACTCGAAATTCGACTCACTTCGAAACCTTATTTCCGAAAACTTAAAACATGAAAGTTGTTCGTATGTGTGTACTTGAGCTACTGTGTAAAGTTCAGAATTTTTGGTTCAAAGATGAATTTTTAATTTAAAAAGGCGTAAACTGTGACAAATTGGATTTTTCGAACTTGCGAAAACTCGAATTATGAAATGCGTTATCAAATCCTTTGTATACGACGAAATATAAACTTTCGAAAAATCCTGCTCATTAGGCTGAGCCGATCTTCATGCTATTATTTTTGAGACTGCCTCGTTAGTGGTCTCCCTACTATCTGAGATTGTCTCGTTAGTGATCTCGCGCGCTGTATTTATTTGGATTGCCTCGTTAGTGGTCCTACTATCTTTGATACTTCCTCGTTAATGGTCTCCCATTTATTTGGACTGCCTCGTTAGTGGTCCTACGATTTGAGATTGCCTTGTTAGTGATCTCCCCGGTATGGTGTCCTCTTCTTAGTTTGCGGGATAAAATATAAAAGACTTGTGTGTGTATTTATTTATGCTGAAATTATTTATCACGTTTTTAAATTATGCTTCTAAATTACGTTTTTAAATTATGCTTTTAAATTACGCTTTTAAATTAAGTCCTTAAATTATGTATCCTCGTCTTGAATAAATTAATCATGTTCTTCCGCTACGAGTAAACTATGAATTTTAAATTAATTTCGTAATGCATGAAAAGTGTAATTTTAATTAAACACATGTAACCCCCTTAAAATTGTTTAGTTAGGCATTAACTTACTCGGTATATTTTTATACTGATAAACCCGTTGTTATTTTTCTTTTACAGAGTATGTTGAGTGACGCATGCACATGCACTTGGGGGGAAACTTTTATGAGCATTTTCATTCATTGCATTGTACTACTGTTTTACCGGGCCTGTTGAACCCGAGGTTTGGCCGTGTTGGCCGCGATTACTTTTCCGCTGCATTTACTCTATTTCGTGCATGGATGATTGCTACTTCCGTATTTTGAATTAAGTATTATTATTTTTCCGGACTCAATGTTGAAATGTTTTTAAATCTTTTACGTACCCATAAGCCTTGCATTTCCTTAGTGAGCTCGGGAAGCCGTGTCTTGCTAGGGAGATGTGGCGGTGACATCCCGGCCTGGATTATCAAATCCGGGGTGTTACAGCTCCTCCTCACTATTGGCAAAAACTGTACTAATCTTCTCCTTCATCCTCCGGATATGGTCTTCTTCCTTGAAGATTGATCCCATCAAATATAGTCCTTCATCAATCTTCTCCCAACTTTCTGAACTCAGAAGAATGAAAGCTTTGATGATGATTGAAGGGTGATGATCATCCTCTATCCCTGGTCGAAGGACTTCAAAAGCAGCTTCCATGAGCTCTGTATTACGGAAAGCCACCAGAGCAGGTTCTAGATTGAGCATGAAGTTATCTGCTTCCCTGCATCTTTCCACGAACACTCTGTAATCTCGATCAAAAGTTCTTTCCGCGATAACTTGCTTGAAGACAATAGCCCTTCTTCGAACCACGGGCAGCTCGCTTGCTCTTTGAAATTTTCTGCAAGTAGGAGTTGTTCTAGCCATATCCTTGATGTCTTCCTGCCTCAATCTTGACAAGATATCTCCCAAAATTTCATCAGGGATGTCTAATATGGAGGTTATAGCATTGAGAGCTGGACCAGCCATTCTAGGTTTCTTATGCAGGTTTTTAAGCGGGGAAAGAAGAAAAATGTTTGAGAATGAAGAAAATGAAACATTGAAAAGGGATTTTATAACCAAGAGAAGTTAAGTCTGACATAATTACAGATGATTGAAACGACATGTGATGGTTAGTGAAAAGGAAGAAGAAGAGTCTCTCAAAAGGGTATTTTGGTCCTTAGAAGTTTGAAAATCTATCCGTTCAGATTCCCAGACTCTCGCTTTGTTTTATAACCGTGTGGTCATATAAAATGTCCCTCGCGTTGTGAGTTTTGTCAAAGCGAGAAGAGTTCCTTAGAACATTGCTCATGATCACGCTTTGTCAGATATAATGAGGCGTGTCATTTAACTCCTCACACTTATGTTTCAACAAGGTGAGAAAATATGAAAGATTATCAGAACTTCATAAACTCATAATTAATCCAACAATAATCTTGATCAAATTTTTTATATCAAACAAAACTTAAAATATTTTTCTCGCTTTGTTAGATTTAACAAAGCGTGAGTCATTTATACTTCAATTTCATCCACGCTCTGTTGGTTCGAATCAGTGCGTGAATACTTAGAGTGATAGAACAAATACTTAAATCAAGAATTTAACTTTATGATCATTTGTTCAATACTCAAAAACACGGTTGAAGAATTCCTTCTTTTTCCTTCCTTAGTCCATCACAGCTTCATTTCTTGAAATCCTGAAAACAAAAAAAAAATAAAGAATTATTAATAATCATAAGAAATGGGGAATACTACTCAGTTAACCTAGGTAGTACCCCACCCCCTTTTTTTAAAGAAATTCAGAGAACTATGGATTATCCAAATATTCAGTATGAATATTTAAATCTTGTTGACCAAAATATTCCTTAAGTCGGTGCCTATTGACTGTCTTTCAGTAAGCATAATTGTGACAGCTCCATTGTCATGAACAGCTACAACAGGGAATGGCCCTGTCCATCTTGATCTAAGCTTTCCTGGAAACAATTTCAAACGAGGTTATAGAGTAAAACCATTTGTCCAACATAAAATTACTTATGTTTTATTTTTGCATCATGAATTTTCTTAGTTCGATCTTTATAAATTTTGTTGCTTTCATAAGCTTCTAGCCTCATTTCTTCCAATTTCGACAGATCAAATTTCCTCTTTTCTTGTCTTAGCTGAACATCCATATTAAGTATCTTGATGGCCCAATATGCTCTATGTTCTAACTCAACTGGAAGATGACAAGCTTTCCCAAAAACTAATCTGTAAGGAGACATTCTTATAAAAGTCTTGAAAGCAGTTCTGTATGCCCATAAGACATCATTAAGTTTCTTGGACCAGTCTTTCCTTGTAGTATTCACAGAAGCCTGCAGAATGTGCTTGATTTCTTTGTTAGATACCTCCACTTGTCCACTTGGCTGAGGATGATATGGTGATCCAACTTTATCATGAACACCATACTGCTTAAGCAATTTCTCAAAGAGTTTATTCACAACGTGAGATCCCCCATCAGATATTATGGCTCGAGGGGCCCCAAACCTTGTGAAAATGTTCTTTTAAAGAAATTTGGTGACTTGTTTAGCTTCATTATTAGGCAGGGCCACTGCTTCAACCCGTTTTGAGACATAGTCCACAACTACTAGAATGTAGTGATTACCATATGAAGGAGTTCCTTAGAACATTGCTCATGATGACGCTTCATCCCCCATCAGAAATTTCTTTTGAAGAAATTTGGTGACTTTGTCTACTTCTATTCCTGCTCTGGATACTTTGTGTCCTAGGACAATGCATTCTTGAACCATAAAGTGACACTTCTCCCAGTTGAGGACCAAGTTAGTGTCTTCACATCTCTGCAAAATTTTTGATAGATTTTGTAAACAGTCCTCAAAATCATTACCATAAACACTAAAATCATCCATGAACACTTCAATGCATTTCTCAATAAAATCAGAAAAGATACTCATCATGCATCTTTGAAAAGTGGCAGGAGCATTACATAATCCAAAGGGAACTCTTTTGTAAGCAAATGTTCCATATGGGTAAGTAAAAGTTGTTTTCTCATGATCTTCACTAGCAATTACTATTTGATTATAACCAGAGTAGCCATCTAAAAAGCTATAAAATGGTTTACCTGACAATCTTTCTAACATTTGATCAATAAAAGGTAAAGGGAAATGATCCTTTCTTGTGGTTGTATTCAATTTCCTATAATCAATGCAAACTCTCCAACCAGTTACTGGACTAGTGGCTACTTCATCACCATGTTCATTAGTCACAATGCAAATACCACCCTTTTTAGGTACAACTTGTGTTGGACTTACCCATTTGCTATCAGAAATAGGATAGATTATACCTGCATCGAGTAGCTTGATACCTCCTTTCTGACAACTTCTTGCATTGGTGGATTTAGCCTCCTCTGTGGTTGTCTGGATGGTTTATATTCATCTTCCATTAGAATCCTATGCATGCAAATGTGAGGACTAATGCCTTTAATATCAGCTATAGTCCAAGCAATTGCCTGAATATGACTCTTAAGAATACACACTACAGCTTTGTGAGTTTTGTCAAAGCGAGAAGAGTTCCTTAGAACATTGCTCATGATCACGCTTCATCCCCCATCAGAAATTTCTTTTGAAGAAATTTGATGACTTTGTCTACTTCTATTCCTGCTCTGGATACTTTGTGTCCTAGGACAATGCCTTCTTGAACCATAAAGTGACACTTCTCCCAGTTGAGGACCAAGTTAGTGTCTTCACATCTCTGCAAAAATTTGACAGATTTTGTAAACAGTCCTCAAAATCATTACCATAAACACTAAAATCATCCATGAACACTTCAATGCATTTCTCAATAAAATCAGAAAAGATACTCATCATGCATCTTTGAAAAGTGGCAGGAGCATTACATAATCCAAAGGGAATTCTTCTGTAAGCAAATGTTCCATATGGGTAAGTAAAAGTTGTTTTCTCATGATCTTCACTAGAAATTACTATTTGATTATAACCAGAGTAGCCATCTAAAAAACTATAAAATGGTTTACCTGACAATCTTTCTAACATTTGATCAATAAAAGGTAAAGAGAAATGATCCTTTCTTGTGGTTGTATTCAATTTCCTATAATCAATGCAAACTCTCCAACCAGTTACTGGTCTAGTGGCTACTTCATCACCATGTTCATTAGTCACAATGCAAATTCCACTCTTTTTAGGTACAACTTGTGTTGGACTTACCCATTTGCTATCAGAAATAGGATAGATTATACCTGCATCGAGTAGCTTGATTACCTCCTTTCTGACTACTTCTTGCATTGGTGGATTTAGCCTCCTCTGTGGTTGTCTGGATGGTTTATATTCATCTTTCATTAGAATCCTATGCATGCAAATGTGAGGACTAATGCCTTTAATATCAGCTATAGTCCAAGCAATTGCCTGAATATGACTCTTAAGAATACACACTACAGCTTGTTCTTGTTTCTCATTCAACTTGGATGAAATTATTACCGGAAGCTTCTTTTTATCTGCCAAGAAGGCATATTTAAGATGTTCTGGTAATACTTTAAGCTCAAGATCTGGTGGGCTTTCTATGGATGGAATTAATTTACTTCGAGTTTGCACTTCCAATTTTAAATCAGATCCTTCTTCTGGAGGATCTGTTTTGTCAATGTCATCCTCAGATTACTCTGAGGATGTCACATCCTCACTTTCTGATCCGTCTTTGATTTCACCAGTCTCAGGATCAGCGAATCTAACTGCGCACAAGTAAGCAAAAGTAGCATCTTCAGCATTTCTGAGTGGGGTGAAAGTGTTCTCAGTTACATCAGTAGAAAAAGAGATTAAAGCTATCTAAGATATTCTCTACGTCTATGTTACCAGAATCTACTCCCCTCTTATTTACATTGGATTCAAAAGCATCAAAAAGATATGTTGCCATTTTCATCATATCAAAAGTGACTTCTTGGTCGTCAACATGCAGCTTGACTATGTCATTGTTTGCATCAATCATAGCCCCTACAGTTACCAGAAACTTAGCGTAAGTGGGCATTTCTGCAATTAATTCAACCAAAGGTATTGAGATTTCAATGGCCTTAATCTTTTCAAGAAATTTCTTAAATTGAATTTCTTGAAGATTATTTTTGAGTCTCCCAGGGTATGGCACCCTGGGCATGTGTTCATCCAGTAGGTCCTTTTTGTTACCTGTAGAGTTAGGGATATTATTACCTCCCTCTTTTTCCTTTGGAAAAGAGTGTTCTGAAATATTGTTTTCCAAACCCTTTTTCTCAAGAATTTGCCTTTCCTCAAACTGGTCATCCTCTTCCAGATTTTGTACCTCCTGGAACTTCCTCTGCAGCAACCTATCTCTTTTATTTTCAAACTCAGGATCAACAACTTCTTTTCCTCTCCTTAATGTGACTACTTTACATTGTGGATTATTTCAGAAGAGCTTGGTAACTTTCCTTTTTCTCTTTGTTGTAGTAACTTTGCCATTTCTGTCACTGAATTCTCAACACTCTTTATTGAAGCCTGCAGCTGGTTGTTTGTCTCAGTTTGCTTAGCAATGAACTCCTTCAGGGCATTCTCAACTTTTGTGGAGTAAGTGATATCTTGAACAGTAGAATAAGCTACTGGTGGCACTGGTTGTGGTGGAAAATTTGCGGGCATTGATGCAAATTGTCCAAATGGTCTGTTTTGCTGATTCATTTGTTGAGGAGGTCTCTGAGGATACATTTGTTGCTGTGGATAAAGTTGTTGCTGAGGACGGAACTGCTGCTGATTCTGTTGAGGTGGATTGAGAAGATGTGCATTCTGTGCATTTTGTGTGTTACCATAGCTCAAGTTTGGATGCTTGTTCTGAAAACTAGTGTAGTTACAGCTTTCATCTTGCTTAGGTGTTTCTTGAAGCTGTGGGCATTGATCATTATGATGAGGTCCAGAACAAATTCCACATTGATAAACTTTTTCCATAGGTGTGGGTTGAAGAATCATCATTGGTTGTTGTTGTTGCTGCTGAATTTGTTGATTTGCTTTCTGAGCTAGCTGTAACTCTGCAATCTGTTTGGTGAGTGCTGCGAACTTCTCTTCATTTTTATCTGTATGGATGGCAAGAGTCTTTCTTGTGGGTGATGGTGGATCATCATCTTGAAAAACTGCTCTACTAGCAGTCATGGTATCTATGGTTGACCAAGCCTTCTCGGGTGTCATCTGAAGTAGTTGTACTCCCACAGTGGCATTAATCATCATTTGCCAAGTGTGAGAAAGTCCTGTGAAAAAGATTTTCAATAGTCTTCTTTCTGAGATACCGTGCTGTGGACATCTTTTGAGCATGTCAAGTAACCTATCTCGGGCATCCTTCAATGATTCTCCATTTCCCATTTTAAAACTAGAAATCTTATCCACCCATTCATCTATTTTACTTTCTGGAAAGTACTTGAGCAAGAAATTTTAACTAGTTCTGGCCAAGTTGCTTTTTGTTGAGCATTCAACGAGTCATACCACTCTTTTGCTGATCCATCCAGTGAGAATGGAAACATGGCTAGCTGAATACTCTCTCTTGAAGCTCTTCCCTTCTTTACAATCTTGCTTAACTCAACAAACTTTTTCAGGTGCACGTGTGGATCTTCAGCACTCAAACCATAGAATGCTCTAGAAGATGCCAAATTTAGTATACCAGGTGGTATATCTACCTCTTCGTCTGTTCCAGCTAAGTATTGATCAACATTTGATTGCCAAGGTTGATATTGTTCCTCTTGAGGGTTTGGAACAGGGTTGACAAAGTTTGGTGGGAATTAGTGCTGATGAACAAACTGTGGTACTGCAGCTCTTTGAGGAGCTTGAAATTGTCCTCAAAGTGGTATGTTATTCTGATTTTCTGGCTGTCCATTAGGTAAATTCCCGGGTCCGTCATTGTGTCCATTGTTTGCCATCCCAGTTATTGTTGAGAGTGTCCCTTCTGCAAGATCTCTTTGTCTTCTTCTAGCGTTTGCTCTAATCAGCCTTGCTGTTCTTTCAAGTTCACAATTAAAGGGAAGCAAAGGTTGCCTTGAAGATCGGGTTTTCCTTTCGCTCATAAACTGTTGAGAATTCTCCTATGAACAAAATGATAGAATTAGTGGAATTATAAAATAAATAAATGATAATTACAAATAAACCAAAGAATACATTTAGTTCTAAAATTCATAACGCTACACCCTCCCCGGCAACGGCGCCATGAAGCTTTTAGGCACAAACCTACTACATAACTCTCAACTCTCTTAAAACTATAATTCTTATAGGATTGTTCAAGAGCATGCCTAATTTTCCTACCGAAAGCGCACGGTATCAAGCTTCCAGTACTTATTTTTTTAATTGTCGGGATCATTCTCTGGAGAGTTACACGATAGAAGTGCTTTAATAGCATTATAGATCTTAGAACACCAATACATCCTTTGGTTCATGATGGTGTAATGATTTTATCTAATGAATAAATGCTGATAAATAAAATGCATAAAAGCTATAAAGAAAATAAAAGAAAACTCTATTAAAAGTAAGCATAAAGGGATATAATGATTAAAAGATATTGTGGACTAAATGACAATCAAACAAAATGGGACTATGGTGGAGCATTCATACTTCAATGTTAGGAATAAAACGAAAGCTCATTGAGACTAGATAAATCATCTATGCAAGTTAATCAATTCTTCATGTCTTTGATAACTTTCCCAAGACAAGTACTGGTGATCCAGTGTCATGACATTTTAAGCACTGAAATCATGAGATACTATTGCTAAGGAATGATCGGTCAGACTCATTTCCTAGCAAAAGCTTTTAGAATCATCACTTAATCTGTCTCTTTCAGATTCAGATTAAGTCATTGAAAGCTCAAGGTCACATCTAAACCATCATGCACTAATCTGAACTTGAAGTTGTCCTCTTTATTACTTTGAAAATAGGAAGATATCTTATGCCCCTATCTTGGATGTCCTCTACAAGAAATGAAAAAGCTAGTATTTAAATCTATCATCCAAGGGTTGCACAAGACTCAAACTTCTCAAAGTAATTCCATCAAGTATTTGTAAGAAATAATAGTCCTGTAAGTATTTCAAGATGAAATTGCTAATCAAAGTCCTTGACTTATCTGGACTACTCAGATTCATACAGATGCATTAGCATGAGATTTCTCTGTAAATAAATCTAAACACCCATGACTTAACTCAGGATTAATGAAATTCAGTAAGTTGCTTAACCTCCTACCCATAGCATATGATTAGGATATCATAATGCTATGAACCTTGTAAGTTAACTCTTGCAGATTCTCATTAATTATTGAGACAAAAGATGGTTTTTGAAACATCTTTCCTTTTTAAACGACATGTACTAAATGTCCAACTACAGAACAAGTTTGTTCTTAATCAACCTGAGTAAATGATATTTGAGAAAACTTATATCATCATCTCTCTCAGTGTGGTTGTGAAAGTAATGATATGTAATTCAAATATGAAATGTGAATTTGTATTAAGAGGTAGGAATACTCAACATAGTCTGGAAAACATCCCAAAATATCATAGATAAGAATAGTAATATATGTATAAAGAAACAATGAGGGTTTTGAATCCTCTTAAGCAAAATGCTAGGGTGCTCCCAGAATATAGAATAGGAACTAGACAGAATTAGGAAATTACTTTCCCATTAAAAAGATATGAGAAATAATTCTGCAAAATAAGTGTCCAAGATAGCTCGCAGTAACTATCTGTAACACCCCGGTTTTTGGTCACCCAGGTCGGGGTGTCACCGCCACACCTCCCTAACAAGACACGGTTTCTCCGAGCTTGCTAAAGAGATGCAGGGCTATGGTTTTTCAGAATTTTAATCATTCAAACAGCCCATTCATATATAATTTGAAAATAATATCATTACAGTTGCAGAGGAAAATAATATTTGCATATATAATGCAGCGGAATTTAAAAATAGGGCCAACATGGCCTAATCACGGGTTAAACAGACCTGTTCATGCAAGTTCTAGTCTAAAGCAAAATTTAAGAATAAAGTGTTCCCCAAAATTCTCATGTATGCATATGATGATGCATATTCTTCAGCTCTGAAAAAAAGGAAAACAATATGGTTTGGTCAGCAAAAACTTGCTGAGTAAGTTAACACATACATGATTATGGGGTTTCAAAGCCTTTAATTAAATTTAAAGAAAACATGTGCATAACACCCATAATTTAATTCATTTATCTAATAACAATTTATTTGCATTATTTAAAAGACAAGGATTCCCACAAGATCATAATTCAACACACATGATAAAATAATCGCAAGACATAATTTAAAGGCACAATTTAAATAAGGAAAATATTCAAGTATTTCAGGATTTCATTCTTCCACTTTTGTTCAATATGATCTAGTATAATTTGTTCTTGGGGAATCGAACACGCAAGAATTTAAACGCATCCTAGGGAATCGAACTCGTAGGAATCAACACACGTCCTGGGGAATCGAACCTGCAGGAATTGACACTCATCCTGGGGAATTGAACCTGCAGGAATCAACACACACATCCTGGGGAATCGAACCTGCAAGAAAACATATACCCTGGGGAATCAAACCCGCAAGGTTTGATATGGACATCCTGGGGAATCGAACCCGCAGGAAAACAGACGCCCTTGGGGAATCGAACCCGCAAGGTAAGAACAAGTTTCACAATTTCACAAGTTTCAACAAGATTTCAAGATTTGACTTGGTCAAAACCACAGTTTACTTCAAAATTCATTAAAAATCAAGTTTAAGTCCAAAAATTTTGAAATTTGACCGGTGACTCGAAAACACAGAGATGAACAAGTTTCATGTTTTAAGTTTTTCGATCCGAGATACGGAAGTAGTGAAAAACGTCGATTTCTAACAGGTTACAAATCTGTCCAAATCTTTACAATAGCAGTTGCTAAATTTCGAGATCTACCATAACAAACTAACTCCAAATTTCATGAAATTTTACAGGGAGATGCTCGAGACATATATTACAAGTTTCATGTTCAACAAAAGATCTAATTCATCCTATATCTATGGTTAAAAATGCTTACACGTTCGGACCAAGAATCTGTCAAGATTTCAAGATCTAAATTTAGAACAGTTCGGTTTGGAGTCGAATTCCGATATCAAACCTCAACGAAAAATTCCAAAAATTTACGGAGGTGTTCTTAACGTATAGATCTACAATTCTTATGTTTAACACCAATCCTAAATCGGTTTAGATCTAAGGTGAAAATCAACCTCAAGTTCGGATAAAGAATCTATCACCGTTTCAAGATCTAAGTCAAAGGCAAGTTCGTTGCGGTCGTTTTCAGATAACAAAACACGATGAAAAATTTTGAAATTTTTACAGAAGATAGATCTATGTCTTAGGAATGTTTTTTGTGTTTTAAGTTTTCTCGTTTGAATAGTTTTAAGGGTTCGGAAAAATCATGCACAAGCGATGCGCCGTGGGTTTCTTCGTGTTGACAGATTTTAGGTTTCTTGATTAGATCGTTACGTTAGGTGTATTTTAAATCCTCCCAAAATCATAGTAAGATTAACTTACAGATTCACGGTTGTCCCGGCTCATCGATTCGGAGGCGTGGCTTCCAGTCCACCGTTTATCTCCTTGATTCCGTCGGGTTCTTCGCTCTCGATCCAGATCGGGGTGTAGAATAGAAAAAGATTAAGTTAGGATTCGTTTTCGAATCACAATGTAAAAGAAATTGGACCAGAACTTACCACGACGTTGTAGCTTCACAAATTTTCATCCAAGACAGTTCCTTGCTCGGTTTTGGTGCCTCCAACGACTCCGGGATTAGGGTTTCGAACGTATAGAGAGTATGAAGAGTTGAAAAGTGTTTAGGGTTACTCGGGAGGGTTATTTATAGGGAAACAAGACCTAGGGGACGTCCAAGGTCTGCCCCGAAGAGTCTTGAGCCGAAAGGAATGCAACCGAAGCCGAAAAATCCAGATTCGGGCGAGAGAATCTCGCACGGGGCGTTTCTGCCAGTTGGCGCGGGGTTGGCGCGCCCTTAGGCCAACCAGCGCGCGGCCAGCGCGCCATTCACGCCTGGACTCCGGTCAGGGCGGGTCGTGCGATCCGTCGCACTTTTCCTCCTCTCTTTCGGACTTCTATCCCTCTATGTTCTCGGATTCAGATTTCCGGGATGTCTTCAGGCTCCTATTTCCTATCGTCATTTTATTCGGGTCTAAATTTATGTTTGGAGTAGAGTTCTCGAGTTCATTGGTGTTGGGTTTCCGTGTAACCATTTATTTGATTAAATTGTCTTCAGCTTTCTGGGTTCTTGAATACTTAATTCCTTCTTAATTTAAATTCAATTTCTCATCTCTTATGATTCTTTATCTATTTATCATGTTTATTTATTTATTATATTTATTTATTATTTATTTATTTATTAATGTTGCAAAATTCCCGGGTATTACACTATCTTGAGTTTCAAACTATGAACACTCTAATTTTCCGCGCGCTATATCTGTACAGCGTGGAGGGAGCTATTATTCATAGAATGTTCCTCAGATTTGGGTAATACTGAGAATTGAATCCCTCGCAGTAAGATCTGTGAAGAATGCAGCGAGGTTACTCAATTCCCACTTATAAAATAGGGGATATATATCTATAAGGGATAAGTCCTTGGCTTCCTAAAAATAGGAACCAATTCTGATGCTACATCGGGATTGTAACCTCGCTTTGTCCAATTGAACATCGCGAGAGTCCTGATATAACTTGTTGTAAGAGTAAAATTGATAGGATTACTCCTCGCACCATCCTTGTGATGAATGTAGCGAGGATAAATCCTTATATGAAGGAAAATGCTAGATTCTGAGATTGACTATAACTCCTCCTCGCAACATTCATTCATTGAGAATACAGCGAGGATAAAATTCAAAACCTCAGGGAGGTTAAGAATTTAGAGTTGTTTAGTTCTTAAAGATTGTCACGCCATGATTAACACAGCATGGGTCTTTAGGAACTTCAAGTAATCCTAACATTAATCTTTAAAGAATGCATTAAGAATTAAGATCAAAGTATACTAACAACTGCAGATATCATGAAATCAATAACTCTGCTAGAATAATACCTAACTCGATAATAATATTCAAATTTCCTGAGAAATTTTGTCACACGGATTATAAATTGAAAAGATGATACTAACATGAATCTGTGAATCTGACTAAAAACTTATGATGATATCCAAGCCAAACATTGAATTCGAAGTTTATACTACTCTCAAACAGAATTTGAGAATACTGAATTCCGCTGTAACCATTCAAGATTGCAATCAAAAGATAAAAACAAGAGATTAAACGTCTGATCTTCGTTCATATATCATAATTTGCAGAAGAAGATATAAACGAGTACACCTGGAAATCTGATTAAAATCAGAATATCGCGAATTTGATCGATGAAGTCGGTAAAAACAAGATGGTGATCGTCGTAACGATTGAACAGAATCATTCTGATAGCAAATCCTCTCTCCAGAATACTCTCAAACTAATCTACTAAACAGAATTCAAAGAAATCTAATTGCAAATCGGATTACAAATCTAAAGAACAAAAAGATAATTTGCAGAATTAAACCCTAGCTAACCTACCTATGAAAACTCTAAAAATGAACGGGAGAATTTGAGCTATTCTTTCGTCCTCCAGTTAGTTGAGCTGATCTCCCCAGGGTCCTATTTATAGATGTGCACAGACACTTCTTTCCGCCTGGGTGATAACAGCTCGCGACAGAGTAGCTCGCCTCACGCCTTGTCCCAGTTCCTTCAAAGCGTGAGTTACTATGAAGTTACTTTTCTTGTTAAAGCCAGGTAATTCTCAATCTTTCTTCAAATGACTTCCTCTCGCCATAACTCTTCCAGCTTCACAACTCGCATAGTCTTCTTTTGCACGCGATGTCAGTCTAATTATCGCGTAGCCTTCAGTTTTGCACCTTTTCCTTGAACTTGTCCAGATTTCAACCTTAAGGTCCTCGCGACGTTCCCATTCTTCCCTCGCAATGTTTATTGCGAGCTTACAGCTTGTCTCCTGCTTAATCAACAAAGCGAGGATTAATTCAGATAAAAACATGGCGTGAAACACTTATGTTAAAATCTACAACTTTGAGGCTATTTTTATGCAATTTTCAAATATCTTCCTGATCTTGATCTTTCCAAAATCTTTTCATAACTTTTCCAATTCTTCATTGAAAATCTAGGAAAAATAAGATCAAACACTATCTTCAAGACACAAATTCGGACAGAAATGACAGTCATGAATGACCATCATCAGGTTCTTCAAACCCTTTTTCTCTGCTTCATACAATTGTGCAGAGTCTTCCTTTACTGTAAATCTCGAAATAAGATTCCATTTAGACCAAAATCCCTTTAACATCATATTAAATGAATCAGATTCCACAACAGCAAATGGATTTTCATCAGTTAAGATGCAATTTGCTACTAACATCCATGCCCTGATCAAATGGACACTATAGAGAGATGATCTTGCCAAAGAGGCACTATCTGTTGCTTTGAAAATAAGTTTCTTTTGTTGTGCCTCTTTTTAAACTTTTGCTTTTTAATCCGGCAAGTGCTAAGATGCCTTATCAAACTGGTTTATTTTGCTTTGATTTTCCCATACACAACTTGGTTTTGCAATGCTTACAAGTTGCAAAACTGTCACTATCAACAATATTCTACTCAAGGTCTTCCCAAACCTTCGATGTTTTCTCTTTTGGTGTCGAGATTGAATATTATCGCTTGCATCATTTCCCTCTTCTGATTCCTATTTCAAATCATCAAAACCAGTATTTCTACATGGACTGTCCAGTTCATTAGCACTGGGATTCAAATCATTAATTGGCTTAAGTGCTGGAGCAGTAGAATCGACCATTGCTGCATTTGTAGACATTCCTATGGTATCCTAAGAACCTAAATAAATGAAATAAATTCAATTTTATGTCTTGAGAATTGAAGTTCCAACTTCTAAGGCATTATGTTTAATTTCATGAGTAAATAAAAATTAACTTGCTGGATGAATGATGAAATCTTAGAATTGTTGCGAGCATAATGTGAATGAAATTCAAAATTCTAAGCAAAACATAAAGAATCAATTACCAGTTTACAACCAAACTCTGTCTCTTGGCTCAGCTACCAAACTTCTGGCATCAATCTATTACGTCACCCGCTGTCTTCTCTAGAGATCATCTAAATACCATTCATATACAAACACAATGAGAAACTAACAAAATTCAATAACAGTATAGAATACTTTGGAACAATTGCAGGAAGCGTTGTCAGGTGTTTTGAACTAACAATATCCTATGTATATTAAGCATAACATAAAATGTGAATGAAATTCGATATTCTATATATACACACATTAGATTTATAGAGGGATTAGGGATGCAAAAAAATTACTAGATTCCAAAAAAAGTTTCAAATGCAAAACAACCATGTCAGTTGGGTTATAGATTGAGAGTATCTTTCCAGTTAAATAAGGTCAAAGTCGACGTATTCTAGGCCAAGTGCCAAAAAGTAGACATTTTTAAGATATCCATAATTTGTGTGTGGTTTTAGATACTTGATGCTACACCCTCCTGTGATATGACTCCAAACCACTCATATACTACGTTGAGGACTGATGTCCTCCTCTAATTTATATGGTGCAATACAACACCTCCACCCACCCAAATTAAGTCATCCTCTTGTGTAGTTTAATGTAATAGCCCAGTTCCATACATATCTACACACTCAGACCCGCTATTGTAACATGGCATGGCATCCTCTTGTGTAGTTTAATGTAATAGCCCAGTTCCATACATATCTACACACTCAGACCCGCTATTGTAACATGGCATGGGAGCCGAAACGAGAACACTGATGTTTCCCACATTTTTCGAGGGACCGGTATCCCAACAACGGATGAAGAAATTCACGTCCAGAATTACTGAGTTGTTGCACCAGGATTTTGAAGAAGAGCTGCTGAAAGCCAAAGCTGCGAAGATGGGATTAAAGCTGTTGATTTAAATGGAAGAAGACCCCGGACCCACTCCACTAGATCCGGAAGTCCACAATTAATCAAGAAGCAGCCGGATGTTGGTCGCGGGAAGTTAGCTGTAACACCCTCACCGGAACAGTTGCCGGAATCGAACATTTTATTATGTAGTAGTATTTGTAATTTCAACGAGTGCATGCATGCACAAGGACATTTAAAAAAAAAAGGAGACCTGGCGAGACCCACAGAAATGGAGAGGGACAGTCTACATCGCAATCCTCCTTACGTCGTACACCGAGGATTGCGATGCCTACTTGCGTCGAGAACTGAGGGTTGCGACACTGCCTACGTTGCAATCCACCTGTTACGACGTCCGACCTCTACTACACCATGCAGAGACACCAAAGTTGTTACGTCGCAAACCCCTATATTGCAATCCACCCATTGCGACGCCAGTGCTTTACGACGTAAGAAACCATAATGCTAGTTTCCAGTTACGACGTAGGATCCTTTCAGCTCCTACGTCGTAACCCGAGGATTGCAATCCCAGCCAAGCTTTGCAACGCGACGCCAGCATTTGCGATGCCAGTAGGTTTTTTTTAACTTGTTTGATTCCAATGTAGGGTTGTTTAAACCTATGTATTTGGGGTTGCCTATAAATAAGTCCTCCATAACATTACGTCATTTTACCTTTGAATGAAATATATAAATAAAACACTTGGAGAGTGCAATATACTTTTGTTTGAAGGTCATTACTCGGATTTAAACCATTGTTGGTTAATTTCATTGGAGCATTGGAGGTGTGCTCGATCGTATTGCTACCTATAGGATATCGATTTAGGGAATAGTCGAACACCCGTATGTTAGTCGATTTTAAGGTTAAGTTTCCAACTAGGTAATCTCCCCTATCCATTTTATTTTTGGTATCGGTTGCATTCTTCATTTTCCCATCCATATGCATCTTAGAATATTGTTTCCAATATCGATCCATGCAATCTTTTTGGTATCAAAGATAGTATTGGAACATATTCTACCATTCCATTCCACCTTTTAAAATGAAAAATCACAAAAACATTTCTGTTTTCATATTTCCCCCTTGGTCGTACACTGTTTGATCATTTTTAGGGTTCATATATTAGTTATTTGTTTAAGCTTCTTGCATATCTGGAATCCTTGTTCGAATAGCTTTCATTTGACACCAACCACATCGAAATCCATTAATTCTAGCAAAAACACCACCATGGCCGTGAGCTTCATGTCCTAGGTTAGGGTTTCATTGTTTAATCTTGTGTTTGATTGTGGTTGTTTGGATGTTATTTTTGGTTTTAAGCTTTAATCGGTTTGTATGCTTGAAATATCGATCATTTGAGTGATTCTAAGAGCTTTGGGTTATTAATGTTTTGTCTGAGTGTTCTTGAGCTTCATAAGATTATTCAAAAAGGGTTTGGGTTGAGTTTTATTTTGTTTTGTATGGGAACAAGGTACTCGGGGTGGTACAGTAGCTTTTCAGGGAATTAATTGAGTTATCCTTGAGCTGAAACTGAGCAAACATTCTTACAAAGTTGTTGGAGAGCTCGAGTGGGTCACTATCAAAGAAGAGGACAAAACAGCTCCGTCGAGATCCAGCTATGTCGCAACACATGTTTGCATCGTAAACCTCTTACCACGACACCAAGGCACAGCTACATCGCAATCCAGAAGCCGCGCCATCACCCTCGGTTACATCGAGACACATAGCGTCGTAATCCATACTCACGTCGTAAACCCCAGGGTTGCGACGTGAATTCGCATTGCGACGTAAAGTCCAGCCGAGAGTAGCACGTCATAATCCAGCAACTTACGTCACAATACCAGTGTCACGAAGTCAGCATCCTTTTACAGTGTAAGCACAATTCTGAAGCATTGTGACGCCAATCTCTTTTACGTCGCTATCCTCCGCACTACGCACTACGTCGCACCAGAAGCATTACAACGCCAGGCCTATTGCAACGCCATCTCTTCTCCGGGAAAGCAGTTTTCGGTCAACCAATCTTCAGCTGCCACATGTGCCATCTCCAATTCCAGAATATTGGCAGATTTGGACATATTCGCACTGCGCATATTACTATTCCCGGTTTCAAATTTCAAATTCAAATATTGGCAGATTTGGACATTATTTTTACTGTACGATTTCACTGAATTAAATCACGAGCAATCAATCGTGTTGAAGTTCCGTCAGAGTTTATAACTGATATTGGAATTTTTCGAACAATAAGTGCTTGTCACTTCATTCCTCTGATTTATTTTACAAATCACAGAGTTTAAGCTCCGTCTACAATGTCAGATATTGGAGTTCCTCAACAGTAAGTAAGACCGGGTTATTTCCACAACTTGGTTTCATTTAATTATGAGATTTTGTAAGTGAGACAGATATTTTATTCCGAGCATTTTATTTTTGTGAGGTTTTTACTTTACACTTTTAAATTGCGAGGAGTCTGGATATTTGCTTGCATAGCTGATTAACGTGGTAAACTGATAATTAATTCAAATTAATCACACTTCACACACAACTCTATGCTCCTCCTTGATAGAGTCGAACATCGCATTCTGATTCTTGCACCGTGCATCCAGTATTTTATTTTTCTTACAATCTGTTGTTGGTAGATACGATTGAGCACTATTCGGCTTACTGAAACTAACTGGTGGAGAATCCGGACCTTCAGTGAGAGATACACAGTTGTGAGATCACTCTACATATTTCTGCATATTTCCACTAACTCTTTACACATATATCTAGTTTTTCTTTCTCTTTGATTGAGAATGGCAGGAAATACCGAGCAGCAATTGGATGAAATCATGGCAATGCTCATGAATCTGCCTGAGACCACTCTTAGACGAACTGATTTGGAAATAGTGCGCCAAACCTTAGATGGAAATGTAGCTAGTGTAGTCGCTATAAATGAACGTGTAGACACTCTTGTAAATGATGTAAACGATGTCTCTAGTCGAATCGCCATACAAGAGCAAGCTATTAATGCACGTGTCATGCAACAGGTTGAGCAAAGGCTAGAAGAAGCTTTCTATCCAAAGCCATCTACCCCGAACATTACTCCCGGGAGCACGAGTGGGTTCACCAATCGGCAATGGACGAAGCAGAAACAGCCATTGAGAAGAGGGAACTGCAATTTGGAACATTCGATCGACGAAGAGGACCGCGAGCTTGACGAGATACACCCGCTGACTATCGGTCTCAAGCTCCACAAGATGTGCAATTCCAAAACCCTCCACCTCCAGCACCTGCAGCAGCAGCAACTAGATCGCTTGTTCCACCGCCTATCCGTCATAGGCTAAATCTGAACCTAAACCAAGACAATCCACGGGAGGACGATCTCGATGACGAAGGCGTGTGCCAAGCACCTGTCGAGCATAATAGATTAGAAGCAGATCTGAGAGGCATCAAATTCACCATACCAGTATTCAAGGGGACCAATGATCCAGAAGAATTCACCATACCAACATTCACCATAACACCTATGGAAAAGAGGTTTGTTTTTAGTAATTATTTTGATGACTTGTACATGAAAGTTAATTTTTGTGTGCAGAGAAATCGGACTGTGGATGATTACTACAAGGATTTGAAACGCCTCATAATGAAAGCCCAAATAAATGAAGATGAACCGCTACTGATATCAAGGTTCAAAAAGGGATTGAGAAGAGAGATTCTGGCAGAGATCAAGCTATGGACCTATACCAGTTTTGAAAATTTGATCCAGATGTCTGCAGAGATCGAGAGGAAACTAAAGGATAGACCTGTTAAGTCTACGAACATTTCAGATACTACCAAGTATTGGACTACCAAGTCTAATAAACAGGCTTCAAAGCTCGTGGATAAGTATTCCAAGCCCAACGCTCCGAGAGATGATAGGCCTAATCGACCAAAGGCGTTTGAGATGGGCAAAGATTTCAAAGACCCATATCAGGATCGAAAGGATGACAGAGATAAACCCAAGCGAGACATCAAAGACATCATCTATTTAAAGTGTGAGCGAAAAGGTCATATTTCCCGTGAATGCCCAAGGCGAGAGCGCCAAATGGTTATGATTGAACCAGGAACATGAATTGATTCTGAAGATCAATATGAAGAAGCTGAGTGCGAACAAAATGATGATGGTTGTGAACAGTATCAAGACGAATGCGACCTGAGCCGAATAGTCTTGGAGGAGAACAAAGAAGAGTATGTGACTAATTTAATTGCGATGCGAGCGCTAACTACAGAGAAAGCTAATGAGCCTAGCGGAAATGCTCCGGAACAAAGGGAGAATCTTTTCCATTATCGTTGTAAATTTAAAGGCAATGTAGCCTCAATAATTTTAGACAATAGTAGTTGTGTTACTGCTATGAGCCTCTATACTGTGTGCAGATTAGAAATACCCACACAGGACCACGTGAAGCCATATCATCTTCATTGGATGAATGAGCATGGGACTATCAAGGTTGCAAAGCAAGCGAGGGTGCCTGTCACCATATGCCCATATTCTGAGGAAATCCTATGCGGTGTAGTTCCCATGACTGCGTGCCACGTACTGTTGGGAAGATCGTGGATGTATGACAAATGGGTCATATATAGAGGCACAGAAAATGATCTCTCTTTCCGCAATGGTCAAAGCAGAATCTTGATGAAATCAATACCACCAAGGACTGTCAAAATCGATCATCGGAACATAGTGGAAACATCCGCAAGGAATAAGAGGAAGAAAACAAAAGGGTAAGGGAATTCAAATTAAATATGCTAATTCTAATCCATTTCCTTTACTCTTGACAGGTCCAGATCGATGTTTATTATTGACAAAGCATGAGCTAGAAGCAGCCATTGAAGATGCGCCTATACCAGGTCAATGTTTTCTGGCTTTTGTTAAACCTGTCGAGGAAATTTCTAAGAACTCTCCTACTACACTTAATGTTCCAAATGATTTTCACAGGATGTTTGAAGATAATATGGATGTCTTTCCGGAAGAGTTTCCAGCTGGTCTACCACCTTTGAGAGGTGTAGAGCATAGGATCGACTTCGTACCAAGAGCCTCAAATCCAAATAGGCCTGCCTACCGTATGAACCCCGAAGAGACTAAGGAAATCCAGAAGCAAGTCCAGGAGCTATTGGGCAAAGGCTGAGTTCTGGAGAGTTTGTCTCTATGTGCAGTGCCGGTATTATTGGTACTGAAGAAGAATGAAACATGGAGGATGTGTGTAGACTTCCGAGCTGTCAATGCTATAACCATCAAATATCGCCATCATATTCCACGACTTGACGATATTCTCGATGAGCTGGGTGGAGCAAGAATTTTCACGAAGATAGATCTAAAAAGTGGATATCACCAGATACGCATGCAATCGGGAGACGAATGGAAGACAGCATTCAAAATGAATTTCAGGTTGTATGAGTGGCTCGTGATGCCCTTCGGACTCACTAAAACTCCATCCATTGCAATTGATGAATGAAACACTCAGGTCGTTTATTGGAAAAAATTTTGTTGTGTACTTTGATAATATTTTAATTTATAGTCACAACGAATCTGATCATGTGAAGCATGTTTTGCAGGTGATTATAAAACTGAGGAAGGCCGAGCTTTATGCGAATTTCGAGAAGTGCACCTTTCATGTGCCAGAAGTCACATTCATAGGCTTTGTTGATGGAGGAAACGGACTGAAGGTGGATGAGTCCAAAATCAAGCGATTTCTAAATGGACACCACCTACCAACATCAACGAAGTTAGGAGATTTTTAGGCATGTGCGGCTTCTTCTGAAGATTTGTTGTCACAATTTAGTGTGATCGCCGCACCTATGACATCATTACTGAAGAAGGGGCTACAGTTCAAGTGGGGTCCCAAAGAGCAAAACTCATTTGAAGAGTTGAAGGATAAGCTCACCCATGCGCCAGTGTTAGAGCTACCTAATTTTGATCCTCCATTCGAGATCGAATCTGATGCTTTAGGAACCAGCATGGGGGCAATATTGTTGCAAGACGGACGACCAATTGCTTATCACATTGAGAAATTTGGAGGAGCTCAACTAAACTACTCCACGTACGTTAAAGAGTTGTATGTTGTGGTACAAGCAATGCGAACATGGCAACATTATCTGCGAGGGTGAGAGTTTCTCATCCACACAGATCACGAGACGCTGAAACATAATAGAGGTCAAGGGCAACTGAGAATGCAAGACATGCCCGCTGGAGTTCTTTCATCGAATCATTCCCGTATGTGATTTGTTACAAGAAAGAAAAAGAAAATGTGGTAGCAGATGCTCTATCAAGGAGACTAAATCTAGCTGCATTCGCTACCACCCATCTGATTGGATTTGAGCACATCAAGGTCTTATATGCTCAAGATGATGATTTTGGAGAAATCTATAAGAAAACTGAGAAAGTGGCTTTCAAAGAGTTTTCTCAATAAATAGTTTTCTGTATTTTGGGAACAAGCTGCGTATACCGAAATGATCCATCCGCGAACTCTTAATTTCTAAAGCCTATCCGGGTGACATGATGGATCATTTTGGTAGGATGTCTACTATGAACGTGCTGACAGAACGCTTCCATTGGCCAGGGATTGAGAAACAAGTTGTTGACTTCATTAACAAGTGCATCATGTGCTTAAGGGCCATGTCGACAGCGAAACTACATGGGCTTTATCAAGCACTACCCATACCTGAGGGCCCATGGATCAATTTATCTATAAATTTTGTGATGGGTTTACCTCGCACTGCTTGAGCTAAGGATTCGATTTTCATGGTTGCTGACAGGTTTTCAAAAATGGCACATTTCATACCCAGCGCCAAGACCAATAACGCGAGCCATGTCGCCAAGATCTTTTTCAAGGAGGTTATAAGACTACATGGCATCCCGAGGACAATCATTTCGGACAGAGATGCAAAGTTTGTGAGCTATTTTTGAAAATCTCTGTGGGATGAAATTGGAACGAGATTGATGTTCTCCACTGCATATCAACCCCAGACTGATGGGCAAACCGAAGCGGTAAACCAAGTTTTAGGTAATTTACTTAGAACCATTACTGATTCAAGTAGCAAGAGTTGGGATGAATATCTGTCTTATATTGAATTTGCAGATAATAGACACGTACACAGTGCTACACACATGTCACATTTCGAGGTAGTGTACAGGTTTAACCCACTAACGCCACTTGATTTACTGTCATTGCCATGCAATGAGCATCTTAATATTAATGGCAGAAACTGGGCAAATGTGATTAAGGAGATGCACAAGGACGTCAGAGATAGTCTAGCCAAAGCTATTGAAGGCTACGCCAAGTACAACAACCGTGGCAGAGAAGAGCTTAAATTGTACCCCGGCGACTGGGTGTGGCTAAATTGGAGAAAGAACGATTTCCCGCTAGCTGACGCAACAAGCTATCTCCGCGAGGAGATGGGCCTTTCAAGATTTTGAAACGGATTAATAATAACGCATACAAATTTCAATTATCTGAAGAATATGGTCATATTAATCCCATTTTTAATATTGCAGATCTCACCTTGTTCGAAACGGGTGATGAAGATCATGGTCGATTGATTGATCAACCTCCGCAAGGGGGTGGGGATGGCATGGGAGCCAAAACGAGAACACTAATGATTCACACATTTCCGAGGGACAGTTATTCCAATAGAGGATGAGGAAATTTACGTCCAGAAACCAGAATTGCTATGCTGTTGCACCAAGATTTTGAAGAAGAGCTGCTGAAAGCCAAAGCCGGGAAGATGGGATTAAAGCTGCTGATTCAAATGGAAGAAGACCCCAGACCCACTCCACTGGATCCGGAAGTCCGCAATTAATCAAGAAGCAGCCGGATGTCGGTCTCCGGAAGTTGGCCGGAACACCCCCACCGGAACAGCCGCCGGAAATCGAATATTTTATTATGTAGAGTATTTGTAATTTCAACAAGTACATGCATGCACAAGGACATTTAAAGAAGCAGGAGAGAGAAAACACTTGGTTGGGCCCGTAAGAATGGAGATAAGGACAGTCTACGTCGCAATCCTCCTTACATCGTAAACCGAGGATTGCGACGCCCACTTACGTCGAGAACCGAAGGTTGCGACGCCGCCTATGTCGCAATCCACCTGTTACGACGTCCAACCTCTATGACGCCATGCAGAGAGACCAAAGCTGTTACGTCGCAATCCACCCATTGCGATGCCAGTGCTTTACGACATAAGGGTACCACGACACCACTTTCCAGTTACGGCGTAGGATCCTTTCAACTCTTACGACGTAGCCCGAGGATTACGACGCGACGCTAGCATTTGCGACCCTAGTAGGTTTTTCTTAACTTGTTTGATTCCAGTGTAGGGTTGTTTAAACCTATGTATTTCGGGTTGCTTATAAATAGATCCTCCCTAACATTATGTCATTTTATCTTTGAATGAAATATATAATTAAAACACTTGGAGAGTGCAATATACTTTTGTTTGAAGGTCACCACTCGGATTTCCACCATTGTTGGATAATTCCTTTTGAGCATTGGAGGTGAGCTCGATTGTATTGCTACCTATAGGATATCGATTTAGGGAATAGTCGAACACCCATATGTTAGTCAATTCCAAGATTGAGTTTACAACTAGGTAATCTCCATGGCATAACATTTTGTCAAACTTCATCTATCCAAAAAACAATCTTTTTTTATAGTTTTGGGAGTCCATAGCCTATGTGTTGACCGGTGGCCGCCTGGTGGTTGCCCTTGTCCCGCCGTCCCGACACCTATCCGTTTACTGCATTCTATTTACTGCTTCCCAAGTTGCCGTGTATAGCTTTTGTGCAGCGTCTTACTGTTGTGTCCTCGGCAAGGCACTTCGGGTGGGCTAGTTGGCCTTTCGGTCTCTGACCACATTTTTGTTCCTTTGTTGTGCAGTTACTGTAGGGCCCGTCTGCCGTTGTAATATAAATTGAAGTATCCCATAGTTTCCGGAATAAGCTCAATGATGTCGTCCAACCCGACCCTTCGGATGCACCGTTTGGCGGATTAGTGCTGGGAATCAGTCTATTAGCCACACGGTGCGCCGCAGTCCCGATACGGACCCGGTGATAATGGCCAAAAATGACCATTATTTTCAATCCATTTCCGTGTCTTAAACGGGCATTTGATCGCATTCCGGTCTTACATTAAGTAAGAAAGCAGTCGAATTGGACTGATTTATGCATAATTGTAAAAATAATAAGCTGGTGTGAAAAAGACACAAATATGTAATTTTATTACATATTTATGTTAGAAAAATCCAAAAACATGAGAAAAAGAAAAGGAAACAAAAAGATGGGAAAAAGATGGAAAAGCCCACAAAAAGAATATTTTCGGCCCATCTGGCCCAATCCAGCAGGCCCAGGAAGACCTCTGTCGCGGAAGCCCTTGGCGCGATGCAGTGTTCCGCGACAAAGGCATACTCCGCGACCAACTGGCCCCAAATGAAGAGGAGATCAGCCAAGTCCCTGGCGCGATGACCCTTGTCGCGATAGCATGACTCCGCGACAAAGGCCCATTCCGCGACCAAGATGCACAAATAGAGACACAAGACCCAGTCGAGAAGCCTTGCCACATGCAGCATGTTCCGCGACCAACTTGATGTTCCGAGACAAAGCTGTGATGTGTGTGATGTCTTAAGACACAATGGGCTAGAATCAAGGCCCATGGGCTTAGGGTTACACTTCTATAAATATGAGGTGTCTCCCATGAGCTAAGAGTTGGACAGTTGGAAGTTTGAATTTGAGAGTTCTTGAAGGCAAGCTTAGGAGTTCTTCCTTAGGTAGAGTAGTTAGGTTTATTTTTATGTATTATTTAATTTTTGCACTTAGTTTAGTTTAGATTAGTGTTTTGCTGTTCACAGTGCTTAGTTAGCCATTTTTATACTATGTTTTGGTTTCTAAACTCTTGTTTTAGGGTTTGTAATACCCAAACCATGGGTATTAACAACACCCCTTCAATAATATGGGAAAACATTCAACATTTGTGTCCCAAACCATGAAATGGGTCTCACACCCCATGGATTTATGCTTTCTTTTTCATTTTGGGGTCATTTGACCCCCATTATGTTATTTTTATGTTCACTGTTAGCATATTATGGATAATGTTGTGTGGATGTGTGATCAAACCCTAGATTAGGATTCTTGCTTTATTTTAATATCCTGCTCAGTCTTGTTATTTCTGTTTAAGCATGTTCTTCCTTATTTTGAATGTTTCTTGCTTATTTTTAGCTTAGAATAGCTTTTTGATCTGAAATAGGGTGAGATCACGCTGTTTGCATGCCACTGTTCATTTCTGCTTTTTCTGACTTTTGTCCTGAACCACCTTGGGCGCCAACCGCCTTCTGGCGCGGAACCACGTTCCGCGACAGAGTGGCAGTTCCGCGACCAAGGTGTTTCAAGACACTTGTCTCTATAATTTAAAACCCTTTGTCGCGGAATACCTTGTCGCGGAGCCACGTTCCGCGACAAAACTGTCCATGCATAGCGACAAAGGAGCCAAACTCTTGCATTTTGTCTTCATGGCTTCTTGTCGCGGAATCATCCTGTCGCGGAGCCACGTTCCGCGACAAAAAATCCCATTCCGAGACAGAAAAATTATGCCATGTTTCTTAGCCTTTGAACACTTTGTCGCGGAACACCTTGTCGCGGAACCACGTTCCGCGACAAAAATCTCCATGCATAGCGACAAAGGTTCAAATGCTTTAGAATTTTATTAAAATACTTTGTCGCGATGTCACCCTTGTCGCGGAGCCACGCTCCGCGACAAAACCCTGCATAGCGACAAAGAGGCGTTATGCTGCCAAAAATTCTAAAAACTTGTCGGGATGTCCATGTCGCGGATCTCGGTCCGCGACAACATTTATGATATAGCGACAAGATTCCTCCCCCTCTATTTAATCTTAAACAAATTTCATTCTCTCTCTATTTTATATTGCAACACTCACATCATAGCCCCACGGGTTACGATGTAACATTCTGGAATTGCAATGTAGGGTGTTATGCTGCCCAAATTTTGATTCTCCATTTGCATCACTTAACTGATTGAACCCTTGACTCATCAATGATTAAAGATTGAGATTAGCAATAATCAAACTTCAATGATCATCATGATTAAAGGACCTTTGTTCAATTGCCATTAAAACACTCTTGTATAAACAAAATCCTGATGGCTTAAACAGATAATCTGGACTGTAATTAATTATGGTAGGAAGGATTATTTAAGACCATTACATGTGGACCCGATCCACAACCTTGCATGAGAAACCAATGTCTCTCATACAAGGGATCTTCTTTTGCTTCTTGTTTATTTTGTCTTTGTGTATTGTGTGGAACCATTAGTAAAGAATACATCAGAATAATGTTGGCGGGTACTCCCTCATGGATAACTAGCTCGTATTCTGGGTATTAGTTACTAATCGTTATTTTGCATGGTCTGAATGGCTGTCAGTGGAAGCCTTGGCGGTTCGCCCATCTGGGGTTATAATAGCTGCTCAACTGACTTCCATCCAGATACAGTTTTATTTTTGTTATCTTAATTTCCGAACCCAAATTCCAATATGTAATGGGAATCAGTTGGCATCAGTCAATGCCAATTGATGATCATTATAGAAAGGAAGTATGTAGGTTTTTATCCGAATTCACAGACAGTGGAGGCCCAACTGGTGTTGACACCACCATTATAGAGTCTCAGCTGTCTAAATTCGCTCCATCCGAGTGATTGGGAAATTGGGCAGTAGATGTTTACAGTCCACCCGATTATTCTGCCATTACTTTGGTACCTTGACCATTCCAATCTGTGTTTCACCTTCTGTCTAGACCCGCCTTTATATTTTGGGTCAATTAATTTTACACTTCCATATATTCTTATGCATGATAATATTATGTACTGTTGTGGTCTGTAAGTATTTTGGGATCCTTCCCTTGGACAATAGAAGTCTAGATCTTAAACAGATATTGCTTTATAAATTTCCAACAAAAACCTCTTCCTAAAATCCAGATCTGAGTAAGGGATAAATTCTGCAGTTATGACTAATTCATATTCTATCAAGGGTTATATTTTGGGAATTAAGAAGCAGATTCAGCGATTAGGTCTCGTCTAGACTGAAAGGGTCTGTGTTTTAACTGAGAGTCTAGTACCTGACAGGGAATGATTTTCAAATCCATTATTTTCCAAAATTGCTGGTTGATGTAAATGTAAGATTAAGTGCTACACCGAGATGGGGTCCACTTGGATTCAAATACAGTGTAGTAAATAATCTTAGAGGAACATCATCCAGGCCTTGGTTATTTTCCAAGATAGGGTTGAGTTTTCGTTCAACTGCCGTCTTCTTCTGCCAAAGCCTACTTTTGAGTCCTGAGTGAGTGCATCCGGAACGGACTAATTTATTAGTTCGTTTCATTAGTTTGTATCTCATAACCACCCGGAAGAAAGTGAACACACTAGTGGTTCACTGAGAGCTGGGAATTCTTGATCCATACTCCATCATTCTGATTGGGAGCTGTCTTTTACTACCAGGGTCAGATTTTCAAAACCTCCGAGTGATAGGATTTTAAATGCTTTCTTTACTGCTTTCTTTTAATCGCTTTCATTAGAGGTCACTCGGTTGTATTGAGAGTTGCGTAACTGTTACTAGGATTGACAGTTAAGGGATAGTTTAGGGCTTGATTAGAATCTTTGGGTGTGACATGGGAGAATGATAGTGGTACTTGGCATTTCAATAAATGATGTGTCGGGTGTTGCTTATCCACCACAGATGAAGTAACATACCCAGGCCAGGGCAGTTACGAATCTGTGGTATCTTAGAATTTGTGGTCTTAGGAACATGTAGACTCATATTGCAAGTACCTGTCTGTTAAAGGGAACGCCTTATTGAGAGCATGAGAATTAGCTATCTGAAAGAATTATCCCAACCAAAGATCTGCGTATGAAAATGGAAGTTTAATATTGCTGTATCTCACTCTTGTCCAATTTTCATTCTTTTCTTCCTGTCCTTTCTGTCCACATTGTGACTCAACTTCACGGTTGGCATAATGTATCTTTTCCCTGCTTTCGTAGATAATGTTTACCGCATTCCTAGAATAATTCTTATCCGCTTTCTAGAATAGATTTATTTGCTTTGTAGGTTAATTTAACTGCTTTCTAGATCTAATTTACATTCATGTCAGTAGCTATTAATCACCTTTCAAACCTATTGAGCAATACGAATGGAAAATCTAGTAAAACGACGTGGGACCTGCTTCTATCGCACATCCTCCAGTGAACGATCCGGTCTTACTATAAATTACTGCAATTTTTGACACCGTGCGCTTTCGGGGGCACAGTTTCTTAAACACGAGCAATAAAAACATGACTACTGATAAATATATCCCTAATCACAACTCCGCCATCATAAATTGGTTTCATTAATAAAACTTAAACCAGGACCACGATTTTTCGGAAAATACTCATGTGGTGGGAACTTGCCAAAAGTTTCATGGCAGGAACTCTCATGCCAAGAATTGATGAGAAGCATCATGGCATACTTGCCGGGGATCCTCAGTGTGACAGGCTGATGGTCAACCTATCCCGGCTATGCCATGAGATTTGTCAACATTTCATGACAGGGAGGACCACAGCGCCATTTGAAATTAAAGCACCACACTTGAGTAATAAAAAGACTAATAATCTGGATATATCCCTAAACCCTTTCCCGTAAATCATAACTCTCTTCATGTAATAAATCTAACCTGATATATTTTTAAGAAAATGCTCGTGGGACGGAAATTGTCAAAAGTTTCATGGCGCCGTTGCCGGGGAGGATGCAGCGCCGTTTTATTTAGAGAATTACATTCCTCATTGCTCCTAGAGTAGCCTATACATATAATTATAAATATTCACCTTCAGAACCACTGATAACCTGGGGATTGTAGAGGTACTGTCATTATTGAAGCCGTTGTTCTATGCAAAGGAGGAAGCAGACGCCAGCCGAGATCCCGTTTAATTCAGAGATAGAAAAGACAGCTCGACGTCTTAGGGCGGAGACTAAACGAAGAAGGGAACGGGAACGACAGGCATTACTTTCGCCAAGCACCAGCAGCGATATCTCCGAGATGGCAAACCCTGACATCCCACCAATCATTCAACCCAATCCCCCACTTCACAACATTGAGGAAGACCCTGAAGATGCTGATCATGATGAATTGGATGATCCCCCTCCCCAGATCATACAAGGAGGTGGGAATCCACCAAACATGGACCAGCAGCACTTCGAGGCACCCCCTCCCAACCCGAACCAAAACCCACCAAACAACCAAAACCAACCAAATCAGCAAAATTTCCCAAACCAACAGAATCAGCAATACCATAACCCCCATCAGAATCCCCCGAATCCGAATGATTTCAATGATCCGAGGAACTATTTCATGCCTCAGAACTACTACCCACAGCAATACCAAGGAGGGCCTGAGAACAACCATCAAGCAGCAGCTGCTGCTGATTACATGCAGCCGATTTTAGAGCCATATCTGAACATTCCTGGGCAAGCTCCATTCTTGGCCAGGAATTTCGAACTGAAACCGGCCCTAATCAATCTAGTCCAGAGCAACCAGTTTGCCGGAGCAAGTCATGAAGATCCCCATGATCACCTACAAACCTTCCTAGAATTGTGTGACACGATCAAAAATCGTGATGTACCCGCAAACACTATTCGACTAAGGCTATTTCTCTTCTCTCTGACAAGCGGAGCACGAACATGGTACAAGTCACTGCCCGTAAATCAGAAGTCTACATGGGAAGATGTGATCAGAAACTTCCTAGCAAAATACTTCCCGGAGTCCAAGGTGGATGAATGCCGCTCCAAAATTGCGGAATTCAAGATGAAACCCGACGAGTCCTTGTATGATGCAAAGGAAAGATTCTTCAACCTACTCAGAAAGTGTCCTCAACATGGTTTCCATGACTGGGAGAGACTGAGAAAGTTCTACAGTGGTCTGACCCCAGCATGGAAATCCATGCTTGATGCTGCCGGTGGTCAACATTTGCTCTACATACCAATGGACCAAGCCTGGGCAAAGATTGAAGCCATGAGTGTCAACCGTTCTGTTCTAACTGATGATGGTAATCCCACTCCCCCTCGTGGTTTGTGTGTTGTAGGTACAGTAGAGAAGTCAGACATTGAAAAGCTTCAAGAGCAAGTGGCAGCGTTATCTGTGAATCAAGGAGTTGGAAGTTCTGCGCAGGGACAGCAAACTGATGTGATCTGTGGACTGTGTCAAGGTGCTCATGCAACTGACACATGCGAGCAAGTCACAGCAGAGAGCTGTAACTATGCAGGAGCTTTTCCGAATAGACACCCGAATTTGTCTTATTCAAACAACAACGCCTTGAACTCACATCTCTTGAACAAGCCACAGCAACAACAGTTCAACCCTCAGCAGAATCAGGGATTCAATCAGAACAGGGGCCAACATTTTCA
Organism: Hygrophila difformis; assembly: GCA_030278955.1. Classification (NCBI taxonomy): domain Eukaryota; kingdom Viridiplantae; phylum Streptophyta; class Magnoliopsida; order Lamiales; family Acanthaceae; genus Hygrophila; species Hygrophila difformis. The sequence goes on along the minus strand of JAOANR010000007.1, from coordinate 43,160,061 downwards.
GAATCCAGGTTTCCAACCTCAGATCCAGCAGAGGCCGCCTCAGAATTTCCAGAACTTTCAGCCCAATCAGAATTTCCAGCCTCAGTTTGTCCCAAACCAAGGCCAGTGGAATCAGAATCAGCAGCAAAATCAGAATCAGAACCAAAAGCCTCCTTCAAGGCTTGAGAATATGATGACTGATTTCATCACTAGTCAGAAAGAAATCAACAATCAACTGCAGGCCTCCATCAGAAATGTGGAGACCCAAGTTACACAGATGGCTAACGAGATGCAGAAAAGGGACAAAGGAACATTGCCTAGCACTGCGGAAAAGAACCCGCAATGCAAGGCAATAACCTTGAAATCTGGGAGAGTACTAGCTGGACCAAAGGGAGCGGATACTGGAGCGGAATTTGAAGAAGATGATATTGTTGACAATGCTGGTAAGGAAGCTGATAATGGGAACGAAGCAGAAAAAGAGACAGCCGAATTGCAGACTGAAGCTGCACCTGAAACGGCTGAACCAGATAAGGGTACAGGTGAAGGTACAACTTCCTTCCCTTCACCACCAAAAATTGCTAATAACAAGTACATGCCCAGGATTCCTTATCCTGCGCGGCTTAAAAATAAAGAACATGATCTTAAATTCAAGAAATTTCTGCAACGATTAAAGTCTGTAGAGATAACCATTCCTCTCACAGAAATGATTTCCGAAATGCCCATCTATGCTAAGTTCTTGAAAGAATTGATTTCAGGAAAAAGGCAGGTTGAGCAGGAAGAGGTAATTATTCTCAACAGCACGTGCAGTGCCATTGTTCAGAGGAGAATGCCTGAAAAGAAAGAGGACCCCGGATGTTGCACACTTCCAGTACAATTCGGAAAGGCCAAAGTGAGTATGGGGCTTTGTGATTTAGGATCAAGCATCAATGTGATGCCACTAGCTATGGCTGTTCGCCTCAAGCTTGGAGAAATTCAACCGGTCAAGATGAGACTGCAACTTGCAGACAGATCGATCACTCAGCCCGTAGGAATTCTCAAGGATGTTGTAGTCAAAACCGGGCAAGTTCTTTTCCCGGTCGACTTCATCGTCCTCGACATTGAAGAGGATTCTGAAATGCCACTTATCCTTGGACGCCCATTTCTAGCCACTGGTGGTGCACTGATTGACGCCAAATCCGGAAAAGTCACCCTAAGGGTCGATGGCGAGGAGATCATCTTTGATATGGAGAAATTGCAGAAATTTCCGAATGACAGTTCTTGTTTTTCATTTGAAAATGTAATAGTTAGGGAAGAGCTTGACTCTGAACTTGAGTGTGAAATGATGCTGGATGAACCATCAAAGCAGGTACTGAAGCCTGCTGGCGTGGAGCACAAAGAATGCAAAGCCGTTCACTTCGCCAATCCCGAAACAGGGGATTTGGAGGAATTTGATGGCATGGACTTCCATGAGGACGCCAATCAAGAGGAGGAAGAGGATCCTGTACTGATGCAGGATCCCGAAGGTAAATCTGTTCTCCCACTACCCAATTCTCGCAAACTACTCCCTTCCGTTGAATGTCCACCAGAGCTTGAACTCAAAACATTACCCGATCATCTCAAGTACGCGTTTCTCGCAGAACATAAAAAGCTACCCGTGATTGTTTCGGCTAAGCTCTCTCAAGAGCAAGAAAATGCTCTGGTGGTCGTTCTTAAGAAACATGTACATGCAATAGGTTGGACCATTTCTGATATAAAAGGAATAAGCCCTTCTATTTGCATGCACAGGATTCTAATGGAAGAAGAGTTTAAACCCTCCCGTCAACCTCAGAGGCGATTGAACCCCCTTATGCAGGAAGTGGTAAGGAAAGAAGTTATCAAGCTCTTAGATGCTGGTATAATCTATCCTATCTCTGATAGCAAATGGGTTAGCCCAGTGCAGGTCGTACCCAAACGAGGAGGGATGTGCATAACCAAGAATGAGCAAGGAGAAGAGGTTGCAACCAGGCCAGTGACCGGATGGAGAGTTTGTATCGACTACCGGAAGCTGAATGAGGCCACACGCAAGGACCATTTTCCATTGCCATTCATTGATCAGATGCTCGAGAGGTTGGCAGGGAGAGAGTTTTATTGCTTTTTGGATGGTTATTCTGGTTATAATCAGATTGTTATTTCCAGTGAGGACCATGATAAAACCACTTTTACTTGCCCGTACGGCACTTTTGCCTATCGACGGATGCCTTTTGGTTTATGCAATGCACCTGCTACTTTTCAAAGATGCATGATGTCTATTTTCTCTGAATTTATCGAAAAATGCATTGAGGTCTTTATGGATGACTTCTCTGTATATGGAGATACGTTCGAAGATTGTTTGACCAATCTTGCTAAGATTTTAAAGAGGTGTGAGGACACTAACTTGGTTTTAAATTGGGAAAAGTGCCATTTTATGGTCACTGAGGGCATAGTGTTAGGTCATCGCATTTCTCGTGCAGGCATTGAAGTTGATCCAGCCAAAGTTTCCATCATTTCTAATCTCCCTCTTCCTAACTCGATCAAATCAGTTAGGAGCTTCTTAGGGCATGCCGGTTTTTACCGGCGATTCATTAAGGATTTCTCTAAAATTGCCAAGCCGCTCACTAATCTGCTTTGTAAAGAAAATCCTTTCTTAATAAATGAAGCGTGTGTCCAAGCCTTTGACACGCTCAAGAAGATGTTAGTTTCTGCACCGATAGTGCAACCACCCGATTGGTCAATACCTTTCGAGGTAATGTGCGATGCTAGTGGTCTCGCCGTAGGCGCAGTTCTTGGACAACATAAGGATGGGAGACATTGCGTAATTCATTACGCAAGTCATGCCCTGAATGAGGCCCAAGTTAACTACACCACAACGGAGAAAGAGATGTATGCTGTAGTCTTCGCGTTCGACAAGTTCAGACAGTACCTAATAGGTACAAAGACCATAGTATACACCGATCATACAGCATTGAGATACTTGTTTAGCAAACAAGATGCAAAACCTCGATTAATCAGGTGGGTACTTCTGTTGCAAGAATTCGACATCATAATAAAAGATAGGCGAGGTCGAGATAATGGTGCTGCTGACCACTTATCTCGATTAGATAATGATAAAAAGGAAAAAGCCGTCAATGAAGATTTTCCGGACGAACAGTTGTTCGCGTTGCATCTGCATAATCAAGCTTGTCCATGGTTTTCCGACATCGCTAACTTCTTGGCATGCGGAATAACCCCCCAGTTTTCGAACTATCATCAGAGGAATAAGTTCAAACGAGATGTATTAAGTTACTTCTGGGAAGAACCTTATCTCTTCAAACACTGCCCTGATTTAATAATCAGGCGATGTGTGACCGAGCATGAAGCTTATCAAATTGTCAGAAAATGCCATGAATCAGAATATGGAGGTCACCATGGTCCCGCTCGAACGGCTCACAAGGTCCTCGAATGTGGATTTTATTGGCCTCACATCTATGAGGATTGCAGGACATTTGTTAAGGGCTGTGACAGATGCCAAAGATTAGGAAACATCTCCAAGAGGGACGAGATGCCTCAAAAGGGGATTCTCACGCTTGAGATCTTTGATGTATGGGGCATTGACTTCATGGGACCGTTTCCACCATCTGGTGGAAACTACTACATCTTGGTAGCTGTCGATTACGTATCCAAATGGGTCGAGGCTGTCGCATTACCAACCAATGATGGTAGCCAAGTCATCAAGTTCCTCAAGAACAACATTTTCAGTCGATTTGGCGTACCTAGGGTGGTGATATCTGATGGAGGAACACACTTTATTAATAAAGCTTTTGAAACTTTAATGAGTAAAAATGGGATCCTCCATAAGATAGGCACGCCTTATCATCCCCAGACTAGTGGTCAAGTCGAAGTATCCAATCGCGAAATCAAACATATACTCGAAGCCACTGTCGGGATAACCCGTAAGGATTGGGCACGTAAGCTCAATGATGCTCTATGGGCATACCGCACAGCATATAAGACTCCCATCGGGATGTCTCCATATAGGCTGGTCTTCGGAAAAGCCTGTCATTTGCCTGTAGAGCTAGAGCATAAAGCTTACTGGGCCGTTAAAACGCTTAACTTCGATCCGAAAGTTGCTCAGAGCAAACGTAAGTTGGACCTCAATGAAATTGAGGAAATACGAGCGCAAGCTTATGAAAGCTCTCGAATTTACAAGGAGCGGACCCAGAAGTTGCACGATCGCCGGATCAAACCTAAGTATTTCTATGTTGGTCAACATGTGTTATTGTTTAATACTAGGTTGAAGCTGTTCCCCGGAAAGCTCAAATCTAGATGGGAAGGACCACATGAAGTACTAGAGGTGTTCAAAAATGGAGCTGTCAGGATTCGAACTGGCAGGGGCGATATAGTGGTGAATGGACAGCGATTGAAAGAGTACCTCGGACAGTTCGATCCGGAGAAAGAAAGCCAAGCAGTGGCAGACCCGGCTTACACTCAATAAGAAACAGCATTTAAAAATACAAAAATTTCAGTTTATATAGTATATATTTACAGTATTTGTTCATGGCAAGAAAGTACCCAAAAATCAATTAAACATTTAGAGTACTAAGACTCTAAATGTGAGGATGTTGATATTTGGAGAAAATCTAATGCGTCTTATTTGTCTGTCTTACAGAAGTTCGGAACCACCAAAAAGAAGGAGCAGACAACAGTAACATGGAAAACCAGGTTCTTGGTTGGATTAGTTCTATAAATCTGAGAAAGTGTTCTCGGGAATTGAAGAAATTCAAGACCCGAAACGAAACTCACAGATGAAATGGAACTGACCCAACCTAATTTTATGCAAGTGGATTATTTAATATTTAGCCCTGCCTTTTGAATTTATTTGGACTGAATTTATTCAGCCCAAGTCAAATAAAATGGATTCAGGCCCAATATCCCACTCGGGCCCAGTCCAAGAAAATTTGAAAATTCAAAATCCTTTGTCGCGGAAGGACCTTTGTCGCGATGTCATGCATCGCGACCCGGCCCTGCTCCGCGACAAACTCCCTTTTCCTTCTAAACCATTTCCCCACATCTTGTCGCGAAGCACCTTGTCGCGGAGCATGACTCCGCGACCAGCCCCCGCTCCGCGACACGATTTGCGTTGACTGTCTCCATACTGAACTTTGTCGCGGTGGCCTTGTCGCGGAGCATGACTCCGCGACCAACTCTCAACTCCGCGACCACCCTAATGTCGCTATGCCTTGTCGCGGAACCTTGTTCCGCGACAAAGTCTCGGATTCCGCGACAAAAGTTCTAGTATTTATACCCCCCCCACCCCCTCCAGTTTCTTTTCACCTTCCTCCTGTCATTTCAACTTCTTTCAGTTCTTCATCTTCTTTTCCCCCATTTTTCTCTCATCCGAACGAACACCACGTGTTCTTCGCACTCTTGCACGCCATTTCTAAGGGAAACTATGGACCGATTTCATGGACCCACCCCAATCCTTGGACTCGTGCCTAGACCCGAGCCAAGGAGGAGAGGGTAAACCCTATTTTCACCATGGACATAGCCCCCTTCGGACCCGTTCTTCTTATTTTGTCTCGTTTTGTTTTTCATTTTGTTGTGTTCGTGGTGTGGTGTTGTTAGTGTGCACATCCAACTTTAGATTTTTAGAGGTTTTGAATGCCCTCGGCTTTGAGCACCATTTTGAAGTTTTTGAGAACTTGTTTTGAAAACTGATTAATGGAGTTAAAATTGCTAATGGATAAGATTTTTAAAGTTTAAAACTGGAAGGAACAAACTGATGAGCATTTGGGTATTATTTTGAATATCTTGATGTTATTGGTTTGATTGATCTTGATGTGATGTGCACAGTGTGGGTGGTGTAATAAAGATGGAAGATCTTTTTGGGCACATTTGTTCTCATGATAGAAATCTCATGGGAATAAATGTTTGTTTGTTTATGGAAACATAGTACAAACACCCAATAGGAAGCTTCCACTTTTAATAAAAGCAACCTTTTAGAAAAAGACAAAAAGAGCCATTTTTGTTTAATGTTTGACTTGAGTTTTGTTCCCAATGGAACACTAGTGTGAGTAAGATAGTAGTATTTTTGTCACCAAACTGCTATCCTTTTCAAAATCCAAAATGGGACCACTCACATCCCACTTTTATTAAATAAAACAAGTCAACCATTTTTTTTTTAAAATTAAAAATAGTGTTTGCAAATTTTTGGATGCTTAAACTGTCCAAACAGTCCAAGCTATTCAGAAACAGCAAATCCGTTCCGCCACGTCTCCATTGCACATTCCAATATTCGAGCATTCCATTTCCATCTATCCATCTCATTCCACTTCCAACAAGTGTCTCGGACTTGTTTAATAAACTGAAAACTTTTAGGCCCTATGGCCCATTAAAAAGATTTTAGGCCCAATGGCCAATTTTATTTTATTTTGGGCTCTCTAGCCCATTTAAAACCAAATATTATTTACATGTGCTTTAAATTAAAATTCAAGTCAGAAATTTAATAATCTCACATCTAGAGCAAAGCTCTAAATGTGAGGATGTTGGTTTCTAAACTTGAATAATTTCCGAAAATTATACAAAAATTGGATTCATCACTTCTTATCTTTTCAGGGGTAATCCTCCCATTCCAGACCCTGCTCCAGGAGGAACCAAGTTGCTGGACTTGCCGGTCGAACTCCTTGGTGAAATTCTCTCCCGGATAGGAGAGGATGAGATCAAGGAGGTGTTTACTGCACAACGTGCATGCAGGAAACTTAGGGATGCTGGGAACCTTACTATCGTGTACAAGCGGTGTGAGGTTATCACTTCCACGGTGAAGAGATGGCAAGAAAGGATCCGTCGGCAGAAGGAGAGATTCCTGCAAATATGCACAGCTGCAGGAAACTTCAACCTTCAGCTCGTTCCAGCACTCAGGGCATTTGCAGAGGGGAATGAGGAGCGTGCTTGTGAACTGCTACGCCCGGGACTTGAGGACAACCATAAGACATCAATCTTCACCCGCGGATTGATGCTTATGAGTAAGACAGATGAAAGCCAAGTTGAGCAGGGAATCAGAATGATCGACAGGATGGTAACAGATCGATCAGTCTTTCGGTATACGTCCCTCAACGTTCTCGCTTGGATAACTGATAACCCAGACAACCCACAACTGTGGGCAGGCCAAGGAGTCAGAGTCTATTGCCCGGAATGGCATGCACCTCTGAGAAACCGTGACTGGTGCCTGCGTTGTGAGCTGTCCAGCTGTGTCCTCTGGCTCCGATACATGCCCTGAAGAAGGAAAGGCAGAAGCATGAATCCGAATTTACCCTGCTTTATTTTATTTCCAGTCTAGTAGTAGTATTTGCAAGGGATTTCCTCCTTTTGTGTGTGCAGGTTCGTATTAACTGCACGAGAATCCCTTGCCTCGGATGTATTTAATTGCTTTCCCTAAAATTGGAACTCAGCTTTTGAGACCACTGAACAATTCTTTACTGCTTTCCTTTTAAAAGATGTCTGTACAGTCCGAGATGAATAAGTGACTGTCAGACCAAAAATATGCTGTTGACATACTCAGTATGTCAGCAGTGCCTCTTTACTGCTTTCAATTAAACAACCAGCAAAAATATGCATAAACTTGCTCTAAATTCACAGGTTGAATTTAGGCTTGTGATTAAATTTTCAAACTTTTAAATTGGGATAATATAATTGAAGACATGCATGAAATGAATTCCTGAGGTTTTGAGCTATAAAAATTTAATGATGCGATCAGCTTATTGGGTAATAAATCTGCATGTTAGAGATTTCGATTGAATAAATTGTTAGAATTAAGCTTTGATTGAATTTGCGAATATTGTATGACATGAATCAATCCAACCTTGTGAGATTTGAGCCGTGAGTCACTTTTTCTCATTTATTTTCTTTGATGTGTGAATCATTTTGATTAAAGGAAACTAGAACTTGCAATTGGGACCGATTCAAGACCATGCCATATTCCCGAAATCGAGCATATGATCGAGGCACTTAGAAAAACCCAAATTTTTGGCCTTCGTTTGAAATCCAAACCCAAAAATATTTTCCCTTTAGGATTAACCAAGTTGAGCCTTTAAGCCTAATTTTTCTTTGAAACCCTCTATATTATTCCTAGCCTTATAAAAAGACCAAGAAATTCAAACCCAAGTGTGCAGGAATGAATTCTATCAAAGGCATTAAGTTTGTGATCATCAATAAAAACTATAAATCGGTATTCTATAAACCGATTCAAAAAAAAAAAAAAAAAAAAAAGAGAGATGTTGAATTCCAGTCAACAACACATAAGTTGCGAATGACAAAGCAATTAGACAATAGTCTAATGTCAATGCAAGATGAAAAGAGAAAAAACAAAAGAAAGAAACAATGATGATCATAAATTTTAGATAAAAATGCCAAGCTATGATGGAATTAACTCTTGCCACTTCTTAGCCCAATAATTTCCTTTCCTACCAAATGTTACAACCGTATGCCCCGTTACAACCCTCGAATAAGACCTCGTGATCTCGATTTAAAGAAATGAGCCGGTGGCGAGTTGGTCTGATTGCAAGCTTATGGGATAATTTAATTAAATTTGATCTTGGGCGTTCATGATTAAACCCCAATTGAGAGTGAGCGAATTTTCCGATTCTCTTATAAGTGAGGCCTTTTCTCATTACACATGTTCGTGTCATACCTTAATTCTAATTTTTAATCTTTGCATCTTTCAAACATGACATTCATGAAGGATTAATAATAATGTTTGATTTGTAGGCCTGATATAGTGAGCAAGTATCATTTCATTAAACACTGCAATCAAGGGAATTCAATACTTGTAGCTTTTGATTGTCTTATCCCAATTCAAAAAGGATGTGATTTATGAAGCCACGAAAATGAATTGAATATGTAGAGTCCGTGTTCCTAGGAACATTGACTCTGACTGCTCGGGGGACGATCAGTATTAAATGTGAGGATGTTGATAATGGCCAAAAATGACCATTATTTTCAATCCATTTCCGTGTCTTAAACGGGCATTTGATCGCATTCCGGTCTTACATTAAGTAAGAAAGCAGTCGAATTGGACTGATTTATGCATAATTGTAAAAATAATAAGCTGGTGTGAAAAAGACACAAATATGTAATTTTATTACATATTTATGTTAGAAAAATCCAAAAACATGAGAAAAAGAAAAGGAAACAAAAAGATGGGAAAAAGATGGAAAAGCCCACAAAAAGAATATTTTCGGCCCATCTGGCCCAATCCAGCAGGCCCAGGAAGACCTCTGTCGCGGAAGCCCTTGGCGCGATGCAGTGTTCCGCGACAAAGGCATACTCCGGCGACCAACTGGCCCCAAATGAAGAGGAGATCAGCCAAGTCCCTGGCGCGATGACCCTTGTCGCGATAGCATGACTCCGCGACAAAGGCCCATTCCGCGACCAAGATGCACAAATAGAGACACAAGACCCAGTCGAGAAGCCTTGCCACATGCAGCATGTTCCGCGACCAACTTGATGTTCCGAGACAAAGCTGTGATGTGTGTGATGTCTTAAGACACAATGGGCTAGAATCAAGGCCCATGGGCTTAGGGTTACACTTCTATAAATATGAGGTGTCTCCCATGAGCTAAGAGTTGGACAGTTGGAAGTTTGAATTTGAGAGTTCTTGAAGGCAAGCTTAGGAGTTCTTCCTTAGGTAGAGTAGTTAGGTTTATTTTTATGTATTATTTAATTTTTGCACTTAGTTTAGTTTAGATTAGTGTTTTGCTGTTCACAGTGCTTAGTTAGCCATTTTTATACTATGTTTTGGTTTCTAAACTCTTGTTTTAGGGTTTGTAATACCCAAACCATGGGTATTAACAACACCCCTTCAATAATATGGGAAAACATTCAACATTTGTGTCCCAAACCATGAAATGGGTCTCACACCCCATGGATTTATGCTTTCTTTTTCATTTTGGGGTCATTTGACCCCCATTATGTTATTTTTATGTTCACTGTTAGCATATTATGGATAATGTTGTGTGGATGTGTGATCAAACCCTAGATTAGGATTCTTGCTTTATTTTAATATCCTGCTCAGTCTTGTTATTTCTGTTTAAGCATGTTCTTCCTTATTTTGAATGTTTCTTGCTTATTTTTAGCTTAGAATAGCTTTTTGATCTGAAATAGGGTGAGATCACGCTGTTTGCATGCCACTGTTCATTTCTGCTTTTTCTGACTTTTGTCCTGAACCACCTTGGGCGCCAACCGCCTTCTGGCGCGGAACCACGTTCCGCGACAGAGTGGCAGTTCCGCGACCAAGGTGTTTCAAGACACTTGTCTCTATAATTTAAAACCCTTTGTCGCGGAATACCTTGTCGCGGAGCCACGTTCCGCGACAAAACTGTCCATGCATAGCGACAAAGGAGCCAAACTCTTGCATTTTGTCTTCATGGCTTCTTGTCGCGGAATCATCCTGTCGCGGAGCCACGTTCCGCGACAAAAAATCCATTCCGAGACAGAAAAATTATGCCATGTTTCTTAGCCTTTGAACACTTTGGTCGCGGAACACCTTGTCGCGGAACCACGTTCCGCGACAAAAATCTCCATGCATAGCGACAAAGGTTCAAATGCTTTAGAATTTTATTAAAATACTTTGTCGCGATGTCACCCTTGTCGCGGAGCCACGCTCCGCGACAAAACCCTGCATAGCGACAAAGAGGCGTTATGCTGCCAAAAATTCTAAAAACTTGTCGGGATGTCCATGTCGCGGATCTCGGTCCGCGACAACATTTATGATATAGCGACAAGATTCCTCCCCCTCTATTTAATCTTAAACAAATTTCATTCTCTCTCTATTTATATTGCAACACTCACATCATAGCCCCACGGGTTACGATGTAACATTCTGGAATTGCAATGTAGGGTGTTATGCTGCCCAAATTTTGATTCTCCATTTGCATCACTTAACTGATTGAACCCTTGACTCATCAATGATTAAAGATTGAGATTAGCAATAATCAAACTTCAATGATCATCATGATTAAAGGACCTTTGTTCAATTGCCATTAAAACACTCTTGTATAAACAAAATCCTGATGGCTTAAACAGATAATCTGGACCTGTAATTAATTATGGTAGGAAGGATTATTTAAGACCATTACATGTGGACCCGATCCACAACCTTGCATGAGAAACCAATGTCTCTCATACAAGGGATCTTCTTTGCTTCTTGTTTATTTTGTCTTGTGTATTGTGTGAACCATTAGTAAAGAATACATCAGAATTATGTTGGCGGGTACTCCCTCATGGATAACTAGCTCGTATTCTGGGTATTAGTTACTAATCGTTATTTTGCATGGTCTGAATGGCTGTCAGTGGAAGCCTTGGCGGTTCGCGCCATCTGGGGTTATAATAGCTGCTCAACTGACTTCCATCCAGATACAGTTTTATTTTTGTTATCTTAATTTCCGAACCCAAATTCCAATATGTAATGGGAATCAGTTGGCATCAGTCAATGCCAATGATGATCATTATAGAAAGGAAGTATGTAGGTTTTTATCCGAATTCACAGACAGTGGAGGGCCCAACTGTGTTGACACCACCATTATAGAGTCTCAGCTGTCTAAATTCGCTCCATCCGAGTGATTGGGAAATTGGGCAGTAGATGTTTACAGTCACACCCGATTATTCTGCCATTACTTTGGTACCTTGACCATTCCAATCTGTGTTTCACCTTCTGTCTAGACCCGCCTTATATTTTGGGTCAATTAATTTTACACTTCCATATATTCTTATGCATGATAATATTATGTACTGTTGTGGTCTGTAAGTATTTTGGGATCCTTCCCTTGGACAATAGAAGTCTAGATCTTAAACAGATATTGCTTTATAAATTTCCAACAAAAACCTCTTCCTAAAATCCAGATCTGAGTAAGGGATAAATTCTGCAGTTATGACTAATTCATATTCTATCAAGGGTTATATTTTGGGAATTAAGAAGCAGATTCAGCGATTAGGTCTCGTCTAGACTGAAAGGGGTCTGTGTTTAACTGAGAGTCTAGTACCTGACAGGGAATGATTTTCAAATCCATTATTTTCCAAAATTGCTGGTTGATGTAAATGTAAGATTAAGTGCTACATCCGAGATGGGTCCACTTGGATTCAAATACAGTGTAGTAAATAATCTTAGAGGAACATCATCCAGGCCTTGGTTATTTTCCAAGATATGGGTTGAGTTTTCGTTCAACTGCCGTCTTCTTCTGCCAAAAGCCTACTTTTGAGTCCTGAGTGAGTGCATCCGGAACGGACTAATTTATTAGTTCGTTTCATTAGTTTGTATCTCATAACCACCCGGAAGAAAGTGAACACACTAGTGGTTCACTGAGAGCTGGGAATTCTTGATCCATACTCCATCATTCTGATTGGGAGCTGTCTTTACTACCAGGGTCAGATTTTCAAACCTCCGAGTGATAGGATTTTAAATGCTTTCTTTACTGCTTTCTTTTAATCGCTTTCATTAGAGGTCACTCGGTTGTATTGAGAGTTGCGTAATCTGTTACTAGGATTGACAGTTAAGGGATAGTTTAGGGCTTGATTAGAATCTTTGGGTGTGACATGGGAGAAATGATAGTGGTACTTGGCATTTCAATAAATGATGTGGTCGGGTGTTTGCTTATCCACCACAGATGAAGTAACATACCCAGGCCAGGGCAGTTACGAATCTGTGGTATCTTAGAATTTGTGGTCTTAGGAACATGTAGACTCATATTGCAAGTACCTGTCTGTTAAAGGGAACGCCTTATTGAGAGCATGAGAATTAGCTATCTGAAAGAATTATCCCAACCAAAGATCTGCGTATGAAAATGGAAGTTTAATATTGCTGTATCTCACTCTTGTCCAATTTTCATTCTTTTCTTCCTGTCCTTTCTGTCCACATTGTGACTCAACTTCACGGTTGGCATAATGTATCTTTTCCCTGCTTTCGTAGATAATGTTACCGCATTCCTAGAATAATTCTTATCCGCTTTCTAGAATAATTTATTTGCTTTGTAGGTTAATTTAACTGCTTTCTAGATCTAATTTACATTCATGTCAGTAGCTATTAATCACCTTCAAACCTATTGAGCAATACGAATGGAAAATCTAGTAA